>CM046363.1:1837991-2255491 GCA_025413025.1 Ficus hispida
TCTATTCTCTCTCTGTTTGATGAAACCTTCTCCAGCCGTTGCCTCCGGTTTTTTCTTCTTTTTTTTTTTTGACACATTCCCAAAATCTTACCTGGCAGTATTAAAGATGCTGTTGAATTGTATTATGACTATATTAATAGATGCTATTACTGAGATCTGAGCCTAATATATAATATTTAAAAAATTATTTATATTAGTTTTTTTGTAATATATATGTATATATGTATGTATTTGGTTATATATTTAGATTACTTATATAATTAAGTAATCATTCTGTTTTTCATTATCTTTATTATTATTGGTATTCTAAGTTAATGTGTTGTTTTATACTTAGATTTTCCCTTTGTTTTTTTTTGTCCTATTACCCGAGGAGAATTTTTTTTTTTTTTCAGTGTGTTGTTGTAATATTTAAATTTCGTTTAGGATTTTTTGTATTTAAATAATTTTATCATTAGAAATTATTGTAAATTATTTGTATGCTTTAAGTTTTTTTATTATGTAATTCTATAATTGTTATTTGTATCAGTAAATTTTTTTCCATGTATATAATTGATGATTATTATTAGACTTAATTTATTCATGATTTAATTAGATTAATGTAAATTTTTCTTAAGCTAATAAATCTATCACAAAAAAATACAGATCTCTGAGAAGAAAAAAAACCACAAAATGGATGTTATGCTACATAACAGTTTAATGAAATAGGCTTTTGTAATATGTCCATTTAATTTTTTTTAAGTATAAATTGATATTTTGTTTAGGAACATAACTAAACATAATTTATTCATAATTTCATCAAATAAATCTAAGTTCTCATAAACAAACTTAAAAAGTTACATTTTGATAAATTGTTTTCTATTACCGACAACTCAATTTGAGGGAAAAATTTTCCCCCACCCATACGAGATAATATTGTTAGATAAACAATAAAATGTTTATAATTACAAATATATAATTTAAAAAAATTAAACTAATTTTCTTCAATTATTTTTAAACACATAATATAACATTACATGAATATAATAATATATAAAAATTACTGATTACACAATTAATAAAAATTCGGATCAAAAATTAATAAACTTATAAAAATTACATAATACTCAATTGAAAAATTTTCCTCAGCCAAAAAAAAAAAAAAAAAAGGGACTTAAATAATAAAAAAATTTTGATTGAACAAGGAAATAAAATTTTTTAATAAAACATTACCATACATATCAAATACAAAAAAACTAAATAAATTAAACTATAAATTAAACAACAATTTTTTACTCAATTAATTTTATTTACAATAAAACTTTGTAAATAAAATAATTTCTAGAAATTATAAAATGTTAAATTTTAACAAAATTTACATGAAAAAAAAGACCACTAAATTTATTTACTTAAATTTGAGAATAAAATAATTAAAGTATAATATCAAAAATAAATACTAATTAAAATTTTAAATTAACAAATATCCAATGAAAATTTCTAAATATAAATTTAGAATACAATACGTATATATTAAGCATTAAGCTCTACCCATCTTTTATTATCTTTTTTTTTTCCCTGCGATAAAATTTTATTACAAACAAAATATATTTATAATAATTGTACTAAAATTATTATAGATATTGTATACAAATTTTTTTTTTAATTCAATTTAGCAAATATGTTATTTATTTTTCCATTTATTTATTAAGCAGATTATTGTAAATGTTATATATTAATATTATTCTCCAAAATTACATTCATTAAATATAAAACATACTTTTTTTAATTATAAATGCAATTAGTTTTTCCAATTTTTTTATTATGTTTATTTAGTTTATTACATTTTTTTTGCTGTTCACTTTTCAAATTTTTTTAATTATTTATCATTTGTAGTCTTTTGTTAATACATTTTATGTCAGTAAAAAAACTTATGATACTAAATGTTTCATTTGAGTTTTAATATTTAATATTATTATTATATTATTATTTCTTTTTTTATTGATTCTAACTATGTTGTATAATTTTTTCCTATGGATAATATTTGTCTCTTAATACTATTTTGTATTAATGTTTTTATAATTTATATTAAAAAAATGAAATCAAGCAAAATGAAAAGAAAAACGAATAGTAATAACAATTATTTAAAACGTTCAAAACGTAATAAAAAACAAATTTGTATAAATGATAACGAAGCATCCACGTCGACAAATTCGCATTTTCAAAGAAATGAATTTGAAGAATTAAATACAAATATTATCATTGGTACTCGAAATAGATATATTCAATTATCTTCAACTCATAATATTGGCGAAGAAACATCAATTTCATCTTCGGCGGACCACAACTTACCATCAATTGAAGAAAGTAATTTCTTCATCTTAAATTCTTTTATTTTTGCTTTTCCACTTATAAAATTTATAACAATTTTTTTACTAACTGTTTTTTTCCTCCTTTTTTTTCCCCCACACAAATTTTTTATATAGATATAAATAATGCATATATTGATATTGGAGATTGTAATTATAAATGTCAATACTGTGCAGCATTATTTTGGAAAAATGAACAAACACAAAATACATATCCACCAAGATTTTCTTTATGCTGTCAAAATGGAAAAATTATAATCCCTTTAAGAAAAAAAACACCACCAATTTTAGACGAACTTTTAAATTATTATGGAGGACCCTTAAGTGCAAATTTTAGAAAAAATATTAGACTTTATAATTCTATGTTTGCCTTTACTTCATTCGGAGCAAATATTCAATCAGATATTAACAAATCATCTGGACCATATATTTTCAAAATTAGTGGACAAATTCATCACTTAATAGGATCTTTACTACCAATTAATAATAATCATCCAAAATTTGCTCAATTATATATTTATGATACAGATAATGAAATTCAAAACAGAATAGCAACATTTTCAAATAATAATGATACAAATAATTTAAATGAGATTATCATTAAAAATTTAATGATGATGTTAGATGAAACAAATAAATTAGTCCAGCTCTTTAGAACCGTTAGAGATGTTTATAAAAATAGTGAAATATCATCAATGAAACTAAGATTAATCGGTAGACGACAAGGAGATAGTACACAATATGATCTTCCAACTTCAACAGATATAGGCGGTTTAATTGTTGGAGACTTCGGCTTATATGAGAACGGTAGAGATATTATTATTCATAGTCAAACTGGAGAATTACAAAGAATTAATAAACTTCATCCATCATATATGGCATTACAGTATCCCCTATTATTTCCTTATGGAGAAGATGGATATAGAACTAATATAGGATGGAATCCCAATTTTACTGGTAAACAACCACGTAGAAATCGAATATCAATGAGATCCTTCTATGCATTTCAATTTCAACAACGATTACATGAAGGAAACACATTACTTAGAGCTGGACGACTTTTTCAACAATATATTGTAGATAGTTTTGCTTCTATTGAAGAAGATCGTTTAGATTATGTTAGACAAAATCAAAATAATTTAAGATCTGAGATTTATAAAGGTATCCAAGATGCTATAACTAGAGGTGATACAAATGCGGAAGCAATAGGAAAAAGAATTATTTTACCATCTTCTTACACTGGAAGTCCAAGATATATGATTCAAAATTATCAAGATGCAATGGCGATTTGTAGATATTATGGAAACCCTGATATATTTTTAACATTTACATGCAATCCCAAATGGCCAGAAATCAAAAGAAATTTAAATATAATTCCAGGACAAAAATCTGAAGACAGACCAGATATTATAAGTCGAATATTTAAAATAAAATTAAATCATCTATTAACTACAATAAAATCAGGCGATATTTTTGGAACTATAATAGCAGGTGAGTTAATTTATAAAAAAAAAAAATCATTGATTATTATTATTATTATTTATTATAATAGATTTAAAAACTAACATTTTTGTTTTTTTTCCCCCCTTTTTTCCTTCTCTAGATCTATATGTGGTGGAATTTCAAAAACGTGGTTTGCCTCATTGTCATATGCTATTTTGGTTACATCCTGAACATAAATATCATAATGCTGCAGAAATAAATAAATTTATTTCGGCTGAAATACCAGATCCAATAAAAGATCCTTTAGGTTATAAAATTATAACAGAATATATGATACATGGACCATGTGGATATGCCAAAACAAATGCACCATGTATGAAAAACTCAAGATGTTCAAAAAAATTCCCAAAACAAATAAAAAATGAAACAACTATAGAAGAAAACGGTTTAGTTATTTATCGTCGTAGAGATACAGAATTTAATGTTATAAAAGAAGGTATTAAACTTGATAATAGATACGTTGTTCCATATAATCGAACATTATGTTTAAAATATAGTGCTCACATTAATGTTGAAATATGTTCTCAATCTATGTTAATTAAATATTTATTTAAATATCTAACAAAAGGTCCAGATAGAATACGAGCTGTTATTGAAGATAATGTTATTACTGAAAATAATCAGACAACAATTTATAAAGAAGTCGATGAAATAAAAACTTATCTTAACTGTCGATATATCACACCTTATGAAGCAATTTGGAGAATATTTGAATATCCAATCCATTATAGAAATCCAGCTGTTCAACGACTTTCTATTCATTTATCAAATATGCAAAACGTCACATTTAATAAAAATCAACAACTTCAAAATATAATACGTCAACCACAAATTCAAAAAACTACATTAACAGAATGGATGGAAATTAATAAAACTAACAAAAATGCTCAAGAACTTACTTATACAGAATTCCCAATAAAATGGGTATGGAATAAGAAAAATAAAGCTTGGACTCCTAGACAAAATGGTCATACTATAGGAAGAACATTTTATATTCATCCAGGTTCAGGTGAATTATATTACTTAAAATTATTATTGAATCATCGAAAAGGAGCAACAAGTTTGAATCACTTAGAACAATAAATGATATAATTTATCCCACAAATCAAATGGCTTGCTATGCATTAGGTTTATTAGGAGATGATAAAGAATGGGATGAATCAATAAAAGAAGCCTCATTTTGGTCAACATCTGTTCAACTTCGCCAACTCTTTACTATTATATTAATATTTTGTAATATTTCTGATCCAACAGAATTTCTAAAAAAGCACTGGAAATTAATGTGTGAAGATATTTTATACAAAATAAGACAATTATTTAATAATCCAAATTTTGAAATTCCAGAAAACGAATTATATAATTATGTATTATATGAATTAGAAAAATTATTAAATTTAAATTCATCTTCCTTATCACATTATAATCTTCCACCTCCAACTGGATCATTAATTGAGGATTTGAATAATAACCTCTTAAGAGAAGAACTCAATTATGATATATACAAATTAAAAGAAGAAAATATCAATTTTGTACAAAATTTAAATGAAGAACAATATTTTATTTATAATGAAATTTTGCAAGCAATTAAAAATAAACATAATAATCTTTTTTTTATATATGGTTATGGAGGTACAGGAAAAACATACTTATGGAATACTATTATTAGTAAAATTAGATCAAACGGTGAAATAGTATTAGCTGTAGCATCATCTGGAATAGCATCATTGTTGTTACCAAAAGGTCGAACTGCACATTCAAGATTTCATATACCTCTTTCAATTGATGAATTCTCAACATGCCAAATAAAAAAATCTACTCAATTAGCAAAATTAATTGAAAAAACAACATTAATTTTATGGGATGAAGCACCTATGACTAATAAATATTGTTTTGAAGCTTTAGACAAAACAATGCAGGACATAAAAAATAATTTTGATCATCCTTTTGGAGGAATGACAGTTATTTTAGGTGGTGATTTTAGACAAATATTACCTGTTGTTCCAAATGGTACAAAAGAAAATATTATTGATGTAACTATTAATAATTCTTATCTTTGGCCATATTTTCGTATACTTACTTTAACAGAAAATATGCGATTAAAAAGAAATAATTACTCTATTGAAGAACAAATAGAAATTACTAATTTTTCAGAATGGATTTTAAATGTTGGCGATGGAACAACAGATGGAATAAAAGATCCAGAAAATGAAGATGCTACCTGGATTAAAATACCTGATAAATTTTTAATACAATATAATACAAATTCTATTGAACAAATTTCTACAATAATATACGATAATTTTCATAATAAATTTGAAGATATTAATTATTTAAAACAACGTGCAATTGTTACACCTAAAAATAAAACAACTGATGAAATAAACAAATATATATTATCATTGGTACCTACAGACACAAAAATTTATTACAGTTGTGATACTATTCTTTCATCATCTGAAAATCTCGAAGAATTGAATCTTTTATATCCTACTGAATTTTTACACACTCTTAATTTCAATGGTTTACCACCACATGAATTAAAACTTAAGATCGGAATTCCTGTTATGTTAATGCGAAATCTTAATCAATCAATGGGTTTATGTAATGGTACTAGAATGATTATTACACAATTAACAAATAGAATTGTTGAAGGACGCATAATTAACTCCAATGATACAAATGAAAAAGTTTACATACCAAGAATAGAAATGACAGTTCGTGAATCAAAATGGCCCTTTACTTTAAAGAGACGACAATTTCCTTTAAAAATTTGTTATGCAATGACAATAAATAAAAGTCAAGGTCAATCTCTAATAAAGTCGGATTATATTTAGAAGATGAAATTTTTAGTCACGGTCAATTATATGTTGCTTTATCTAGAGTTACTTCACCAAAAGGGCTACATATTTTAATACATGATTCAATTAATAAATATCCAAATTATGTTAAAAACATAGTTTACAAAGAAATATTACACAATATTCATCAAAATTAATTAATTTCTATTACAAAATTAAATTAATCATAATTGTGTTTTAGTTTGTTTTACAACACAACAATATTTATAGCCCTAAAAATTCAATACATATATTTATATATATACATTGTTTTTTTTAATAGAAAATGTTCAGTCCAATACGAGTACTGAAACCAGGAGAAACACATCAGACAATATGTGCTCGAATATGTCGACTCTGGAGAAATACTGATTACAGAACTGGAAATCTAATAAGCCTTGACTGCTTATTAGTTGACGAGCAGGTAACTTATTTCATTTCTCATTAATATTATCATGTTTACAAAAAAATCTCTTTACTTATTATTTAATATATAACCAATATATTTTTTTCTAATACAGGATAGGCAATACACGCTTTTATTCGCGCGAAGGATGCTGAATTTCTAACAAATAAAATTGAAGTGGGCAACATATATGAGATCAGCAATTTCTTCATCACCAACAACAAACAAAGGTACAAAATCGTTCCTCATGTAGCGATGTTGCAATTTGCAAGATCTACTGTGTTCAAAAACATTAAGGACGACGTACCCGAGATACCTCAACTCAAATTTAATTTTGTTGAGTTTGATCAATTAACGCCAAGAATCGACATCAATGATCTTCTATCAGGTAATTTATATTTCATGCTCATATTTTTTAATCTATAATTAATAATATAATTTTACAAAAAATAATAACTAATGATTTCTTATTTATTATATTATGTTAGATGTGATTGGGCGCATTATCTCCATCAAAGGCATAGAAGAATCAACGATAAATAATAGATCAGTAAAAAGACGAAGTATGGTTATTCAAAATATTAGGTAACTACAAATAATATATTATTAAAAATATCTCAATCAAAATTACATTATTTATTATTAATAAATTATTTGTTTATATTCATTTTATTAAACAGAGAAGAAACACTTAATATCACTCTTTGGGGAGAGCTTGGAGAAAAATTTGATGAAAATACAATCCAAACAATGCCTGAACCAGTCGTGACAGCATTTTCAGCAATGGCGGCCAAACAATATATGGGTAAGTATATATTTAACAATTAAAAAAATTTTTCCATTATCTTAAAAAAATTAATTTATATTATTATTCACTAACTATTATAATTATACACATACAGGTGGACTTTATGTCGCAAGTACAAGCGGTACTTTATATTATCTTGATCCAGACATTGCTGAAACAAAAAAAATCAAAAAAAGGTATTTGAAAATTTCACTCATATATTATTACAATTATTTATATTTATTTCAAAAAAAAAAAAACTAACTTCATTTAATATATTATTTTTCTATAGATTCAGTCATTCTATCCAAGGAATCGATTTTATAGCTGGATCAACAACACAACCATTATCAATAGAAGAACAAAAGACTGCCAACCGACTAACAATCGCTGAACTTCAGGCTTTAAATCCATTTCAAAATCAGGTAAATATTAAATTATTATGTTTAAACTAAATAAAAAATTTACTGTGCATTATTACAATTATTTTATTAAACAGGAGACGAAATTCACTGTTAAAGCGACAATTACTGAACTTGATATTCGCCAAGGTTGGTTCTACAATGCATGTCCAAGATGTTACAGACAGCTAAAACAATCAGGGACATCATGGTGGTGCGATAATCATGGACATTTGACCACAATACCGATCACTTGGTAATACACTTTATCTCCTAACAAAATAACATATATCAATATCAAATTAAATACAAATTACATAAATATCAAATTTTGTCAACAGGTACAAAATCAATGCACGAATCGAAGACGGCACTGGAGGAATGAACATCGTCATGTTTGGAAAAACTGTTCAATCATTAATAAATAAACCCTGTTCCACGCTGACGATCCAAGAAGGATACACCGATCCAACCATTCTCCCTCCTATCCTGAATCAACTAAAAGGCATATCAAAAATATTTGTCATCCAATTTCGTCTCCGAGGTGCGTTCATTGATACAGTAATTGTAAGAACATTTGATGATGATGTGCAACCACTGTTACCACTTGCACCAACAATTACATCATCTGAAGAAATTCCACCATCATCAATCTCCATTCATCCAGAGACACCTCAGTTAGCAGGGAAACAAACAGCAAAAAAACAGCTTACCTTTACTGAACCTACCATTAAAGAAATTGAATCAAGGTATTTATTATTTATATTCCAAATTTAATTCATACATTTTTTTTCGTACATACATACTTATATATTATTAATTATTATATAATTTTATATATTGTTATTGTAGTCCTCAGCATCAACCTCCTCCACCGCATCTTGAAGCTGTATCTCCAAGCGATCCATCAAAAAAACGAAAAGATACCAGGTAATATTATTTTTTCTAAATAATTATACAGTACATTAATATTTTTTTTTTTCAATTTATATATCAACTAGAAACATCATCTTACTAACATATAGAAAAATTTTTATTATGACAGATCGGAGGAAAAGATGAAAAAGGTTAAACATGAATGACAGCAGGTCATTCAACGAAACAAAACTTGCCTATTTCAAAACTTTTTGTATCTGTAAATATAAATATATAGCTATACTGATATATATAATACAGACATCATAATGTAAATTTAAATACAAAAAAAAAAAACTAAATTCTCAAAGTTATTGTAAATATATTACCTTCCTTACTTAACTACACTTGATGTATATTATTTATTCTCATAATTTTGTTGTTAACTTTTTTCCCCTGCTACCGTGCAACGCACGGGCATTTGCCTCGTATTTACTAAGGCAAGCCTTTTGTTGGTTGTTGGGCTTTGGCGTAAAACACACAAATACAGCCCCGTGTACCAATGAAATGGGCCTAAAAGTGGTGTTCAGCAGACACAATCGGTTTTGTGTAACAGTTTTGAGCCCACGTATCTTACATTGTAAGAGAGAATCCCTGCCCTTTTTAAAATTAATAAATTAAATTCTCTTCAGGTGAAAGAAATTAATTAAAAAACAAAAACAAAAATAAACAAATCTCCCCTTTCAAAGCAGTTGTATTGGACAATTTAATTATGGAGGAGTTAGTTGAAGTTGAATTATAGGTTTTCTTTTTTTGTTTTATTTCTATTATGCTATCTCTGAGTAGGGGTCAATGGTTATTGAGGAATGACCCTACCAATAATGTCATATGAAAAACAATACTTAAAGATAAGATTTTAGCACCAAAGCTAAGAAAAGGGTTTGCACCAAAAGCAATAAAGAGATTAAAAAAAAAAAAAAAACCAAGAAAAAAATGTTGTTGATTGATTAGGAATAATCATTAATCATTATCTCCACTAAATTAATATGGTTTCCATCAGTCTAATGATGTTTCCACTAAGCACACCTTTGAAGAGGACTGAAATCCTCTGTCTAAATTTTCCTATCTTAAATCGTGTCCAACCACTTATATACAAGAACTCACTGCAAGAACAATGACTAACATTACAACAATAATAAATAAATAAATAATACACGGGATGAGTACACTGCTGATCGATCTTGGAGATGAGCCAGAATATTGTTGACCAAAGATGGATCAATCGTCGGAGGAGCTGGCAAAGAGCCCGCCGGAGATACCGTTGGAGAATGGACGGGTGGTGCAAAGGAGAGGTGAGGAACGTCTGAAGGTCTTCCAAAAACTTTGTTATAACTTGTTACAATAACAAACGTTAAGTCTTTAAAACTCATTTAACGTATATATTTTATATTGGGTGAACAGAAGCAGGTTACAATAATAACCCAAAAAGAGTTCGACTACGACAAAATCTATTACTTTATATTATCGATAAAAATCATTTTTTAATATAAGTTATTGATAAAAATTATTTTTTAATATAAGTTATTGAGAACAGAAATCTGGAAGTATATCATAGCATCCCAATTAAGTTAACACATTCTTAACACTTTTATTATTTACTCATCCCCAATATTTTATTAAGAAAATAAGAAGAAAAAAAATATAATAATTCAAGTGCAACATAATACAAACTAGTCAGAAAACACAAAATAAGTAAACAGTAATACATGCTGTTTTAATTATTATTAGATTAATTTTTCAATTGTTTAATATATGATCGGAGTAGTTCTTTATTGTGTCATGCAAATTTTTATAATAGTTATTTATAGATGGTTTCATTAAAAAAAAATAATGAAATAGTTAGAAAAAATAACAATTCATACCTTAAAAAAATAATAATTCATACGAAATGAACAAAATAAAATGTATTGGAATTTGATATAATTGTTAAATATTGATTGAAATTATTTTTAATGATTGTTTCCAATTTTTGTATTAATAATTGTGATATAGGAAATTTAAATTTATTTATGTTAATTTACATATTAGGAAACAAGAAAGTTCTTAGTTATAGAAGATTTGACATATCTGGGTAACTTACTCATTTTTTGTGTTTGTAAACTTGTATTTGTATAAAAATTCATTCATATTGCTCCTTACTAGTGAATCTTCTCTTTCCTAATCTGTGGATGAAACCATGTTAATCTTTTATCGCCTTCTTATATATATATTATTCTCTTATTATTTACTTATTATTTTTATTTTTCAATATAATATCAGAGCCAGCATAACCGAATCCTTTAAAGGCTCTTGTGAATAATCCATACCCGCCGTGTAAGAGGTGACATCATCACATCCATAACCGAATCTGCTGCTAAGCCACAATTGATGTCGTCATCATTTAAAACGGATGGCAGTCTTGTAGTCCTCTAAATAGGCACCATGTGTTTTAGTGCACGTGTGTATGCTATCATAAACATGTTTTAAAAAAATGAAAATAGAAAAAAATAAATATATATTGAAAAAGTTTGAGGGAAAAAAAACAACGTTCATAGTATTTGTTTTGTTTTTTGGCATACAAACATGAAAAAAAAAATGAAGAGAGTTAAAAAAACAAAAACAAAAAAAAAAGATATTTTTTGCTCCATTGATTCCTCCTCCATCCCTTGTCCTTGATCTCTTGATATCATTAACAGTTAATTGTATTGATCTCATTAAATCAAATTGAAGCTTATGTTATGAAGCTCATGTGGATTTGAGCATGACATGTGAAGCTTTCGAAGTTGAAGCATGTATTGTGGAGCTCATACGAGTTTGAGCTTGGTATGTAAAACTTCTAGAAATCAACTTAGTGTGAAAACTCATGTAAACTTGAGTCTCGCATGAGAGAATTCCAAAATTATTCTTGAAGTATTTAAGGCAAGTTGGTATGTACCAACTTGAAGGGAAGTGTTGAGATTTGACATGATTGTTATATATTGATTGAAATTATTCTTTATGATTGTTTCTAATTTTTAGATTAATAAATTGTAATATAGGAAATTTAAATTTATTTGTGTTAATGTACATGTCAGAAAATAGGAAAGTTCTTAGTTATAAAAAGATTTGACATATTTTGGTAATTTATTCATTTTTATACTTGTAAACTTATATTTATATAGGAGCTCATTCATAGTGTTTTTTATTAGTGAATCTTCTTTTTCCTAGTATATAGATGAAACCACGTTAATCATTTATCTTTTTATTTATTTATTTATATCTTTTATTCTTTTTTTATTTACTTATTATTTTTATTTTTCAATAAAATGGTTCTACGGTAATGGAGCAAAAATCATTCAGCGTCTTAATTATTTTTTTCATCCTTATTTCATAAGCCAGGGTGGAGAGGGCATCATTTGTTTTATATTTTGTCAGCCAGATTTCAATTTGGAATTTTGTTTTTGTTGGATAAATAGGTTTCACATAATAATACTCTTTCCTTTTTTTATTATTTTTATTTTTATTTTTATTTTTTTTATTAGCTAGAACAGTATACTCATTCTTGATTAGAAGATCTTTTGACACCAAATTTGTTAATGATTAAAATATTTACATTTCCCCCACTGCATAAGTAATCACTAACTAATTAAAGAGATTCGATTTGATTATGTGAACGTGCCGTGTACATAATAGACTTGATAATGTGAGGCACTTCTTTAGCAAGTATTAGCTATCTTCATCTAAACAAGAAAATCACATAAAAAAGGACACAACTCTGCATCTAAGCAAAACGACATCAAAATACATGTTTACCCCAACATATACGACCATTAATTACTTTAGAAAATTGACTTGTTGGAGGATACACATTGGTTACTAGAATTTCAAGAAATACCTCAGCCGGCTTATATATATATTATTGGTTGTTGCATGATCTTTAATCAAGCTGGACATTTCTTAGAGTAATCACCAATTATTTACATGCTTACTTATCCCAAAAAAAAAACCCCCAATTATTCACCTGTTCTTAGGATCTTCAAATTGGAGATTGTAGATGTATTGATGGATTTGTTGGCAATTAAAATTCAACTTGGTTATACTTATTAACATAAAAAAAAAAAATCAACTTGGTTATTACAATCAAGATGGTAGCCTAATTAATAATTAGTGTTATTGAGTTTACGTTGTTTGATAAACTCAAGGTCTTGAAATCAATTTTTATCTAACTTAAATAAGACTATTTTTAGATTATCGGTTTAATATTCATTAACACTCACAATAGCTATGGTGATATGATAACTCTACAAAATAAAGTTATTTTATCTCTTTTGCACATTGTGCTAATTGGCTATATTTTTTAGTATTTTAATAAAATTAAGGTTAATTTAGTTTAATTTTATAAAATTTTAATTTATATTAGTTTATTTTAATTTTGTGTAATTTTATTTAATTAGATTATTATTAATTTCAATATATTATTATTAATTGACCTTTCTAAATAATTACTTTTTCTGATTTGTGCAGGTTAATTAGGTGAAATTTGGAGGCAAAATGGCTAATTAAAAGCTCAAAAAAAGATTAGAGTTCTTATTAGCATTGGAGTCAGCCCATGGCCACGTGCAAGAGAAGCTACGCGTGCCACACATGTGTTTACGCCATCCGATCTCGCCCAAAACACACCAAATGGCGTGTGCGTGCCACCGCCAGACAGGGCACGTTAGTGACAGAAGTCCATTTGAAGAACAAAGAGGAGAAGCCCAGAAGACGAGAAATTAGTGGAAAACTTGAAAATTTATGGAAACAATCATTATATTTTCATTCCTTTTTCTTATTTATTTTATTTTTATAATTTTTGAATGCTTGAACCCTTGATTTGCTTAATTTTCTGTTTATTTTCATTTATGGATATTGTGTAGTTTGTTGGTTTTAGGATTTGATGTAACTCTGCTTGAATTATATTTCAATGATTTAGTTAGTTGTTAATCTAATTTCATTTCAATTCATTTGTGTTTTTTATGCTTAATGCCTCTAGTTTATTTTTCCAAATAGATTAGTTGATTTTGATATGTGGAATTTGGCACCTGGAAAAGAGAATTTCATATGTCGGATTTGAGATACACAACCTAAATAGTTTTGAGTTTTGGAGGCCAGTAATTCTTAGATAATCACATTTGTAGCTTAATGAATGTTTGTGCATTTTAGTTTATAGGAATATCAATTTAGATGTTCATGCATATTATCTCATTTGACACTCAGTAGAGATTATGAGGTTAGATTAGAGCCATTAGTTAATGAATTGATAAAGTTGATTAACAATTGCTAAATCGGACAAGCATAGGAATAATAGAGTGAAATCAAATCCCTAGAACCTTACTTGTGTATTTTTATTCCTCCGATTTTATTTACTCATTTTAGTTTACTTTATTTATTTTAATTTATATTTTTGTTATTTTTCAATTAGTCTTTCAAATAATCCTAACATTAATGAATTTTGATAATGAACTCAAATTCAAACATAATTCCTATGAGATCGACAACTTTACTCATCTTATATTACTTGTGCGACTTGTGCATTTACAAGATTTTACACAACATTATACTTTTCTAATTTCCATATCCAAACAATTGTGACCTTTATTATTGTACTTTTTGATTGTACTTCTAAATGGGCAAATAATAACTGAAGAGTACCATTATCATCTCAGAACTAGCTACATTTATTTATCTCATTTACAAGAAGAAGAAACAAAATTACAGTTCATTTTCAGATTGAAAAACAAAATGTACATATATTACATAATTTTTTTTTAATGGTGATTTCCTACCACGGCAGAGCATCTTGAAAACAATAACGCTAAT
This sequence comes from Ficus hispida, assembly GCA_025413025.1. Lineage (NCBI taxonomy): Eukaryota > Viridiplantae > Streptophyta > Magnoliopsida > Rosales > Moraceae > Ficus > Ficus hispida. Next base: position 1,853,000 of record CM046363.1, read on the forward strand.
AATAATAAAAATAAATAAATAGCACTTGTAAATAAATGCACCTTTTTTTTCCCCTAAGTAGATAAATGCACTTCAAAACGTAGATAGTTTTCTCACAATATAATATTATATATGACGTATGAAGAAAAGTTCTTTTTCATTAGTAAAGAAAGAGATAAACACAACAATTAGAATGTCATTTTCAAGTTGTTTCTTCTTTGATTATTTACCTAATATAATATGCCAATTTGAAAGAACATTGTCAGCTGATAAAAATTGTACTCTTAGCTAATGTATAGAAAAGTATTATAGCATTAAATTAAATAACATATTGTTCGTAATAGCTCTAAAAAAGCTTTCCATTGGACCCCTTTTTTTTTCTAACTCATGCGTTGGACTTTTTTAGTGGTCAGTTTTGTTGCTTTTTAGCATTGATTGTTCTTATTGATCAATCCAAATTATAAATGTGAGGTTTTCCAAATCACCCATGGAAAATTATAGATTAGAGGACTAAGTAATTTGTACCTTTAAATTTTTATTAGTTTGATTATGATATATCAACGACAAAAATAAGCTAACTATAACAAAATATATGCAAGATTAGGAAATCTCAAAGCTTTATAACAACACTAGTTTAACGTGTGTTCTGCGCGAGTGAATAATATATTACTTAGAAATAAGAATTTACAAAGAAAATACAAAAAAATAAAAGAAAAGAAAAGGTACAAAATAACAAAACAAGGAAAAAAAAAAACCTAAACTCCATACGAAATTTAAAAAATAAAAGCTAAAACTTCTTTATGAAATTTCACAAAATTTTAAACAAAATCCTTTTTGATCATATTAAAAGATATAAGAATTTAACGAGAAAATTAAAATAAAGAAAAAGAAAAAAAAGTACAGAACGACAAAACAATAAAAAGAAACAACAAACCGAAACTCCATATGAAACTTGAAAAAAAAAAAAAAAAAACCAAAACTTCATACCGAAGCTCCAAAATAATTATGACAAAACTTTTTTTCTAATCAAATTAAAAAATCGTAAAGAAACTCCAAAAAAAAAAATCCATATATTAAAAAAGAAATAAAAAAATGCACATGACGAGATGAAAGCATTTTTAATCATATTAAAAAATCACATGGAAAACACCTTTATGAAACTTTAAAGAAAAAACTATAAAAAAATATATTCTCACTTTTTATTACTGATGATGGAAATAGATTTGTGTTTGAATAGATAAATAGAGGATTATGTATATGTGTGTATATATATATGTAATGAGAAACAAAAAAAGATAAAGAAATTAAAAACAGAGACAAAAGAAGAAAAAAGGATAAAAGCAAAAAAGAGAAGTGAAAAAAAAAAACAATGGGTTGATAGATATATATATATATATATATATATATCGTCACATATGTTAATATATGCACTGAGAGATGAAAAAGATAAAAGAAATAAATAAAAATAAAGGCATAAAAGAAAATAAAATAAGAGAAAAAAAAGAAAAAGATAAAAGAAAGAAGGATAGAAGGATAAAAGCATAAAAGATAAGTAATAAAACAATGGGCTGACACAACGTAAAGAAAGGAGAGAAAATTATTGGCTCTTTTACACATATTAAGATTAAGATCTATATATATTAAGATAAATTAAGATTAAAAAATCATAAAGAAACTCCAAAAAAACTTCATAAATTAAAAAAGAAATATTAAAAATAGCATATATCAAGATGGAAGCATTTTTAATCATATTAAACAATCACATAGAAAACGCACTTGCGAAACTTAAAAAAAAACTAAAAAACTAAAAAAAAAAATATATTCTCACTTTTTATTATTGACGACAGAAATAGATTTGTGTTTGAATAGATATATATAGGATTATGTACATGTATGTGTGCATATATACACACGAAATGAGAAGCGAAAAAGATAAAAGAAATTAAAAAAAATAGAGATAAAACAAGAAAGAAAAAAAGGATAAAACAAAAAAAGATAAGTGAAAAAAAAAAAAACCAATGGGTTGGTGTGTGTGTATATGAATATATGGTCACATATGTTAAGATATGTAATGGGAGATGAAAAAGATAAAAGAAATAAATAAAAATAAAAGCATAAAAGAAAAAAAATGAGAGAAAAAAAATGATAAAGATAAAAAAAAAAAAAAAAGAAGGATAAAAACATAAAAGAGAAGTTAAAAAAGAATGGATTGATCCATGGTAAAAGAGTATGAGAATATTATTGACTCTTTTATATATGTTAAGATAATATAAGATAAGATTAATATTTAGATTTAAGAGGAAAACAAAAGGTCAAAAAAAAAAAAACTCACCATTTTGACGTTTTTTTTTTAATGCAATCATTTTGGCCAGATTTAAATATTTGTTTAAGAACCAAAAAGTATAACAAAATAAAATAAATATAAATTGGGGAGACCCACGTTCTTACAATATAAAGAATTTATCTTATCTCTCTCTCTCTAAGGAACTTATCTCTTTTCTTAAGTGAGAGATTTTTTTTTTTTTTTGGGATTTTAAGTAAGAGACTCTTAATACGATCCTTCTTACCCTTTTAGATTATTACTATCAATTTTTTTGGGATAAGAATGGCTATTGCATTTGTACCATTTAGATGTCAAATTGTGATGCGAGAGATCTCATTTAAGGGCGTGTCTAGTTTGCATAAAATGGAAGGTAAATATAAGTAGCCATTTTTTTTTCTCATTTAATTATGCATTTTATTTATAAAATAGGTAATTAAATTTTTAATTATCCTATACAATATAAGAAATAAATATAAATAGTTTCAATCCTTACATTTTCTTTAATATTGATTTCTTGTTTAAAAAAAAAAGAAAAAAAGAAATCTACTTATCTACTCTTACTGAGTGTAATATAATATTATTAATTTTCATACCGTAAATAATTATGGTGCCATTTAATTTTAAGGTTAATATATATAATTTCTTATAATATTTTCAATTTCATTATCTTTTTTAATTATATTCTTTTATTGGCTAAATGCGTTTTGCTAGTGATTTGATTGATCGGTTATTACTGAAATTTTTATATTAAAGTTGATTAATTTTTCAGAAATTAATTATAATTTTTGTTATTTTTTAAAAAAGATAAAAATTGATATGAAAATTTTAGGTTGTGAGGTCCAAACTCATGCTAAAAAATTAGAATGCTTTCTACTTGATCCTCTTCTTCTTTATGCATTTTATTAACACTTTTTTTCCGCTTATTTTCTAAAACTAATTTTTTTAAAAAGAAATTTCAATAAACTCACTAAGGAAATACAAAAATATAAAACATAATAAACTCTGTATTACATAAGTCAAATTCCTTCGATAAAAATGGATCCATTAGTAAAATCTGATGATATTCAAAAGAAAATATGTATGCTTAAGACCCGATAATAGGAATATGTCTTAACACACTAAAATCAAATATATGTAAAGCTCTTTTTGACAAAATCCCGACAATTAATGAATTTTCCTGATCAATCGAGGGTCACGACTCAATAGCACTAAGACCGCTACTAACTACGCATAGTAGTAACTCTAGCAGAGTCAAAACACCGTCAAGACTCAAATATGATGGACAAACAATCAACTTGTAAGGTGAAAAAACCACATCCATTATTATAAATAACAAAAAGAAATAAAACACCTAAAAAAAAGACGAATCGTCATTATTACATATAAATTTAAACACCAAAAAATAAAAAAACTAATCACACGGAAAGAGTTTTTACCGATAAAACGAACCACATCATCAGAAGAAATTAAGTTACTGAAGTCGGCATATTGTAAGACCTCCTCGCACATGACAACCACGCACACTCACCAACTATCTCATTCATATCATACTCCTTCCCACAACATTCATCTTTCTGTCACGGACTTGTCTCTATAAATATCCTCACTGTATGATTTTTACCTTTATTTTTAAAGTCGGAAAATTAGAGACCGATCAAAAACTGCATTCGACATCTAACCTCAAGAAAAAAATAATAATAATTGAAAAACCCAAACCCATATGCGGGGGGGTTGGGGAAGATATATTTTTAATACTAATTGCACACCCTTTTACTTCATTAATTTCCCACCAACACTTTTTTCTCTTGCCTTTATCTCTCTCTCTCTCTCTCCCTCTCCCTCTCCCTCTCTCACATGTGTAGCTAAGCGTTTGTTGTTGTCTCTCGCTTGTTCAACGCTCCAAAAACAGAAAGCTCAAAACAAATAAAAAAAAAAAAAAAAGAAGCCTCATCCACTTAATGATTCTCACGTCCCACAAGAAGAAGAAGAAGAAGAAGAAGAAGAAGGTCATTTAATTTCATTATTCTTTTTTTCTTTTTCTCTCAATCAAGACCCTTTCTTTCCTTCAACCCAACTCCACCCCTCCATGACTCTTTCTCTCTGAATCTTTCTCACAAATTCCAACAACAATTATTCCCTTTTTTTAAAAAAAAAATTTAAATAAAAAATATTTCAAGAAAAGGGTCTTTTTCATTGCCGGCCATGACCGAGGTCCTCCACTCTCCTTCCCATTTCGCTTCGTCCTCAAGAAGAAGCTCTTCTTCTTCCTACGAGGGTGTTAGTGGAGGAGGAGGAGGAGGAGGAGAGGGAGATTTCTCCGTGACGGACTGTGACATAGCAGAGGAGACCAAGGCCGGTGTCGGCGACGGTGACGGTGACGGGCAGAGTAGAGATCAGCTGTCTTTGTTGGCGTTGCTGGTGACACTTTTCAGGAAATCCTTGATTGCCTGCAAGAGTGACAGGAGGGAGCTCTGCTCCATGGAGATCGGCTGGCCAACCGACGTCCGCCACGTGGCGCATGTCACCTTCGACAGGTTCAATGGCTTCTTGGGTCTTCCTGTTGAGTTCGAGCCTGAAGTCCCCAGGAGGCCCCCCAGTGCCAGGTTTATAAGAACATAGCTTTTCTTTTCCCTTTTTTATTTTTTTATTTTTTAATTTTTTTAAAGGTTGAAAACTTTAAATGCAATGTGGGTTTTGTTCTTTTGGTTCTTCGAATTGAGAAATTTTTGGGTTTCGATAGGTTGGTGGGTCAGCTCTTTTTTTTTTTTTTTTTTTTTTTTTTTTTTTTTTTTTTGAGGGTTTCGAAAGTTGCATTGGTTTATTCAGGTACATTTCGGGCTTTGGTGATTATTTGATTGTTGTTTTGATTGCAACGTAAATGTGGGTTGTGCATATTTTATTTTATTTTATTTTAATCGGGGTTTCTAAAATTGCATTCGGCTATAAGTGTACACTTAGGGTTTGGTGATTATTTGATTGTTGTTTTGGTTGAAATGTGAATGTGGGTTTGCTTTCGGCTTGCATGTCTTTGACTTGGGAAGTTTTTGTTTTGGATTTGTAAGTTCTGTATTTCTTATTTCTAAGGTTGCATTGGCATATCTTGTCAATTTGTTTGATTGTGTGTTGTGGTGAAATGTGATTGTGGATTTTGTGTTGTAATGTTCCGGTTGTTTTTTTGGTCTGTTATAAATCGTAGAATTTTTCGTTTCAAGAGGTGCATTGGCTTATTCAAATGCCTTGCATTGTAAATTTACTATGTTTTTTCATATTCATTTTGTGAAAGGATTATGCAACACAACTAAGCTTATTGAATTTGCACCGAAGTGCTTTAGTTTTCATTTTGTGAAAGGATTATGCAACACAACTCTGCTTATTGGATTTGCACTGAACCCAATGGCAGAAACATTTGGGGGTTTTTTGTGATGTTTTGTTTATTACTGTTTCAGTTCATATGTGGATGCGGAATTTGTGTTGTTGTGAGCGTTGTTCATTTGGCTGAGGGTTCTTGGAATTGAGAATTGGTTGGGTTTGCAAGGTTTATGTAATGTATATATTGTTATGCGCAGTTCTTTTGAAGGACGGATTTTTCCCCTCAAGTATTAGCTACAATGAAACTGTTGCTGTAAGGTTACATGACTTATCATTATAACATATTTGTATGGTTTATCCAAACCGTCAAATTGTATAACAATTGCACCTATTTCCTGGTTTCACTTTACCGAAAGAGAAGGAAAGGAGCATGTATGTGTTGTATTGGAGAATCTAACTTGAATAATTTGCGAAGCTTTGTTTCCGGGCTGATGTGTTTTCATTTGTTCCGTGATGTCTTAAATAGTTAATACTCTCTATCCTGTAATTAGCATGTGACAGACAAACAAGAGATTACTCTTAATTTGTCAGCCAACATTAGAGTTGAAAAACTTTTTTTTTTTTTTTTTGGGGAGACGATGTGCAGTTTACTGGTTTTTATTTGAAAGTCTAGTAAATAAAATAATTTGGTTGGATTTCTGATATGAATTTGCAGCACAACTGTTTTCGGAGTTTCCACGGAATCCATGCAGTTATCTTATGATTCCAGAGGGAATAGTGTGCCAACAATTCTCTTACTTATGCAAGGACACTTGTATGCTCAAGGAGGCCTACGGGTATCGCACTTCACTTCATATCTACTATTTTTTTCGTTACCTTGTATCTTTTGATGTTATTTGGTATTTGAAACATAAAGGGGTTTATATTGGATCTCTCTGTCTGTCTGTCTCTCTTCTTCTTCGTCTTCTTCTTCTTCTTCTTCTTTTTTTTTAACCATGTAAAAGAGGATTGTTACGTTTCATCATTTACAGTTGAGTTCCAAATTATATGTTGGTTTTATTTTTTATTGGAGATTTGACAAATAGCTCAATTTTATCATGTTTAGGCAGAAGGGATCTTCAGAATCAATGCAGAAAACAGTCAAGAGGAATTTGTCCGTGACCAATTAAATAGAGGAGTTGTACCGGAAGGCATAGATGTACACTGTCTGGCAGGACTTATCAAGGTGATTAATTTTAGCTTAACATTGCTTTAGGATCTGTATGGAGATAATAAGTTGATTTCTAATGTTTTATGGGGCCTTTTTCTCTAGGTCCAGAACAATCAATTTGGTGTGTGTGATATTGATGTTTGCAAATTATGTTGTTGATCGATTTATGCGCTTTAATTGCATAGGCATGCTAAATAAGTACACATTGCAGCATGCTACCTAGTTATTTTCCATGTCCTGGGCTAGGAATTGGAAAGATGACACAAAGTTTACTAGTCATAAATGTGCTTGCAATGGTTCCTATTATTTTGCTTCTAACCTTATGTCTGTGGGGTTATTATGGAAATTGCATTTCTGGTATGCTTTTTGGAGTTTGAAAAATCTAATGAGACCAGTACTGCTACTTCTGTAATTCACCTCAATTTCCATATTTCCACACCAGCAACTTCAACAGTGTTATAATGTCCTAATCATTAACCTGTTGGTTTCTCCAACCACCAACACCCTTTCCAATTGCCGATCCTGCATAGTTAATCAGCGACATAGGCAAAGACTTTAAGATATATATATATATATATATATGATCCTGTGGCTCTTATTCCATGCGTCAATGCTTTTTGTCGAATATATGCTTGCAATTAAAATAAACATATGCTTGTCCTGTTTTGATTGCATACTCTATTTACAAATCTCTTTTTATGGAATAGAGATTTCCAAAAGGCATGCAAATAAGTTTTCTTATGGTTGTCTGCCTTGGTGCCTTGTGACCTTTGCGTGAATGTGAATCTCCAGAATGAGTATTTTTCTCCTGTTCCTGTTTTTTTGTCTGAAATATTAACCTTTTTGTTGTTGATCATTTAGGCTTGGTTTAGGGAACTCCCGGCTGGTGTTCTAGATTCACTGTCGCCTGAGCAGGTAATCCAATGCCAGACAGAAGAGGAGTGTGCTGCGCTTGTGAGGCATCTTCCCCCCACTGAAGCCGCACTGTTGGATTGGGCCATCAACTTGATGGCAGATGTTGTCCAACACGAAGATCTGAACAAGATGAATGCACGCAACATCGCTATGGTTTTTGCTCCGAACATGACTCAGGTGAGGAATTTTGCAGTATCATTGTGTACCAAGCATACCAGCTAAGCTTGCATCCACTTGGAGTTTTAGATGATATCGGCAGTTGGCTTGACGGTTTTACAATCTAAAGACGAGCAATGATTGATTTTTGCGACTGATTTTGGTTGCAGATGGCAGATCCTTTAACTGCACTGATGTATGCCGTCCAAGTAATGAACTTCCTCAAGACCCTCATCTTGAAGACGCTGAAAGATAGAGAAGATTCCATAATAGATCCTGCTCCTGCTCGTCATTTAGAGCCTTACGACGAGAATGGACACCAGAGTCCTTCCCAGACTTGCACCAAAGAGAAGTCCCAAGATGGTGAAGAGTCGGAGCAAGTTTTGATTGCTGAAAAACCTAGTGTAGGAAGTTCCCTCGAGTCTAACCAACACAACAATCCAACTGACGAAGAGGTTGAGAATTTCATGAGCTCTATTGAGAAACTAAACTGTGATGGTGATGATGGGTTTTGCGAGACTTCAGCCACAGTTAACACTTCGACAAACAGAGTGAACTGTATGATGGATGGAGTTCAAGGAAACGGTGGAAAGAGCAAGGCCGGTCAATCCAGTAACTCAAATTTCAAAAAAGGGGCAAGAAAAGTAAGCGGTCAGCAACATGTAATTCAGGCATTGGGTCACGTCGAGAAAACCAAAGGAATTAGCAAGCTGAGTCGCATGGACTCGAGGATGGAGCTGATTGAAGCATGGCGTTAAAGGAAAAAGGTGAAAAGCTCAACTAGGGGTGAGCTTTTTTTTAACTGACTATGACATTGTTGCAGTGTAAGTTTGATCAAGTCTGTAATTGTGAATTTGTGAGAAAGCTTTGTGAATTTGTGTCCATGTATGTTCTCGGGTTGCTTTGAGTGGTTTTTGCTTTTAACCTGTTCTGATTTCGGGGATATGGTACTCTCTTTAATATTCCACTAACATTGCATTTGAGGTTTCATTTAGAGTTGGTTTCTTGTGTTTGTAATTTGTTTCCGGTTCCATCTTTTTTTTTTTTTAATTCCATCAACTTTTTCTTTCTCTGGCCTATGGAAGAAAGTGGCCTAACTTGTACCTTTCATCATTTACTTCCCGAATGCAAAATGTGTTTTGCCATTTCTTTTGAATGGTGGTTTCTGGCCTGGTCAACTGGCAAATTGGAATTTGAAAAATGGAGGGATCATAGTTGGTCAAATTGGAGGGGGGGCGGCGCGGGGGGCGGTGGGTATAATTTACTAATAATTTCACATCTGACTCTATTATGTGTACAGTCAAATCCTCCATAATTAAAAAAAAAAAAAAACAAATACAAATACAAATATGTATTTTAAAAACATGAATTACCACCTGTACACCGTTCATGATGGGCATTTCCACGTCCATGAGAATGAGATCAAAAGAGGCCCCAGAGCGATGAAGATCAATTGCTATCTTCCCATTTTCAGCAAGATGCGACTCCAAGCCTAAGTTTGCGAACAAAAAACTGTGCATTAGTCGAGTGAAGGAGCAATCATCGTCAAAGAGCAGAGATATAATTTCTTTTGATCATCATGACCAATAGTTGACTTGTTAATTTCTTCAGCTTGAACGGTAATTGATGAGTTATCTATCGCTAGTTCGTAAACATGGTCAGCAGTGATGGTTGAGTCACTAGTTGCAATTTCCTTTAATTTCCTTTGGTCATGGCAGTTACAGCTTCCTCTCCGAGCACCATTGTTTCTCGTTGATCGGTTTTTCCTGTGTGGACATAGGAACAATATACTCAATTGTTGTCTAATTATATGTCATATAACCAAAGAATTTAAAACTTCAAACAAGAATAAATTACACATGCAAATATAAGATTTAAAAATGTATCTTTACCACCATGCTAAATGATGAAAGTCTGGTATAGAAAACTTTGCAGAAGTGCTTGTTTCAATCCTCTATTTATACGACATCTTATATGTTAGGTTGACCTCAACATGCATAAGCAGAACAAGGTTACACTACAAACTTAGGAAGGCATTGATATTGCTTGGTTGTCCTCGTTGAAACTGAAAAAGATCGGAAATACAAGAACTTAAGTTGTAATCTAGCAAAATGGATTCTCTCTTAGTATCATATACATATATGTTTCGGATATGAAAAATCTTATTGTTCTAAAAATTGTTATAATATATTAATTCTATTATTTGACACTAGATATGTAAGACAATCTAAAAAGAAAATCCATTTTATAATACATCTTCCATCCGTAACGGATTTAGAATCTTATTCTATTTGACACATGTTGATTTCAAATTGAAACAATATCATACTTAAGAATAAATTTGCAGTTAGTGTACACAATACACAAGGAAATAATTATTTCTAAACCGGGTGGGAAGGGGGGGTTCAGGGTATTTGGTCTCAGATTTGAACTTAAGTGGTTTTCTTTCAAATTTATGTAATGTGTACTTGTAAGACTCGTGTACACCTTTTATGTTCTTGAGTAAAGATCTTTGAGTAATTCAAGTGTTAATTTTTATCAAAAAAATCAAGATTGTTATGATGAGGGTAGGTTACTGCATATCTACAAGTAGATGGTGCAAATAGCTAAAATTAAAAATTCAGAATTTAAATTACAAATGTTTGATAAGTTCAGGAGGGTGTTTGGGTAATTTAACCATTATTTCTTTTAATTTGAAATAGTTAGAGATTTGAACTCAAAACATCAGTATTGTATTAGAGATAGATATATTCAATTTCTCGTGTCTTCAGAATGAAACTATACAAACAATTTATAGAGTATAATTGTATTTTTAAAAAAAGTCAACTATCTACATACGAATCAAGAAACTAATTGCCTGCAAATTAACTCTAAATCGGATGACTAAATCACAGCCATTTATTTCTGGCAATTAAGCCTAAGCTTGGTAGGAATGAAAGAAAACAAGAGATAATGGAAAAATAAAATGTTATACAATTGCTATTATATCCACTTCTTTGTATTGTTTAATTTAAAAATAAAGATAAAATTTTAATTTTAATTAACATGGAAAGGATTTTTGTTTTCCAACAAATGGTAGAGAGTTGAAATTAGTGGGCTCCACTAGATTTTTTTTCCACCATATTTTACTTTCTATCGTTTCTTCTTTCCTACCAAACAAATACATTTTCATTTTCCATTCAATTTTCCCTCCACTCACTTCCTTTCTTCTTATTTTCCATCGTACCAAACAAAGCTAAGGGAAGAAAATCTCAACATCTTGTACTTTTTTTATGTAGGTTTTTTTTTAAAACCAAATATGGTCTATTTTGTTTTTGTGGATATATTTATATTCAAATGCAAATTAATGAGGAGTTATAGTTAATAAGATAAAATGTTATTATGAAAATTTTAAATAGGATATAAATTATTAGAAAAATAGAATATTTCTTTTATAAAAATTTTAAATATGATAACCTCTATAAAAATTATCATTACTCTTAACTTTTAAGTGTTTGTGGTGTTTTCCAAAATTTCCAATTATTTGGTCTTTTTCTTTTTCATAAAATCTTAATTATTTAAGCACTGACAAAGAAAAATCATTGTTAAAATGATAAAACAAAGAAAAGAAAATTCAATTGGAGGCGACGTTGACTCAACCTGGAGCCTTAGGAAATTTAACTAAGAGGCATTATGGTTGAGCCGGCAATCGGATAAACATATAAAAATAAAAAATAAAAAAAAAAATTGGGGGGGAAAGAGAGAGAGAGAGAGAGAGAGAGAGAGAGAGAAAAGAACACAATAAGATTCGATAACGTGCCTACATCCTCAAAGACAAGAAGAAAGAAAATTGATGAGTGGGAAACTCTATCAAATAAATGACTTCATATGAACAGAGAGTACAAGCACCAATTCGGTGACTACTAACCACACATCAAAATAGTCAACAATCATCTCAAATTTCAAATGAGAATAAATTGGCCGCATAATGAAAACATTCCAATATTCCCTCCATCAGCTGAAATTAGTCGAACATCACATATCTGACCACAGTAAAATTTTTCTTGTCATTCTTAATTTTAACATTTCCCCTCAAATTAGAGTATGAACATCTAATAGATTAAAGGGTGCGGTTTTCATGCGTCACTTGTTGCTAGCAGTTGTAATTTCAAGCTTTTTTTTTTTTTTTGGAGGGGGGGTGCAGTTTTCATGCGTCATTTGTTGCTAGCAGTTGCAATTTCAAATTTGAGAAAGCGGTTTGAAATCACTCCATCAGCTGAAATATTATACATGTCTAATACACACACACATTTAACTTAATAGATTAAAGGGCATGATTGTTAAGTTAGTTCTTAAACTTATAATTTTGTACAACTTTAGCCCTTGAACTTTTTTTCATAGCTGAAATATTCCTAATTTTTAAAATATTGATCATTTATGTTAATTTTTAGATGAAATTCGTCAGTTAACATCACTTTTTGACCAAATCACTAATAAATTCCTTTTAAAAATTAACAAAAATTTCAATTGTAATAACATTTTAAAAGCTTAGTGATATTATCTATTCTTTTTCTTTTTTTGTAATTGCAATGATCATAAACTATTAAAAATGTTACTTCAATGACTTTTTAGTTAATTTTTTGATAGAATCCAAAGTTAGCACTATTTTTTAACTAAATTACTAATAGATTTTGTTAAAAAATAATGGAAAGGACTATTGTGGTAACATTTTAAAATTTCAGGGGCATTCCAGCTTTGAAAAAAAATTCAAAAGACCAAAGTCGCATAATATTAAGAGTTTAAGGACTAAATGAGCAATTTACCCTAGATTAAAAAAGTAAATATACATAGCTAATATATTACAATGTATTTAAATACGATATTTATTTTTTGTTTAGTAGTTTCTTTATTAAGTTTTGGACTTTTTGATGTTGGGATTGTGTATGGGATTGTACTTTTAAACTATTATATGATTTTGAACTTTAGTTTTGCATTGACATACTTGACTCAAACTGTGTTTATAATGTTTCTTTTTTTTTTTTAATCAATAATCATATTTGGTTTTTTGGTTGCTTATATTAAGTACTTCGAAATTTTAGTAAACATCTATAAAACAATCGGTACAAATATCAGACCGCCCAATATGCCATCCAAACCACATAGGCAATTAACCCAAATCACCTAAACTTTGGACAGTTATACCTTGGTTTGGAATTTTCATGCTGCCAAAAAACAAAACCGCCTAAATCACTCAAACCCCCCACCGTGCACCCCCTAAGTAGTACCAGGGCATTTGTTATATATATGCAAATAAAAATTGGTGTGATCTTTACTCGAAGTAGAGTATAAACCTAAAAGAATTCAAGAAAACCATCTAGGAGCAAGAAATTACATCTTGATTGGATTGGATTCCGGTAAAACAATACATCTTAAATCATCAGAGCCTTTCTGACTTGGTTAGGCCTAGTCACCCCACTCGATACATGCTATTTGGTAACCTAAGGGGTGAACACTTTTTGTTATCTGAAGGCAAAGACTCTGAAGTGGGCTCACACTGGACCTAGTGGGCTCCAGCTATTTCCACCTACTAACACCTTTTAAAGCCCTTTCTAATGCACTTAATTTTTAGTTTAGAATGTGTTCGCCAATTGCGCTTACCCCTTTTTATCATGTCTACATTCTCTGCTAAAAAATGAAGGATGATTTACATAGATGGGGACTCTTGATTTTAATAAATATCCAAAAACAAACTTATTTGCAAGAATAAACAAAACAGAAAACTAATAATTATACAATCTGATTTGAAAATAGCTACAGTAGAGGAGTCATTTCGTTTTTTGTTTTAGTAACCAAAATACCCATACATTAGATTTCAGAATCCCCCGGTCATTAAAACAAAAAACGAAAATGACTCCTCTAATATAGCTATTTTGAAATCAGATAATAAATGATCCACAAAAATGGCGATTAAGTTCATTGGTCTCCCTTCTTTTTCCTCTTTCTCATCGATCACCAACTCCACATCTCGTCTTCTCCGTATCACATCTTCTCTGTTTCTGCACAGTGTCAACGATGGCCATGAAGAAAACCACGAAGAGGCCGCCAGAAAGACACCTGATTACATCAAATGTGGTGATGGCTTCTTCCTCACCGAAAGCTCACCCCAATTGTCGTCCGCTGTAAAAGCACCGGTGAAATCTCCTCATTAAATTATTGTCGGCGTTCATCAACTAGTGGCTTTAGAGTCAATATATCATTTTGTTTTCACTTTTCTGACTTATTTGTGATAAAATTTGGTTTTCATATGTGTGCTTGTAAGTATCATAACGATAGTACCATTATTATGACTTTGGGACTTGATTTCTGGTTTGCTTATTGGTTTTTCCTTACCGAAAACAATTCTTATACAGTTTTTTGGGTGTTTATTCTTTCGTAGAAACATTAAATGATTTGCAGGTTTTCAATTTTATCCCTTAGGTATGGTAAATGGTTTTTTTTTTTTTTTTTTTCATGATTCAAAATATATATTAAAAAAAAAAAAAACAAATTGGAGGATGATGGTAAATGAGTTAATGACGTGCGAATTAGGGATTTGAAAAACAAAAAGTAAAAAAAAAAAAAAAAGATTATGTGCTATCAATTTATATGTGTGCTTATAAGTTGGAATGTTCTTGGTTAATACTCGGTCAATATTATACTAATATATTTATTTGTTAATTTATGAAATGAAATACACTAATTTTTAGGTCATTACTGCATATATGAAACAATGAATTGTCTGTGAGTTTTTTTTTTTTTTTTTTTCTCTTTTTGCTCTGACTTCTAAAAAAATTATCATAATGACTTTGTAAGTATTGTTATCATTGAGTTACCATATTATTCACTCGTATAGCTTGTTGGGTGTTTTTATGGTTATATTGATTGTGTGATATTATTTTAGTCAATGATCAACAACATATTGACTATGCCATTTTATCATTTTGTTGTTAGATTGAATCATAATATGTAAATGCAGGAAACAATAATCTAATATAATGACGTGGTCATAGTAGAGATCCTGCAATATGGAATTTCATTTGTCTAGCTTTAATTTGGAGTCTAGATAATAATCCCAAGATCCAGATCCTCCCACCATCGAGTGAAGCAGAATGTTATACGAACAATCCAATATCTGTACCTCCATTTTATTTTATTTTATTTTATTTTTTAATGTGAAATATATATGTAATTTGCTTTTATACATACACTTAAGCATATAATGTATATATATTCTAATTTTGTCATTGCTTCTATACGTAAGCATATGGTGTACTTTTTTCTTGAGGTGGTTACTCAAATCTATAATCCCCGTATGAGAAAAATTGCATCAACAAAATTTATAACAGGAAGGAATTTACGTCATGTTATTCAAGCTCACAAGGTTTCATCCACTGAATGCATGCAAAAGGCAACTACAAATAGAGCAAGCAAATTTCAAGAGACACACCATTTGAGATATACGTCAGGTAATATCCTCGACGCCCATATAAAAAGCAATTTCAAAGGGAACAACCAACCAAATGTTATGTGTGAACGACAAGATTATTATCATATTACCTTGTTATTTAATACTTGTTTGTCTCGTTAAAGACAGTCATAATGACCATTACGTCAAACCTTGTTAATTTATTATCAAAAGATCGTCAGAAGAATTTTTCAAAAAATAAATATAAAAAAATTGCAAAACAGAAACTGATTGACAAGTTGTGTTCGGAAATCAAAACCCATATATATAGGAAGCACAAATAAATTTAAAGATGAAAATTTGAAAAAATAAATAAATTAAAATAAAAAGGAAAGCAATGCCTCATTTCCTTAATATTTGTAGACAGAATCAAATAAGGAATTAAAAAAAAAAAAAAAAGAAAAAAAATCTCACGTTATCTGCCGGTGCTACATATAATTTTAAAAATAAAATATCATTTATCAATAAAAAAAAATTTTAAAACGTGATCCCACAAGTTTAGGATACAGTACCCGTAAAAAAATAAAATATATAAGGTAACAAATTGTTTTTCGATTAAAAAAAATCTAAAAAATAGAAAAGTACAAAAATCAGCAAAAAAAAGTTGGAAGGGTAAACAAGGAATAAAAATTTAAGACAATTCAAATTTTGTTTAAATTTGTAAATAAGTTTGAAAATGTTCATTTTTTAAAAGGGGTGTCTAAAAATGACTCTTTTGTATAAAGACTTCAAAAATGAAGTATAAGACAAAAATCTCGTGGAAAATATGAAAGGTATTGGATTGGAATCAATCACTTAGGCCAATTTCTTAGGGCATTTAAATAGCATGCCCCTACGGTAAAGGGCCCATTTGATTCCAAACATGAATTAGCACACTTAATTTGATCTAAAAAACACTGAGAATACACTAAAATTTAAAATTAAAACATAAATGAATAAATCCAAATTCAAGGGTATTTTGGATATTTTAAGATCCAAATAAAGAGTTAACCGAGAAAATATATAGATCTTTGTGTTAATAATAGTCTAATAGTAAATATAGAACTTAAAAAATGCACAATATACTTTCTAAATAAAAATAAAATATAGGATATGAAATGTAAATAACATTAAATTGTAGTTTTTTTTTAGGCTATATTGAGGTATTTTTAGGTGAAAATTAAGTGTTGAACAATGAATGATATATATTATATATTAAATATAATTTGATGGTATAAAAATACAAAATTTCAAAACACAAGATAAACTTTTTAGTTAAGAACAAAATACAAGGTATAAAAAAATAAATAATCCAAAATTTAATTATGCTTTTAACCTCTATATATTTAGATAAAATATTACTGAGTGTCCTTAAATCAACAAACGCTATCAAAAAAAAAAAAAAAAAGAAGCAACCTCCTGCACGTGTATGTCATGTTATTGTCATCCGAAATTTTGAGTCTCTTACTTTACACAAGTTCATGTAGCGTGTTTGAAAGCTTTTCAGTCTAAATCTTAACAAGACTCATCGAATTTTGGACACTCTACAGTACATTGTCAAATTTAAGCAATATGTTATCAGAACTTAAAAAAAAAAAAATATATATATATATATATATATAAGGGAACTTAATCGTAATAATTGACAATGCCACTACGCTTACCAAATACCATAATATCAATTTGGCTTTATGAACATTCACCACATAATATTTAAAAGATATTACCGATATTAAACAGCATCATTAATAAAAATTGAATCTCAAACCATGAACATGCATTTTATTAGTGTGTAGTACTCAAAATGATCGTTGTCCTTTCACCAAAGAGACATACATTACATGCTTCTCCAAAAGTGGTATTCACGTTTTTTTTTTTTTTTTTTTTGAAGTACAAGTGGTATTCACGTTTTGTAATGCAAGAATGTTCAAATTATTAGGCCATGGATAAAACACGACAGAAACCGATCGACCATTAATTTTTGTCAAAGAAAAAGAGTGGGCTTCAGTGAGTTGGAGGATATCGTATATATCCGAATATGTTTGGTGTTGTTTGCACGCTGGCTGTGAAAATTACAGCTATGGTCTGTATAATATATGGAAAGACAAATCATGGGCAACCATTTTCTTTTTATTTGGCTATAAATATGAATAACACAAGTCATTAATCTACTTTCTACTTGTTTGAGGCTGCTAAAATTGATTGGTGGACCTTGTATTTTCAACCTTTCTATCAAGTGGACAGATTTATTGCTCACAAGTTGTGAGGAAAGAATAATGTAGAGATGCCATGTGTTATATATATATACACATATATAGGAATTATTCCATATCCGACAATTGGATCTATTCGATTATTGTAACATTTTATTTAGAATCTTATAACTACTAATTGATTTACATGTAACTTTCTATTTATATTATTATAATTGTATTCCTTGAATTATCAGTGTGAATGATAAGTCTCATCGAAAAATATTATATTAAAATCAACTGGTTGTTATAATAATTTTTTTTAACAGTCACACTCAAAAAAAAAAATAAAGGTACTGAATATGAGACAACCCCTATATATAGATATATACATATATATATATATATAATTTCACTACTAGAAAGAAGAAGAAGAAAAAAAAAAGGCTCTTAGTCAAGGAAAATCTTTCTCGTAATGTTATCGGGACAAAATTCCAACAAAAATGTTCCTCCGAATTTCATTGCTAGGGTTAATTATAAGATTATTATTATTTTAATTATAAGATTATTATTTTATATCAGAAGCAATATCTCCATAACTTTGATTTATATTATCTCAATAGTGGAAATTCTTCAATAGTTATTTTCTGGTCTTGTATCAAACACACAAATGGGCCTATACTTGTTATAAAAAGAGCTTTAGAATAGTTTGAAAATTCTAACATAAACGTGTTAAACGTGTTAATCGTGTTAGCCCGTTTCCGGCCCATTTATTTTCGTGTTAAACGTGTCGACCCAATTTCGACCCAATTATTAAACGTGCGGTCCAAACCCATTTATTACGTATCGTGTCACCGTGTCATGTCCGGAATTGCCGGCCCTACTTTGAACTATCAGCGCGAATGATAAGTCTAATAAAAAAATATTATATTAAAATCAACTGGTTGTTATAATAATTTTTTTTAACAGTCACACTCAAAAAAAAAAATAAATAAAGGTACTGAATATGAGACAACCCCTATATATAGATATATACATATATATGTATATAATTTCACTACTAGAAAGAAGAAGAAGAAAAAAAAAAGGCTCTTAGTCAAGGAAAATCTTTCTCGTAATGTTATCGGGACAAAATTCCAACAAAAATGTTCCTCCGAATTTCATTGCTAGGGTTTGATCACACATCAGACTTGTAACGAGGAATTTCACAATTTGGGCAGAATGTTACCAGTGACTTTTTTGGTCATTATATGTGGTTTATGTTCTCACGTAGGTCATGATACTATTGTTTCTCATGTTGAAATTTAACTCAAGACCTCAATATTGCGATGAATGTGAAGTTGCTGTTAGGTTGAGTTTGAAATGTGGTATATTTGCTTCGTTAGTTTCAAAAACTTGATTAAAAAAAATCCACAGATCATATATACTCATTTAGGAAAATTTACTCTTCTCAAAAAAGAAAAAAAAAAAAAGGTTAAGCCTATCTTTACATCTTATGGTCCAAGTTTAACTAAGCCACAAGATGCATATATAAGTAAGATGTTATTCTTTTGTTCTACAGTAGAAGCCAAAGCCAATTATGTGATACCTAACTACAGAGACATCGATTTTAATAAGAAGTTATAATATTTATTTATATAAGTCATTTTTAAAATTATTTACAATAAGCGTATTTTAAAATATCTGAGATAAAAAGAATATTTAAGATAAATAAATTTCTTACGAAAAATAATTTATGATGAATATATTATTTTGAGATAAATGCGCTTCAAAAATAGGTTGTTTATAGCAAATATGTTATGTAATTATTTAAAATATTTTACAATACGCTATTAAGTATTAGCCTCTTTAAGTTTCAGAAAAATATTATTTATCTCTTTCTCCCCAATTTAATGCAAGAAGTAAATGACGTATGAGATTTTTTACAAATTAACAACGTGCATATTTATGAAAATTATAAGTTATATATATAAAGCTGCCACATCACTTATAAGTAGTACATATTTATGTATATACATACATCACATCAACCTTGAGCAAAAGATATATATATATATATATATATATATCCCATCAAAAAATTTTGATGAATAAGTTCACACAGTGCAATACTATTCAACTATTTCCTTAAAGTTGGACGTAATTTTCACTCCCACTAAATTCATGTAAATGATTTCAAATCAAAATCGACGTGACTTGAGGGCTATTCCAATTTCCCATTCTCTTTTGCGGAGTCCACTATAAAATAATAATGAGAAAGTGGGACTTTAATATGGACAAAGCACGAGGTGGACAAGAAAAATGAGTAGATGACGATGTGAAACCTGGAAGATTTGCAAGTTATGGGCTCAAATTAGCTTGCAAATCAAATTAAATGGCACCATGTGATTGGATCATGTGAAAAGATACGGGCCATTCTTATTCAACCCGATAAATCGAATGAGATTCTTTCACAAAAATAGGCTTCACCCTTTGTGTGAGAATCCGACTCCATGCTATTATTTATTATTATTATTAATATTGCATTATTAACTAATGAGACGTCCCAACATGCTTTATAATATTATTCTTATTCAGAATTTATTGTTCTTGAGTTGACAATTAATTGTAGGTCTCAATTATAAAATTATCTCGTACACGTTATCACATACAATATGGTATCTATAACTTTTTATTTAAAAATTACATTTGAATATAACACAAATTAATCATGTTATAAGTGTAATAAGATAACACGGATGATGTATGAGAACCCCTCCCCTCAATTTTGTTTTATAAAAGGTTAACAAAAATCTTTAATATATTAAATTCAAATCATGTTATAAATGTCGTAAAATAACAGAGGTGATGTATGAGAACCCCTCCCCTCAATTTTGTTTTATAAAAGGTTAACAAAAATCTTTAATCTATTAAATTTTGACGCACCGATTTGAAGTTAAAACCACTTGGAATAAAGAGAAGTGCGCTGCTTCTGAGGTAAGAAACCCGAAGATATATGGGGAAGGTGTCCTTAAAATGAGATGGAATCGTAACCACCAAATCTAGACCTATAGCTCCAAACCAACCATCCACATTTATTGGACCCCAACTGATCAGAATTCAGCCTATCAACAGCCCCAATTTAATAGCAACCCCCCCTTTTGATTTTTTCAACCCATGCTCATCTCGTGCCCCTCTCTCCTCCTCCAAATATATATGTGTATATATATATATTCATAAATAAAAAAATAAAAATAAAAAAGTTTTCCCATTTCTCTTTACCCAATATATATATATATATATATATATTTACACATATAATATACATGCATATTTATATTGTTGCTCAAAGAGCTTCTGAGAAAATTTATCTTGAAGCTCCAAATATATGGCAGCCTGTGGAAGTCTGCAGCACATCTTTGAAAACCCATTGCCAGAAAACCACTCGACACTTCTTGAATCCCTCTCTCCATGGAACCAAATTAAGCCTGTAAATAAGCCCTCCAAAATAGACCAGTCCTCTTTCACTGAGATCTTTGGTGAGCTTCATTTCAAAGAGAATTCTCTCTTTCTATCCTCTTCCAGTTCTTGTTCTTCGGCTTCATCATCTTCTTCTTTGTTAGATTTAGACCCAAAATCGAAATCCGAGAATCCGCCATTGGAATACTCTTTCTCGAGCTCTAAGTACAGTACTACTCGCAAACACAGTGACAGTTTCTCGGTTAGGAATTCAGAGAGCTTGCAACTTTGCACGGAGGGACTAGGGTTCGAGAGCTCGGATTATGAGGTTGAGGACTTGTCCAAGGAAGTTCAACAGTGGCAGAAACCGGAGGAGAAGCCGAGTTTCGATAGAAGAAGCTCTTTTGGCAGCGGAGAAAATATAAAGAGATCGAGGACAGCGACGGCGGCGGGGGGAAAAGGAGGATTCCCGCCGCCGATATCATGTCTAAGCAAGAGTGGAAAGCCTTGGGTTTGCTTCAAGTCATACAGGGAGGACGGGAGGTTTGTGCTGAAGGAGATTAGGGTTCGCAGCCAGGAGTTTCTTCATGCATGCAGAGAGGACGGTCGTCTGAAGCTGCACTTTGTTCAGCCCAACGACGAAATCTCCGAAGACGACCAAGACGATGATGATGATGACGACGATGATGATGAGGATGAGGAGGGAGAAGACAATGAAGAAGATGGTGCAGACAGTGAAGAATTTTTGCAGAAAAGGTCTGGTACCAGAACAACTGAATGAGAAAAAAAAAAAAAAAAAAAGGCCTAGTAACGACACCGAGAGTAAGTTTGGAACAGATTGGCTTTATAAGGTTTTCTTGTTTGTAATTCTCCTCCCTCCAAAGAAACGAAAAAATGAAAGTTCATATCAAGGGACGTGATTTTTTTTTTTTCTTTTTTTTTTTTCATTTCTTCCACATCTTATGACATGAACAGAGAGTTACTATGATCGATCAAAATTTATTTAAAAATAAATAAATAAATAAATAAAAGATGGATTTCTTTCTACCTCTCTTTTCCCTTTTCCATTAATTTTTTTTCTTTATCGGGGTGAAATGACTGATTAGTGATTGCAAGCTCAATAATTGGATAGATCTAATGATAAAAAGATTTTTTTTTTCTTTTTTAAATCTGTTTAGACAGAAATTTTTATGTTCAATTCTCTGTCCAACATTTTTATAAAGCCTGAATACCAGAAATAACTCAGATAAGCGAGATAAAGAGAAACTACCAACATAATCTTTAAATTTACCGCGTCCTGGTAGATTTTGTGGGGGTTAATGTAGAAAGTCTTGAGGTGAATTTTCATTTTCATTTTTATTTTTTGTTTTAGAGTTTAGCTAAGATGAAGATAATGCATTAGATTGTGACATTACGTTCCTTTAGATACAATCTATTGATAAAAGGACAATGATAATAATAATGGAGAAATGGTGACACGTGAAAGGCACCACCAGCTTATGCATTATGGTTCCACATGTAACGTTCTAAGATCACACAAATTTACCTAATTAATCATCTACCAGAAAAGGACTGCTCAAAATCTGATTCATTTGGGAACAAATTGGGCAATCTATCAGAGCCATGGAAGCACTTAATGTACTCGTATTGACCATATAAATATCCTTATTCACATTAATTTTATGTCACCCAAAAATTTCAAGAATCAATTCAAATAGACCTTTTTTTTTTTTTTTTAGCACTTTAAAAGTAAATAGCAGGTTTTAAAGTACTTGAAATAAATAACACATTTATTTGTATTTTTTTGATAATTTAGTTTAATTTACTTTGAAAACCAACTTTTTACTTTTTTTTTTTAATTTTTTGTTTTGAGAGAAAAATATAATTATAACAAATTTTACGCGTTTCAAAAACTGAATTATAACAAAAAGAAGCAAACAGAGTTAACTCTCTTGTCTAAACGTAATTACAAATATAATAGTCAAAAGAATAATACGAGAAAGCAAAACTTTAACCGAAGGGTTGTACATCATGTTTATGAACACCATCATATATAGTAACATTATCGAAATAAAACAAAGAGAGTGCAAATTTTAACAGAATCTAACAGCAATTTAACAATTCAACAATTCATAATTATATGGTTCGGAAAGGATATTTTTCTACTCCACTAAATCTCTCTAAAAAGAGGGTATACATTTTAATCAGAGTTATGAAAATATTTTATTGAAAATGAGTGAATGTTTAGAGTTAGGCTCCTAGTTGAAATAACTGCTTGAAGTTAAAAAGTGTAAAAATTTAAAATGTATTTAAAAGAAAAAAATAACAATATCAATCTTCTTTCGATCCTCTCATCATTCTATGTAATTAAAATACACAAACTTGAGTTTTTAAAAGAGATATTGAGACATGAATAATGAATTTGATTCACTTCTCAAGAAAAAGACAAAATATATATATTTGAAAAACTTCAAACTCTCTTGGTTTGAAAAAGCGTTTATTGAAAAAGAATAAAGAGAAGAAAAAAAACTCAAAAAGCATAGTGAATAGTGATTGAGCAGTTCCTGTATGGTCCCTAATGTTGTATGGAAGAAAGCTTGTAGAAGAAAATGAAAATAAAATAAAATAAAAGAAAAATAGAAAAGAAAACTTAACAATTAGCAGATTTGTGAATATATATATATATATATATATCTGTGTGTGTGTGTGTGTGTGTGTGTGTGTGTGTGTGTGTGTGTGTGTGTGTGTGTGTGTGTGTGTGTGTGTGACTATATTTGGTGCTTTTGTTGAGTGATGTAAAAAAGACGTGTCAAGTGAAATTTCTCCACCAGACACAGACAGACAATAAAGACATCCACTTGTCCCCAAAGGAATTGGAATTTCATGGACAATATTTGTCTTTTTATCATAGAAACATATGGCCTTCACGGAAGCCAACGATGTCACTCAGGAAATATGAAAAATTCAAGAGGCTCACCTGTTCCAGCATAGCTCAGCCAATAACAATATTAATGACTATGTATTCACAATGATTTTCAGACATATGATTTTGATATTTATCCATATATATATATATATATATATTTCATCTGTTTCTCCATTATTATCATTTTGTTGAAAGAGGTGTGCAGTGACATATCTAACCTACAATCTTACTTAGGTGTCTGTATCTCGGTACCCGCACAGATTGACTCAAATTAAAAAAGCGAAAATATCCAAAACTCTTCTTGTATTTATTAGTCCAAATATCCTTTTTAATTTTCACTTTTATTGTACAAATGCTTAAAAGATTCTTTTGTCTGTAAAATCTTCTACAAAATACCCCCGTAGCTATTAAATTTTAAAAACGCCAAGCTTATCATTTCCAACCTATATTAAACACAACTTAAGCCATTAATTAAACTAAAATATTAAAGAAAATAAATCTCAAAACTTAAAGAGATTTTAAATGACCTTTTTTTTTAGAGTTTTTAAATGCATGATCCAAATTTTGTAAAATTAATAAAATAACCATCTTTAAAAAACAGTCAATTACTCAATCACTTATTGACTATAATTAATTAACAATTAACTAATATTAATATATATCTTTCACTGATTAATAGTCCAAAAAAAAAATTCGACCATTTCTTTAAATAAGTCTTTAAAAACTGTATGTTTACCAAAATTTTCAAATATTTATTTGATCATTTAATTAAAGATTATATAGTTTTTCGGTTTAGTCATATTTAAAATAATTTCACACTAATTAGTGAGGATGATCTTGATATTTTCAAAAAATTAATCTTTTTGGTGGTATTTTGTGATTAATTTTAGAGACCCAAGGGATGTTTTGGCCATGTGCATAAATGGGGCAAAAGTGGATTCAGGTTAACCAAGGGGTGTTTTGGGTATTTTTCCTTAAAAAAAAAATGTTTTGTACACATAACAATACTAGAAGAAACTTTCTATGATAGGGATACTCCGCATATTACTGATATTAGACCCAATCAAAATCACATTAAACAAATTAAACAAATACAAAACCGACAGAACCATAGTGATATCAAGGATTCTAAAGCTTTACTTATGTCAAAACTGTTCTGCTAAGATCAGGCTCAATTGCAAGAAAACACACTTTTTTTTTATTGATATTTCGTTTCAAACATTAAACCACCTGCATTTATCTGTTACGATTTTCCCCCTTTACCATTCCTTTCGATTAGAACATGACAACGATAAAATTTTAAAAGCACTCACTTTTATTTGTTCCAAGAGAGGCATGATACTGATAGGAAATGGCTATATCAGTATTCGACATTGCGGCCATCTAACGTAAGTAGCACCTTGTACAAATCTGGACGTCGATCACGGAATATTCCCCAACTATGTCTCTTCAATTTGATTTTCTCCAGATCAAATTGTGCTACAAGAATAGCTTCCTCTTTGTCATCGGCAGCAGCAACAATTTCTCCGGTGGGTCCTGAGATTGAAACAGCTTACAGTTGTATACGACCGGATGATATTGCACAAAAAATGGCTATACTAAGCTTGAACCCTGCAAATGCTGAAAAACCCGAAGACAGAATACCTGCTATAAAGGAGTTCCCATAGAATGTTATCTGACTTTTACCATGCTCCGTCTCAATTATCTCCTTCCCCATGCGATTTGAAGCAACTAGAGGTACCTGTGTTCACCAAATATAGATTAACCACTCTTTCCTGATATTTGTTCAAATGAGAATAAGAACCGACACTCCGTAAGCTATAACAAAATTATACTCGTACGAATAATACTCACGTTCCTTCAAATGTAAATACTCATCCATCAATCAGACTTGGAAGAATATTCTTTTTCTTTTAATTGTTTCCTTCAATTCTCTTTCAATAGCCGCTTAATCTATGAATCTATTAAGGTGAGATTTGAGATTTTCAACAACTCAAAGATATCAATGTCCAAAGTCTGATTTATGCTGTCCACGTAAAATAATTGGTTACATTTTTTAACGTAGATAAGTGAGTTTTGGTCTTTCTATTTTTTCATCAAACATTAATACGAGTTACGGGTTTTAGTGTCATCAATTTTGGTTAGTTTTCTTTAGAAAATAGAATATTTTCATTATG
The DNA here is from genome assembly GCA_025413025.1 of Ficus hispida. Classification (NCBI taxonomy): domain Eukaryota; kingdom Viridiplantae; phylum Streptophyta; class Magnoliopsida; order Rosales; family Moraceae; genus Ficus; species Ficus hispida. Next base: position 1,879,087 of record CM046363.1, read on the forward strand.
ATCATAATACCGCAACCTTTATGAATATATATTTCAAAGTCATTTGGTAGTCCTTGATGCCAATTGCAAAAGGATAACAGGGAAAAATATATGCTTTCAACATACTCGATTTATTTGCATCTTAATAATTTAAACTAATAGACACATACCGTTGATCCAAGAGTGTTATTGGTGTTAACGAAACAAAAACTGAAAAATCGGTTCCAAAAAAAGGCACATGAATAAAAGGGGAGGAGAAGTGAGCCGAGTCAGCTGACCAAAACAGCCTAAAGCTATTGGAACGTACCAGATTAGCCCCAGCATGCCCTTGCATAACTCGCTTCCAGTGATCACGCGAATCAAGTTCTTGATCTTGAGGTTCAGAACCTATGGCAGTAGGGTAAAACAATATTTCTGCACCTTGAAGAACCATCGCTCGGGCTGCCTCTGGGAACCACTGATCCCAGCAAATTGCTTGCACAAAAATACAGAAGCTGATTTAGTTTACTTGCGACACTGGAGAAATGACAAAAAAATACATGAGCTGAAATGAAATTTTCTACGTGCTTGACATTCCAAACAGTGTTTTCAATAGCCACCACATTCAAATTGCATACTTGAATATGAAAAGGGCAATCAGAATGTAGAGTATGTCATCCTTTGGGTTCACAAATTGCTAATGAGCAACGCAATGTAAAGTACACTTTGCGTATTCAGATGCTAATGAACAAAACTTGAGAATTACGTGTTAAAACTTCTTACCAACTCCAATTTTTGCAAACTTCGTTTGGAAAACCTGTTTGCCAACAGCATCACTATAAGTTCCGCATGCTATCTCAAATCACTATCAAAACCAAAATCAAAAGAAGAAATTTAAATAAATATGATCTCCGATTGTATTTGGTACCCACCTTGAATCCAGTGTCGCCAGGATTGAAGTAGAACTTTTCTTGATAGCCTGTAGGAGAGAAGTTGATGAGGAACAAGATATAGATATTAGTAAATTCAAGATATATGTGTTTATCTACTAAAATTCTATTTTATCTTAGTACTAGGTATTCAACTATAACTAAACCTAGTTACTGTACAGCTATTGAAGCGACAAATCAAGAAATAGGCTAAGATAACTACGGTGATGTTCATTCCCAATCATTGACCAAGCAAATTATTGATGAACCATCTCCTTTCCAATCTATCGTCGTATCACCACCTTGTTTTATACACTTCCAAATCTCTCGAGATTCCTGCTATTCTTCACCCAATGAATCTAACCCTTCTAAACTTTCTCTTGTTTTATTTGATGTAACGCAAATGTAAGTGAATTTTCTTCTACCGTGTCTATGGGATTGGTTTTCAATGTGTAGAGTTCTTTACTCCCGTTATCGATGTTTTCTTGAAAGCAACAATGCTTCTACAATCATTACACGAAGCACCAAAGGCTTTCTCCAGAATAAAGTGTTGAGGTCGAAAATTTTCTTGCACTTCAGATTGCAAGATTCTTCCAAGTTTTAACTTGTTGAAGTCGAGTTCTCAAACTAGGAGAAAATGACAAGCAACATGGTACAGATGTTAGGACTTTAAAATATGTGTTCATTTAGTAGGATAATCTAAAATTTGTTTAGGTTTATTTATTATAATGCTATGTTTATCCTGTTATTGAGTTTAAGCAACTATAAACTTAGTGGTACTATCTTCATTGATACTGAATATTCACATTCCTTCTCTATTGCTCCTCTTCTCTCCTTAATTTCTTAACTCACCCTTTTCTTTCTATAATTCCTCTTTTATTTCTCTTCTTTTCACCATACTTCCTTAATCTATGTCGGTCTGTAACCATAAGTACTATCTGCAAACTTGACAAATTTTAAAAAAATAAATAGTTAAATAAAACATACACACACACGCACACAGAGTGGTTTGCAGTTCAAATACCTGGTCCATCGGGAATATGAGACTTTCGATAAAGTCCAAGGTCTGTACCATCAGCATCAATTACAACGATTGAATTGTAATGGGCATTGTTTGCCTCTTCAAAAAAGCTGACTGGAATCACCACACCCAGCTCTTTCGCAAGTTTCTGCATCCTATACAGTATGCAGATTAATGAATTGGAGATCAATGCGAAGATTTGCAAATAGAAGCAATTAACTGCATACAAACTTAAAAGCTATCGGTCATAACTTTTACCTCAAAATTGTTGGGTGGTCCTTATGAGGCTTAGCTCGATGAAAGAAGTCTTCCCTCTGTGCCTGACAGAAGTAATGTCCCTCAAAAAGCTCCTAACAACCCAAAAGAAAAGATTGTAAACCTCGCCAATTGACGAATAAAATTTACTAGTCAGTGAAAGACTCATTCAAACATATAGAACATTGATAATCATGTGAATCACATTAAAAAGGTAATATTACACTAGAAGCAGCAATCTGTGAAACCAAAAAAATATAACACAATAATGCAGGGCATCATCCACGGGTGATCCAGAATTCCTCTGGATTTATGAAATAAAAGGAATCACTTTCATTGGTTAAAAAGAAACTAATGAATGCCAATGCAATTTTCTCACTGCACCGTAATGATAAGTACTTTCATTTCAGCAAGTCTTGTAATTGCTCCATACCATATGGCGTATACGAGGACAGTTGATTTTTGCAGGTGACACGGTGCGTAGAGCTAAAAGAACTCTCATGAGATGGGTGGAGAATATAAAAACATGATAAACCAAATGAAGCACTAACATGAGACAAATAAAAGAAAGCCCATTATGCAGTGCTGAGCATGAGCCATAAGGAGCATCAGCGAAGTCTCACGTGTTGTGAGATATATCCAGCAAACCAACTTGTGCCCAACACCGGTTAAAATTTACCACGCACTATACCAAATACCAATTGGTCAAAATCATCAAGGACATCAGAAAAACTTACAATAATTGTCTGCTATTAGCAGCATCCAATTACGAATCTAGACGTACTTTATTGATCAAGATAGACGCTCCCGTTCCATGGGGTGGTTTTACTAGAATTTCACGGACCACCAAGAATTTGAACTCACTCCATTACCCGTCATCAAAGTTTGTCCGCATCTTAGAGTAGATTGCATGTTATACACAGTTCGATTATTAACACGAAGTGTAAATACATGATCACATATAACACGTTAATTATATTATTTTTTCCGGCTAAACTCTCCCTTGAATCATTAGAGAAGTAATAGTTTTTTGCCCACGTCCTTTTCATAGCAGAAATGGTAAATATTATAGGAAATGTCTCTAAAGCAGTAAAAGTGTCAAAGTTGGAATACCTGTAGGAGGATTATGTTCGCACCCTTTCCATGAGCAGCTCTAACAAGCCTAAACAGAAAATAGGAAAATAAACTTGTCTAAAAATCACCCACATTAAATCCAAAGATAAAAGAAAAATTGATCACGTATCAATGAACATTGGCAAGGCAAAGAAAGAGAACATGTGAACAAATCTAGTCAATTCTACTCTATTAGAAGGTAGGTAATGTATCACTTTGCTATGAAAGTCCAGGGTAATGAAGTCCCGGGACCCACTAAAAGAACGTAAAGAACCTATCCCAATTCTGCTTTTCGGCTTACGGACGAGAAACAATAATATTTGAGTCAATTAGTAAAATTATTCAATCACTTTCTTTTATTTGTTAAACAATCCTTCGTAAATTTTTATGAGCAAAATGACTTATGCACGACCGAGAAGAACAACCCGTTTTTCAGTCAACCGTTTCAGTGATAAAATGAAAGAATGTTATTTTACTAATTTCAGCTTTTACGGTTGTCACTTTGGTCTATTAGTAAAATGTCACAAACAATTTCTTTTATTTGTTAAATAATATTCCAAAAAATTTTGTTAGCAAAATAACTTCGTAGCGATCGAGAACTATCGAGAATAACCGGGTTTTTAATCGGTCGTTTCAATTATAACAATGAAACAAGGTTATTTTAATAATTTCAATTTTAAAGGTTGCCTTTTGAGAAATTCCTCCCAGAGTCCTAACGTTTGGAGAGCTAATAAGTGGTACAAATGAAAGGGAATTTGTATTCATATGCAATAAGATTTAATTGAAGAAAGATTTTGTGCCTTTTTTTCTTTTTTCGAAAGCCATGAAATTCCTTTCAAAGGGGGGGTGGGGGGAGGAGGAAAAAAAAAAAAAAAAAAAAAAAAAAAAAAAAAAAAAAAAAGCCATGAAATTGAATGGAGAGAGAGAGAGAGACCTTTCAGCGGTGGCGACGTTGGTGGAGACATCGTCGGTGCAGGAGAATTGTAGAGCTGAGACCACCACCTCTCTCTTCCCCTTGTTCTCCATTTCCCTCTCTCTACCTCTCCCTCTCCCTCTCTCTCTCTCTCTCTCTCTCTCTAGAAAACTGAAGAACGCCTCTGACGCCGCCACAGCTCTGCCAAAATATTGGGTATTATTTAAAAATTAGGTTTAGAGCTTAACTTCACTGTCCAATTTGACGAATTTTGACTTTGTAATGTCTTTAACAAAAAATAAAATTAAAAAAAAGTTTTAGACAAGAAATTGCTTTTTTATTTTTTTTTTAAATTAGGTGATTTGTTCACGTGCCGGATTGTTTAGTAAGTTTATTAATTTATTGTAAAATTATTTATATGTAAATATATGTTTAAGTCTATATTTAAAAATGAGTAATTATGGTGAAGAATATTGTTTAGAAGAGAATATTGTTTAAGGATATTGTTAAAAAATAGAAAATATGAGTACGTATACAATATATATTACTGTTAAAGACGAATTTCAGAAGTAAGGGTATACAATATGATATACACGTTTGAAAATATGATATACATATGAAAATATGATATATGTTTGAGTCGATCTCAACTAACTCCAAATAAGGTCTCGTTTGGAGTTTCAATTCAAATTGTATTTTTTTATCTTAATTTTTATTTTTTTCTGAAAAAATTTTTGTTTTTTCTGAAAAAGTTTTTGTCTTTTCTGAAAAGTCAACAAAAATTTTCAACTCAATGCTTTTTAACTCAAATTCATTCACCAAATGGATCCTAAAAACATAATAAAATATTCAGATCAATTGAAAAGAGAGAAAGAGAGAGAAGAAAAACGAAGAAACAGGAAGAGATGAAATAGTGAAGGGCGTGAGAGAGAGATCGAGAAGAGATGCTGATATCAATTATTTGACAAATAGGTTTTCGCTCCAGTTTAAGACGGTGGGAGGCAGGAGAAAAAGATGGAAAAAAAAATGAAAAAAGAAAATGATTGGAGGTTGGGATTTTGGGCTGGAACTTTGGTATAAAAAATTAGTGGGATGGAAAAAAAATAGTGGTATAAAGAAAATAGTAGGATCCACACAAAGTTGGAATCGCAACCATTTGGACTTCCATTTAAATGTGGTGGCATGTTTCTTTTTTTCTTGGTTCAACACGTGTAAAAGAAAAGAAACTTAGCCTTCGTTTGGTGTTACAGTTGGAGTTGAAATTTTTAAATTAGAGTTGGTTGATTTTTTAAAAATTAATTATAATTTTTGTTGATTTTTCAGAAAAAGACAAAACTGAAATAAAAAATTTGAGTTTGAGAATTTGAGTTGGCTTATCAAACATATTATTAGTTTTTGAAATGAAATCAAATAAAAAAGAATCATAAAACCAGTTACAAATAAAGTACATACTTACTATAGAAATACAGCTATCAATTTTATGGTTTAGAAATCAAACTAAACTGGTTATAGAAACCAAACTAAATAATCAATTCTTAGATTCAATTACCAAAAATAAAAAGCATGTCAATTAGAGATTGGATGAGAAGGAAAAAAAGCTAGCAAGTACATAGGTTGTTTTTAGTTGCATCCATCCTTTTTATATATGTTATGGAGGTTGTAAAGATTTTTAAAATTAAAGAAATATATATATATATATATATATATATATAACTTCGTATGGTAAAAGTAAAATTTCAAACAAAAAAAAATTATAGTTGAAATTTCAAGTAATTTTTTGCTGAATAGAAATTGGAAGTAACTGAAAAAAGTTGTTTAATCTTTACAAATATTAAGGGTCTAATTGGTGAATGAGTTTGAATTAAAAATTTTAAGTTTTAATAGTAATTTTTGTTAACTTTTCAGAAAAGACAAAAAAAAATTTCAAAAAAAGATAAAAACTGATATGAAAATTTTAGTTTGAGATTGAATGCCAAACGGACCCTAAAAAAAACCCCGCTGTTTAGGAAAAAGCTGTTGACATAGATAGACATTTTTGGAAGTAGAATAACGTAAAAAAAAAAAAAAAGAAAAAGAAATCATGTTAAAAATTTGGAAGAGTAAAAATCATATATAATTAATTGTTAGAAGTTCTTTTTTTTTTTTAGGGTGAGTCTGTGGTAGAGACCCTTGTATGGTCTCTACCGGTAAATCCATTTTTTAGGCCGTTAAGATTTAATCGAATGGTTGAAATGTTGATAATATACCATACTTATCATATACCTTACCTCACATAATCCTTCCCACCCAAAGTCTCCTCCGTCTCCGGCGATCTTCCCGCCGCCGGTGACCCACTCCCGATGCCGGCGACCCACCTCCGACCCCATAGCCCCTGCCGCTGGCGACCCCATTTTCTCTCTCTTCCCCTTTCTCTTTCTTCTCTCTCTCTTCCCCTTTCTCTCTTTTCTACTCTCTCCCACAGTGACCCACCTCCGCCCCCTCCCCCCCACCACCGGTACCAGCTCCGGCCTGGCCGCCAACGACCCCCTCTCTCTCTTCCCCTTTCTCGCTCTTCTCTTCTCTCTCTCTTCCCCTCTCTCTTCCCCTTTCTCTCTTTTCTCCTTTCACCCGCCGCCCCCCTCCCCCGGCCTCCCCCACCCCCCGCCCCCCCACGACCCCCACCGGCCCCCTCTTTCTCTCTCTTTTCCTCTCTTCTTTCTCTTCCCTCTTCTCTCTCTTCGCAGGGCCGACCCACCCCCGGCCTCCCAGCGCCCCCCAGCCCACCCCACCCGCGACTCTAGGATGGGGAGGCACCGAGCGGCCGGGATTGGGTCGGCCCCGCGAAGAGAGAGAAGAGGGAAGAGAGATAGAGAGAAGAGAAGAAAAGAGAGAGAAAGGGGAAGAGAAAAAGGGGGCCGGGGTGGTCGTTGGGGGGCAAGGGGTGGGGGGAGGCCGGGGGAGGGGGGCCTGGGTTAGGGGGCACACCGGGGGGCCGGTGGTGGGGGGCGACGGGAGAGAGGAGAAGAGAGAAAAAAGGGAAGAGAGAGAGGGGGGTCACCGGCGGCCAGCCAGCTGGGGCTGGGGCCAGTGGTGGGGGCCCGGAGGTGGGTCGCCGCGGGAGAGAGGAGAAGAGAGAGAAAGGGGAAGATAGAGAAAATGGGGTCGTCAGCGGCAGGCGGCTGGGGCTGGGGGGCCGGAGGTGAGTCGTGGCATCCGTCTCCAACGGCGGGAAGATCACCGGCGACAGAGAAGACTTTGGGTGGGAAGGATTATATGGGGTAAGGTGTATGATAAGTATGGTACACCATCAACGTTTCAACCGTTCGATTAAATCTCAATGGCTTAAAAAATGGCTTTACCGGTAGAGACCATATAAGAGTCTCTACCACAGACTCACTCTATTTTTTAAGGCAAAATAATATTCAACTAAAAAAAAGAACCTTAAAAATATCAATGCGAATAACTCTATAATACGCGAGACAAAACCTTCAATTGAGTCAGATCTATCAGTAAAATATAATGAAGCTCATGAAAGTTTATCGACACACCAGTATTTGAGCACACATAAAGCTTGGTTTGAAAATACCTCTTATAATCGATTGGAAGATTCCAATCGATTGAGAGCACCACCAACTCCGCACAAATAAAAATCCAACAGAACCAAAATCTGCCAGGACTTAGTTCTTGTGAACTACAAACAAACTCGAAAGGTAGGGAGATCACCTCCGATATTATATACTCAAAAATAATATCAAAACTATAAGCCACAAAAACTACAAGGCGGAAACAACATCTTAGTTATTCGAAACAACCATCTACCATAAAACAGACATGAAAACCTAAGAACATGATAAGAATCACTATAGATAAGCCGAGTCATGTCACCAAAGAGGTGGGGAAGTGCAAAGTTACAAAAAGCAGTTACCATAGCAAATGGAGCACCACCACACTCGCAAAAACCACAGCAAAGTCAATACCGATGTTGAGCACCCACCCACGGATGCCACCCGCTCCCAACTCTTCCTTAACGAGGGGTCGAACCCCAAGAGTCGCAAAACTGGAAAGACGATACACCTGGAAGAGACAATTGAAAATATTGACAACCCCACTTCACCTCGTGAAAACCCAACCTCTTCTACCAAAAGATCATGTTGCCAATGGATCCTTTATCATGAAACTCATAGTTTTGTCTCTATGCCCATAAATCTAAGGACGGTAGAGTACCGTTGTCGACTCCGACCCCAAGAAAGGGGCACACATAAAAATATTATTAAAAAAAACTAGCACAAGGGAGAGAGGCGCTGCCCTAGGGCAAAAGTATGGCAAAATATTGTCTGTAACAATTATTAAAAGAGTTGTAGAAGTTTTTAAAAATTGGAGACTAAATCCTTTTTTTTTTAATTGTAAAGTCAAATTTCTAAACTTTTATTTAAAATAAAGAATTAAGTTACCCTGGGATATCGACATAAATAAACATTTTTTAGAAATTGAATAAATGAAAAAAAAAAATGTGTTAAAAATCTTTAGGAAATTGCGAGAAAAAAAATGTTAAAATGTTGTTTAAAAAAAAAAGTAGAAGTAAAAATTTTGGTAAAATTTACAGAGATAAAGACGTTGACCGGCTACCGATCTGACTAGTCGGGAAAACGGTAAGCTAATGCTGATTTACTAGTATTCTGATTATTCATACGATACAACTGTAGAATGTTGATATGAATAGGAGCAGATAGGAGGCATATAAATTTTGTATTCTTCTTTTGTTTAATCGAAGTTTTGTCCCATTTGAGTTTTTCTGAGAAAGGCTGTCAATGACACTTTTAATAGTACTAGTTATCAAATACGTGCATTGCACGTATAAAACTATAATTATAGTTTTTATAATATGTAATATAAACAACATTATAAAAATAAATAATTAATTAATTAATTTAAAAATAAAATATAATAATAATTATCTAAATTTAAAAATTATATTTCATCATAAAATCATGATGATTTAATATTTATTACATAAAACACATAATAATATTGATTATTTTATTCTTTCATAATATTTATGGTATACATTATGTTATCTAAAATCAAAATTTTATATCATTTTGTTGTAAATGATTATTTAAAACAACAGTAATCTGATAATATGTTTTTGAAGACTAGCAACAATCAATTAAAGATATTAGATTTACCAATGAAAAAGCTGATATAATACAGACTTTAAGGGAGAAAATTTAGAACATTGAGCTTCTAATAAGGAGAAATTAAAAAGAAAGAAAGAAAATAAAAAAAGTTGCAGCAAGAAGTATAAAAAAAATGAAAAAAGACAAGCCAAAAATTTAAGAAAAATAATGAAATATAAGTAAAATAAAGTAGAAAGGGAATAAGAAAAATTTAACGACAGAAAAGCAAAATATGGAAAAATGACATGAAAAACCAAATACTTTCATAAAAAAAAAAAAAAAAAAAAAAAAAAAAAACCAACAACAACAACACTTAAATAATTTTCTAAAAAAAAAAACGCACTAATAAGGTGCATGTTTTACAACCAAATTTATTATTCTGTTAAATATTAAGGAAATATAATGAAATGAAAATTAATTTTCATGCCAAAAAAAGTAAAATAATCATATAAATATTATTCAAAGTAATAAAGTAGAAAGTTGAGAACCTCATTTAATCCATCGTGAAAACTCTTTTAAAAAAAACAACAAGTTTGATCACGTAACGAAGAAAAGAAAACTTATCACAATTAGGTTTGATTATAGTTAAGAAAATTAAAATTTTGAGTAAAAAAGTTGAGATAGTGATTAAAAAAGAATATTTAAGAGAGAAAGTGATAAAATATTGAACTTTTAATAAAGAAATTAAAGGAAAAAAAAAACAAAATTCTACTGAAAATGTATAAGCATAAATTGAGGAAAAAAACAAGTAAAATTTTGAAAAAATTAATAATAACAACAACTATAATAATGATAATGATAATAATGATACTGATGATGATAATGATAAAGTAAAGTAGAAGAAGGTTGGAAGAAAAAAAAAACTTAAAAAGAAAAAATATAAAAAATAAAAAGAAAACTAAAACACCAAAGTTTTTTTAAAAAGGAAGAAAAAACACATAAAGGAAAAAAAATAAAAAATTAAAGATAAAGGTTCCATGAAAAAAAAATGAAAAGAAAAAATAAAAAATAAAAAGAAAACAAAAACACCAAAGTTTTTTTAAAAAGGAAAAAAAAACACATAAAAGAAAAAAAATAAAAAAAATTAAAGATAAAGGTTCCATGAAAAAGCAAAAAGGAAAGGGAAAAAAAAAGAAGAAGACAATCGATTTACATGACAAAGCAAAAAGAAAAAAAAACGTTTTTCAAAAAAAAAAAACCAAACGGTATATTTTTGACTATTAAGAATGAACATTACAATTTTTTATACTCTTTTATATATGTATAGATAAATGTTAAGGAAATATAATGAAATGAAAATTAATTTTCATGTCAAAAAAAGTAAAATAATCATATAAATATTATCCAAAGTAATAAAGTAGAAAGTTGATAACCTCTTTTAATCCATCGTGAAAACTCTTAAAAAAAAAAAAAACAAGTTTGATCACGTAACGAATAAAAGAAAACTTACCACAATTAGGTTTGATTATAGTTAAGAAAATTATAATTTTGAGTAAAAAAGTTGAGATAGTGATTAAAAAAGAATATTTAAGAGAAAAAGTGATAAAATATTGAACTTTTAATAAAGAAATTAAAGAAAAAAAATAAAATTCTATTGAAAATGTATAATCATAAATTTAGGAAAAAACAAGTAAAATTTTGAAAAAATTAATAACAACAACAACTATAATAATAATAATAATAATAATAATGATAATAATGATACTGATGATGATAATGATAAAGTAAAGTAGAAAAAGGTTGGAAGAAAAAAAAACTTGAAAAGAAAAAAATAAAAAATAAAAAGAAAACAAAAACACCAAAGTTTTTTTAAAAAGGAAAAAAAAATAAAAAATTAAAGATAAAAGGTTCCATGAAAAAGCAAAAAGGAAGGGGAAAAAAAAAAAGGAGAAGACAATCGGTTTCCATGACAAAGCAAAAAGAAAAAAAAAACGTTTTAAAAAAAAAAAAAAAAAAACCAAACAGTGCGTTTTTGACTACCAATAATGAACAGTGCAATTTTATGCACTCTTTTATATATGTATATAGATATTGTAAGAATGATTACTCTTTTCCTTCAAAAAGATTTTTGCCTAATGAGACATATTCTTGAGTGATTAACATCTAAGAAGGAATGTTCCTAGAAAAATTGATTTATTTGCGTGGATACTCATCTCCCTAACTCCCCTTAATTATCATTGATATTTTGTTTGCCATTACCCTTTTATTAGCATTTCATACTTAATATTTTATCAGTATAACCCATGATCTTCGGCCTTTACCATAAATTCTTGGCCTATTTACATGATCACTCGTGAGAACAAATCGTATACGATTATTTAATTATAAATACTAATAACAATAATAATGCACTCTCAATTTCTCTTATCCCTCTATTTTGTATTCATTGATGCGTGGCAATTTTTATTTTGTATCATTTTGTATTTATTTATAACAAAACAACTATATGTTGATGAAAATAATTTTGTAAGCAATCTAATCATAGAAACAAAAATAAACAGTTTTACCTTATTTGAATGGAGATTTTCCCTGAATCTCCTAAATCAATATCACATGAACTTACATTCTAGTACTGAATGATACCCGGTAATGTGAACTATAGTTTCTGTGATGAAAATTTTCCATAAATCAATAGCACATTTTTACCTTATTTGAATGGAGATTTTCCTTGAATCTTTTATATCAATAGCACATGAACTTGCATTCTAGTATCAGATAGTATCCGGTACTATGAACTTCAGTTTCTGTGATAAAGATTTTTCATAAATCAATAGCACATTTTTATCTTATTTGAATGGAGATTTTCCATGAATCTCCTAAATCAATAGCACATGAACTTACATTCTGGTACCGGATGGTGTCTAGTAATATGAACTTCAGTTTCTGTGACGTAAACTTCAGTTACTAAAAATGTGAATTCATGCAAAAAAAAAAAAAATGTAACTAAGTTTCACACTCACAGTAATTGAAGTTCACGTTACCGTATATCATATGGTACCGAATATGAGACTTCACTTATATGTCTATAAGGATGAAAATGTCCACGACATCGTCGACATTTCCACGACATTATATATATTTTAAAGCATTGACATGGATAACGGGGAGAAGGATATTTCTTCCCAAAGTATCTATCAAATGTCCACAATGTCCAAAATATCTACAATATCCCTGAATATCCAGTATATTTTTGGATATTTCCTCAAAATATTCAAAAACTTGGGACTCGGGGAATTTTTTTCTTCAAAAATTTCAATTTCATCACATATTTCATTTTTTTTAATATGAATAAAATGTGACAACATGCTACATAAGATAAATATCATGGTTGTAAGATAGCAGGTGAGGGTATTGGGCGATTGTAGCATATAAGAAGACGTGGTGTGACTCAAATGAGTTAAACTGACGAGAATTCACCTTGAGTTTTGATTTCATGAGCTTAAGAATCATGTAAAGTTCATACGATTATAATCCTACTTATGGTTCTCAAATGGTGTCTAATTTAGAAATACAAAATCGAGACGATTTTTTCAATATATTAGTACATCCTCCACCACAAATTAATATTGAGATATCATTACACACCCATTAATACTACTTATCAAATTGAACAAATCAATGACGTCTAATTTATGGGTTAATAGTTGATAGAAACCAAGAAACATATATGGGAGACATTAACAATTACCTTCAAAATAATTCAAAAGTAATATTTTGATAAATGTATTATTTATATTTAATCAGAATAAACACCTATATAATATTCTCCAACCTATTAGAAACTCTTTTTATATTAAATACACTCGAAACTTATATGTACTCTTTTATGTTGACATTTAATTTTTATCTATCCTATCATATTATATTATGTTATTCGTAATGATTAATGAGTAAATAAAATCATATTAAAATTACAATCAGTACTTAATTGTTATGTTTTACTATTACATCATGCAATATAACTCTCAGATTTAATTAAAAAATATATTATTTCTGTTGTAAAATTAGGTCAAATTAAGTAATATTAATTGTCCTGATATTTTGTAAAATTTCAACAAAAATTATAAATTTCGGTCGACATTATCCATAAATCAAAACCCCGATAACTCCATCGACACCGACATTTTCATCTATGTATATATATGCATATATATAGACATCGACATCGATATTTTCATCCTTGTATGTATATGTATATATATATATGTGCGTGCATATATATATAATATGCATCTGAACATAATGAGCTAAACTTGAAAAATAACCTCTCCTTGAGAGAACTTTCAAAAAGAAATAGAAGGCTATGATGTATTGGAAAAAACAATATATCTGATAGAACAACAAATATAAAGACGGTGCAAAATCCGTTTATTGTCATGTCAGTCTATCGCTTCTTTAAACCAGAGGCGGTGACCCAATCATCAGTTATTCGGTATTGAAATCCACATTAACCTCAGTCCTGGACTTCTGGCTTCTTTTCACTACCTTTGAGGTACCATCCCAGACCACCAAAACCAGTAATCACACCCGCTATAACAGCATAATTCCGGTACTTGTCGGTTGATACCTTTTCAGTTGATGCTCCAGAGGTAGAAGCCGAGCCACTTGGTTTGGCCTCAGTTGCTGAGCCCCCTCCGCCCACGGTAGTTGTCTCTTCTGGTTTAGGGCCCTAAAATTGCAAATTAAAAGACCGCAACACAAAAACTTGAATACAGAAGTGGTAACACTACACGAGAAAACACAAGCATGCATTTTGGCCGCACAACGTATTCAAGATTGAAATGTTTGAGCTCGCGTCTTTGACTAGAAGAGAAAATGATATGTTCATGACATAGTAAAAGCCACACAATTAAATAGCCACCAAAAATGGTTCGTCCATATGTTCACAAAGTAGATTGAATTGTGCCATCAAATGAGTTCCTACTCAACTAAACCTTCGCAAATATGCAAAGCATAAGGATATATATATATATATATATATATATATATATATTAGAGTAGTTCATTCAGCAACAATAGATCACATTCCCTAGATTTGGAAAAACACTTCAAACTTTGCCACTGTTAAATGATACACGCTTTCAGAGTCATGGTTCAGAGTAACGATCATTAATACTTTTCAGAACAATATAAGCTACCAGAATCTAAAACTAAATCAGTAAAATGTCCACTATAGGCATACCTTGCGTGCAAGCTTCTCGAGCTTCTCTTGCTCAGTTTTCTGAAATTGCAAAGATTTCATCGTTACAGTAAGGATATGACACAAAAAAAAACCCGAAGCAGCAAATACTCAATGCAAATAAACAAGTTCTATCCACTTTATACATAAAAAAAGAGAGAGAGAATAATCCCATATCTCGCTATGTAAGTACTTATAGTCTATATCATACAAATATTAACATCAACTCATTATAGACGGTGATCGACAAAGTTGTAGATCATCTGATTCCTTCTTTCTAAGAAACTTAACCATCCACAAATCTGCTTTGGGTTTTTTAACTTGGCTAATCTCAACCTATAAGACAAAATCATATATATATATATAATAAATTGCTAGGTTGGTCCTAAACTTTTAAATTTGTACAATTTTGGTCCCTGTTTTTTTTTCGTAACTGGAATGACTCTAAACTACTAAAAACGTTGCTATACCAGTCCTCTCCGTTAATTTTTGGAACGGAATCCTCTTGCTCCCCTCTCAACTCTCACTCTCAATCTACTTTCTTCTTCCTTCTCTGTCTTGTTGTATATCTTCTCTTTCCCTCTTGCTATCTTTTTCTTCCTACATCCACCCCTCTCACCTCCTTTCATTCCATCCCTGTCACCGGTCACTCGTTATCTTTCTCTCAAGCCCTCATTATACTCTCATTTGGCAACTACAGCAGGTTTCCAGAAAACAGAGATGGTGGAGATACCAGAGGGATGAGGAAATGAGAAGGTTAAGAGAAACAGGAGATGAGTAAATAAGCAAGCTAAGTTTGACTTTTTGTTATGCTAACTAGATAAATTTTTTCAATCAGAAAGCGGATATGAAAAACCATCAGTTACTTTTGTCTTTCCTATTCAAGTATGGTCATCATAGGTAATCACTATAAACTTCAAATGCATGTATGTGTGCACACACACACTAACTTTTTCAATCATAAGAGGTATGCCACAGTTCACAAAGACAGAAGATCCTCATGCAAAAGAACAAGGATAGCATACATATAGATACAAGCTCTGAAGGCAACAGATACAGTTTAGTTAAAAAGTTTTATCTGTGAATTCCAATCCTAAAGGGAATAAGGGTAACAGATTGAATTCAATAACAATTCATCAAAAAAATCTTCATTAATAAGTATACCGAGGCTCCAAGAAAACAAATGGAAATAAGGGTACTAAGAGGAGTATAATATCATCCTTACAAACAGTTTCGGGTATTCACCTCATCCCCCCTCAAAGGGAAACTCATACCACTCTTTCAAAAGGGTATTATTACATCAGGCTGAACCTATTAACAATGTTCTTTCACGTCACAGATATTCATTGCTGAAACAAAATAGAAAAAGCTAAAAACAGAATTGAAAACTTTTAATTAAGCCCACAAATGATGGTTTCTACACTTCAATTATACAACGGTACAGCCACGTACTCAAAAAGTCATGTACAACTACCAGTGAACTAGTTTTTTCAACAACTCAACTTGTGAAGAACAAAGGTGACGGACAACCACATAAACACTTCATGCAGAAGAAACCAAAGATATTTGAATTTGACTTCTAGATGAAAACTAAAATAAAAAAAAAATTAAATGCTTCTAGAATACCCATCACTAAACACTAACGAAACATATAGATTCAACCATATCTCTTACATTGTCAACAACTCGTTAATGGATTTGGAATACCATTTTGATTGAAAGAAAAATTTGGAAGATTTCAGCAATAACTTTCAAACTTATAAAACAAGAACCCTCCATTAGTTCATTAGACATTCATCCTATAATCGGCTAATTCTTAGGACTTTGACAACCCAAATTACTGACAATAAAGCTGAGAAATCTGAGTCTAACAAATACAATACGTCCAAATAAGCAATAAATAAACAAAGTGGAGTTCAAAAGAGTGCATTCTCAAACAGGGAAATTAACCAAAATAAAAATCATGCAAAATTAGGCTCGATCTCATACTTAAATAAAAATAACATATATTTCAAAAAACTTTTTTAAAAAAATCCAAGAAATATATAACAATTTTACGGAAATGCACAATAAAGATATTCAAATATTAAGGGAATTTGAAAGATTGCCTTAATGTAAACATTCTCAGCAGCTTTTTCCTCCTCGCTTAAGATTTTGCCACTGCTTGAGAACCTCCGAGATGCGAATCTTGCAGCGATCCTCGACGCCATTTCTGTCAAATTAATAATAATTACAAAATAGAAAATTTAAATCATCGAACATTGTGCTTGAAATTTAAAAAAAAAAAAAAAATTAAGTACATCGATGAAGATCAAATATACTTCACAATTTCAGTCTATCGGTACCGTTTTACAAGAAATTGAAACAACGAATTGAAAGGACAAACACAACTATTAATCAACAAAAAAACAAAATCCACCGAAAAAAAAAATTAGCAAGGCGCCACTCCACTGGTATACACACACACACATAGACAACCTGTACAAATTGAATAATAAGGAAAAAAAAATTCAAAATATGAGAAGGAATTTGACCTTCGTAGAGTGGAGAAGTGAATGCAAAGCCAAAAGCGATTCGACGGCTGAGATTTGTGAGGAGAGCGTTGGGGGAGAGAAATGGAAGGAGTGTTGGAAGAGAACCCAGCCAAGAGAACTGACTTCTTGTGACAAAGCCCTAACCCCTCAAGGGAGAATAAGTTCTGGATGTAGACCGAAGAATTTGTAAAATGACTCCTTAAATTTTTTATTTGTAAAATGACTTCTCATTTCTCGCCCCCTCTCCCTCTCCCTTTAACGGGACTTCACGTCTTCTCTAGATACTCCAAAAAAAAATGAAAAATATTTTGTAATGTTGTAAAAATATTCTAATAAGGTGTAAAGTGTAATTGGATTAAAGTTATGGTGAAACCTACATAATTATAATTTGATCATCTGTCTATTATATATTTTCATCTTAATTTTAAAATATATGATATATTATAGTATTTTATCATAATGTTTTTGTCAATCTTTCTTTACCGTTTTTGCCCTTACTTTCTGTAAATATATCAGTAATTGGCCTGCTTGGCTGAAATGACGATGCCATGGAGTACTTCGTAGTTAACACGTACTAAAGATCATTACGACCACGTGTCTTCTTGTCCTTGAAACTGAAATCTCTCGATGTATTATTCTCTCCTTCTCTCTGCTAATAATATCAAGACTATTCCTACCTCAAATAACAATAATAATATTTTTTAT
This sequence comes from Ficus hispida, assembly GCA_025413025.1. Taxonomy (NCBI): domain Eukaryota; kingdom Viridiplantae; phylum Streptophyta; class Magnoliopsida; order Rosales; family Moraceae; genus Ficus; species Ficus hispida. The sequence goes on from CM046363.1 coordinate 1,896,850, forward strand.
TATAAACATTAATAAAGGTATTTCCCTGCTGATGCAAAAACTTTAAGAAATAGCAAATTTGACGTTAGAAAATTGTAAATATAAATTATTATTTATAACTGTATTTATTTTTTTTTTATCTGCCCATCATTATATCATTATTTCTACAGTTTTTTTCTCCAAATCTTTTTTTTTTTGGCAAACTTCTCCAATTTCATTTAAAATATTTAAACATTTAAAAGTCTATTTTTATGGATTTTAAATATTTAATGATGATGAAACAAATAGATATAATACTATTATGCATTTGAGCAACACAACTAAAATTTGCTATTAAATTTTAAAGTGAAATTTGGAAACCAGAATTTATCTAAGATTTAATTTATATACAGAAATATTGATTTCACACTTTTGGTGAAAGGAACATTTATGTGATATCATTAAGTAATTATAGCTTTAACAAAATAAATACTAATTGTCTGAAATCTGGAAAAGGTCCAAATCCAATTCAAAGGATTAAAAATCACATAAGAAAACAAAAACGAATTTTTCTTTTTAAGATATGTTTGTTTTATGATACTTAAGCACAAAATGTGCATTTTGTAAATATTTTACAAATGAAAATTTGTTTGATAATTGTTTGAGGATAATTTATCCAATTAAAGAAATTTTGATCTCTAAAAAAAATTCCGCTAATTTTTGTTAGGCTGTCAATATAATAAAGTTAAAAATTAAAAGGGTGTCATTGTAGTTTAGTAATGTCCATTGATATATGTTTGGATGTCAATGTTATTGAGTTTAAAAGGATAAATATTAAGCCTCCATTTGATAAACCATCTTAAATTCAAATTTTTTATCTCAGTTTTTATCTTTTTTCTGAAAAATCAATAAAAATTATAACTAATTTTTAAAAAGTCAATTAACTCTAATTTAAAATTTTCAATTTAAACTATAATACCAAACGAAGCCTAACATATATTGTGTACTAAATAGGTTTCAGATAAATAATTTTTGTTTTAATTAATAATTAACATTAATGCAGGTGCCAGGCACGTGCATTTCTTTAGTAGTTTAGAGAAATGTATGTATCATTATATATGTAAATTTTTTGGTTTTTAATTTGAAAAATTAAAGTGTAAAAATTAGTGCAAACTCGAATCTATAAACTAAATCTATATAAAAAAAAATTATATATAAACATATAAATAAATATTGTATAACGATGAATATAAGTGGGGTGATAGCAGGTATGGGGGAGCTTCTCCCACTCTCACCCTGTACTCTCTTGGGGAGTTAATCTTAACCTTCATATCCGCTCCCATATTCATATATTATCATACCCGCCCCTAATGAGGGGTACCCATAGGTACGCACACTTGTGGGTAAAAATGATATCCCTACTTTTAATTATTTTTTAAGTTCAAATCCCTATTTTATAAACAAATAATTAGAGAAAAAGACTAATTAGCATTTTTAGTTGAGGCGCGTATGAATAATATATTGCATAAAAAATATAAATATTTAAAGAGAAAATTAAAAAAAGAAAAGAAAAATTACAAAACAACAAAAGAAGAAAAAGAAATTAAAAATTGAACCTCCATACGAAACCTAAATAACAAAAACCAAACTTCTGTTAAATTTCAAAAAAATTTAGACAAAATCCTTTTCAACCAAATTAATCAAGGATGTAAGTTATTATATATATATAGATGATTATGTATATGTGGATAAAAAGAGGATTAAGTATTTTTGTATATATATGTAATGGGAAAGGAAAAGGATAAAAGAAATTAAAAAAAAAAAAGGATAAAAGCATAAAATAAAATATATGAGAGAAGAAAAAAGATAAAATAAAATAAACTAAAGAAAAAGGATAAAAGCAAAAAGGAAAAGTGAAAAAAAAAAAAAACAATGCGTTGACACATCACAGGAGGAATGAGAGTATTATTGATTCTTTTATATATGTTATAATTTAAAAAAAATTTTAAACAAAACTCTTTTCAACCAAAGTAATCAAAGATATAAGTTATTGAATAGATATAAAGAGGATTATGTATATGTGTGTGCGTGTATATATATATGCGTGTGTAATGAGAAACGAAAAAGATAAATAAATAAATAAATGAAAATAAATGAGAGAAGAAAAAGAAAAAGATTAAAAAAAAAGAAGAAAAAGGATAAGAGTGGGTGAGTTGACAACTCAATTTTACTTATTTTATCTATTTTTTAAAGGGTGTGGTTGTGGTAGAGAGGGTCTCTACCGGTAGAGTCTTTTTTTAGACCGTTAAAATTTAATCGAACGGTTCAAACATTGATGGTGTATGATATTTATCATACACCTAACTTCACATAATCATTCCCTCCTAAAATCTTCTCCGTCGTCGGTGATATTTCCGTCGCCGGTGACGGACGCCGGCGGCTCATCTCCGACGCCGATGACCCAACTTCAGCCACCTACGACCCCCAGCCCCGGACGCCTGCCGTCGCCGCCGGCATCCTATTTTCTCTCTCTTCCCCTCCCTCCCGCCGGCCGCCACCCCCGGCCGCCACCCTCCCCCGATACCCCCCCCCGACGACCCCCCTCTTCCCCTTTCTCTCTCTTCTCTCTCTCTCTTCCCCTTTCTCTCTCTTCCTCTCCCTCCCGCGGGCCCCCACCCCCGACACCCCCTCCCCCCGGCACCCCCATCCCCGACGCCCCCATCCCCAAACGATTTCGCGAGAATCGTTTAATCGCCGGGGGATGGGGGCGCCGGGGATGGGGGCCGCCGGGAGGGTGGCGGGCGGGGGAGGGGGTCGTCGGAGGCCTGGGGTGGGGGCCGGCAGGAGGGAGGGGAAGAGAGAGAAAGAGGAAGAGAGTGAGAGAAAAGAGAAGAAAGAGAAAGGGGAAGAGAGAGGGGGGGTCGTCGGGGGGGGGGGTGCCGGGGGAGGGTGGCGGCCGGGGGTGGGAGCCGGCGGGAGGGAGGGGAAGAAAGAGAAGAGAAGAGAGAGAAAATGGGGTTGCCGGCGGCGACAGCCGGTGTCCGGGACTGGTGGCCGGAGTTGGGTCGCCGGCGTCGAGATGAGTCGCCGGCGTCCGTCGTTGGCGGCGGAAAGATCGCCGGTGACGGAATGATCGCCGGCGACGGAGAAGATTTTAGGTGGGAATGATTATGTAAGGTTAGGTGTATGATAAATATCGTACACCATCAACGTTTAAGCCGTTCGATTAAATCTTAACGGTCTAAAAAAATGCTTTACCGGTAGAGACCCTTCGAGGGTCTCTACCACAGATTTTTCTTTTTTTAAAACCACTTACCATATTAATTTTAGAATTAAAAATTACTTATTCCACCTCTTAATTTTTCTAAAAGTCCTATAAATAAATTATTTAATTTTTTCTTTCTTCTTCCATTAAAGTCTAAAATCTTTATATATTTTTTTTCCTTACTTAAAAAAAATGTTCCATTTTGTTGTTATTTTTTAATCTTTTTTCACGATAATTGTTTTTTTAAAGAATATTCTTTTATTTTGTTTGTTATTATTCATATTTTTTAAGAGTTTTTGTAGTTCCATTTTATAACTAGTTTTTTTTTTTTTTCTAAGAAATAACAAGCAAATGGAAAATACACATGCATGATATGACTATATAATCAAATATATTAATTTAATTGGTTATTTATTTTATAAATAATTGAGAGAAACAGTTATAAATTCATACAAACTCTAAATTGTGAGCCTTTTCTAATTATCTAATAAAAATATTAGCTAAATTCATAACATTTTCAATCATACTTATGAAATACTCAGTTATATCAGTATATTATTATTTTATCGTCTCAAGAAGAAGTGTATCAAAGAACACGTTTACAGATTTTTATCTCAACATATATAAACTGATGATTAATTTTTATTGGTTATCAAAATAGAAGAAAGAAAAATGAAAATTGACTTACATCTACGCTGTCAAAATTGACTCAGAAATTGTAATTTGATATACTTGAAAACATCCAGATATAGTGAAGAAATCGCACTAACAGAGGACGTAGCACACAGTTTGGCGAACCTCTCTAAATCTTGATGTTGTTGATTCTGTTCTTATCTTACTTGCTTGATTATTTTCATATCATATTGCTTTATGAGTTTCATTAACGATTTCCAATGGCCCAATCTATTATTTGTTTCATTTTATATCACTAACTTCTGTTAAAATTTGATGGTAGATTCCCAGCATCTACAAACACAACCTCCGGTAAGACCATAGGGCGAGAGAGAGATTTGAGAATGTCTTTGGTGAGGGAAAATGCTAGACACAGAGAGAATTAGGATTTTTTTTCCTCTTTTTTTGTTGTTTAATTTTAATGCCAATTTTTTGATTTTACTAAATTGCCCTTCTAACTATTCCCATGTGCAACTCATGGGGTACAAATTTGTCTAATTTTACACGGCTTAACTGTACCTTTTTCAAGAATTCAAGAACTAATTTGAAAAAAAAAAGTTTCAGAACTAATTGACATCTTTATTAAAAATTTAGGGACTATAATAATAATTTATCCAAATTATTATTCAAAATTTTTACTTACAAAGTAATTTTTATGAGTTTTTAGACTGCGTGCTTTCTCCAGACACTCAATGTTGAAGACAAATTTAAAATAAAAGTGTTTCTTTGTTAATTTTCCCAAGGAAAAGATAGTAAAATTTTCAAAATCAACTTTCTACTATAAAAAAAAAAAAAAGGAGAGAAAAACGTTCAACGTGAAGTTCTATCTCTTAAAGGGATTCAAATCTCTATCAAATTTTTAGTGTCTCAAATAATATTTAATCAATAATATCATATTACGTCATTTAAAAAAATTTGAAATGTTTTATAACTCATTTTTTGTACATTAAATTCTAACTTCACTCAATAATAGGTTAAAATATAATTGACTATCAATTTGGATATCAAGATTGGACAAAGGACCCAATGGCCTTCTACCATACTCACATTCTATTGTGCACGCCCACACCCACGAATAGCCACATTGCCCATACCCACCAATTCATCGACTTAAACTTCAACGTAGTATAGATGATATGTCCATAACTATCACTGATATTTTTATGGTGTTATTCATATTTTGAAATCTCAACGAAGGAAAGTTATTCTTCTTGAAGTGTACGTTAAATATTCATAATATCTAAAAGCATCCATAATATCGATGAATATTTGTAAATATCCAGCATATTTCTAAATACGTCAACATAATATTAAAAAATTTTAGGAAATTTTATTTTTGACAAAACATACAATAACACATTTTTTTTTCTTTTTTTCACATTCTTCAACCCACAGTAACAAAATGAATTCATAATTTTCAAAACTATTATTTATATTTTTAAAAATCTTACTTTGTACATGTTTTTAAGATTTGAACTTATATTTCTTTTATTTCTATCTACTTTATTATGTTCAACACTTAAATTTCTATTGACTTTATAATATTATTGTGTTTTATTTGTAATGAGTTGTATATCTAACCCTAATTATAATAAATATATAATTATACTTACTTTCTACTTTTTTGGGGTGAAATTATACAAACTTTTTATTACACTATACGACATATACCCTTATTTTCAATCAAAAAATATATGGATAAACCTGTCAATTAAGATCCGCTAGCTTCATTTCCTTAAAAAAAAAAAATTTATCCCTGAACTTCCTTTCCTAAAACAAAAGGTCCGCGTCCATTAAGAAAATTCATAGATTTTTAAGAGTTTATGATGTGTTTGCTGTGAACTTAAGTTTTTCATATCAATTTTTATCATATTTCTTAATAATCAACAAAAAATTATAATTAATTTTTGAAAAATCAATCAACCTTAACTAAAAATTTCATCTCACACCTATGTTCCAAACGGAATTTAATATTATATATATATATATATATATAAAAGAGTGGTGACAAAAACATTGCAATTATAATAATTTAAAGGCTAATCAAGCAATTAATTTAATAGTGTGTTTGGCATACCAGTTTAAAATGTAATTTTTAGATTGAATTTAGTTGACTTTTCAAAATTAATTATAATTTTTTTAATTAATTTTTTAGAAAAGAAAAATACTAGAGAAACCAATTCTAATCCTAACTTTTGAATACTAACCTATGTGGCATATAAGTTGTTATTTTTTATTAGTAAGTGTTTAAAGTATTATCACATCAATGATTATATTTATCAATAAAAATATGATATATGAGTTAATCCTCAAAAAATTAAAATTAAAGTTGATATTCATAATATTATTCTTTGAAAAAAAAAAATAATGATGGAATTTTAGTTGGGATGGAGAGCTAAACAACATATAAATTAAATTTAAAATAAGTAAAATAAAAAAAATAAAAGGAAATCCCATGCCACGTCATTTATGTCGTGGCAGGTAGCAATTGGTTCGCTCTATGTGGCACCAACACAGTGATCGCCGCTAAGATGTTCCGCTCTCACTACTCCGTCTAATCACCCGGCTCATTCCCCCGTTTCTGTTTGTTTCTCGAGAAAACACAAATCATCACCAGAAAATAAAAGAAAAAACGTTAATCACCGAGACAATTTCCAAGCCATGGCGGTGAGAACCACGGTGTCTCGGTTCCCGATCGACTCCGACGCCCAGGAGAGCTCGGGGCTCCCGTGGGGCGTGACGGTGACGCCGTTCGCCGCCAAGGACGAGGAAGGCCGTCCGCCGGCGTACGGCACGGACGGACACCTTCTGCCGCGGTGCGAGAACTGCTGGGCCTACTTCAACAACTTCTGCGACCTCGATCAGTGGAGCTGGACTTGTTGCCTCTGTTCGCAGCTCAATGGCCTCTCTGCCAAAGCCATCGCTAAATACTCTCACCCTCAGTCCTGCGCTGAGATGACTTCCTCGTTCGTCGATCTCGAGCTCCCTGGTCAGAGTAATTTGAATTTCTCAAACACTTTTTAGTTTTCTTGTTATTTTTTTGGAATTTGGATCTCGAATTACGTGCCCAATCATTCTGCATTGACCTGATTTGTTGTAAGATTAATGCAATCGAGGTCACGTAATTTGATTGTAATTTTGTTGACTTTTTTTTCGAATTGCCTGGTAAATCTGCATTGGCTTTGATTTGTTGTACAATTGTAGTATGAAAGTAGAGATCTTAAGAAGAAAGAAGGTTTAATTCCATTAGTAACAACTAAGAAGTGAATCCTTTTTGGTAAATTATCTCAATTTGATTGGGGATTAAGGCCAATTTCAAGGTTAATGGAACTTCTTTTCCTATTTGTTCTGGCTGCAGAGAAAATTTGGTTGGCTAAACATTTGAGTGGTTTGAGATTTCACATTGGCTGATTCTGGTTACTTGTTTGACTCTTTTTTATTTTTTATTTTTTTATTTTTTTTATTTTTTTTCCGCAGCGGAAGGATCGGATGAAGGGATGCAACCTCAGCCGGTATATGTTGCTGCCATTGATTTGTCTTGTAAGATTTGATTGATCAATTAGCCATTTGTTTTGTTTTGTTATTGTTATTGTTTTTTTCCAACGTTAGTTAGTGCCCGTTTGGATCATAGATTGCATTTGAATTCGGTTATAGAATTTCAATTGTGTATTCATACGACATGTGTGTTTAGATAGTTTTTGTTAAAGGTAACATTTGAATATTGTAAAGGTAGAAAAATGAGTGTGGTACGCATTTTGAAAAGTGAAAATTTGGATTTGGATTTGAGATAAATTGGTGTGAAATAGTGAAGACATTCAAATAGTTTACTCCAGTAGTTGGTCACCAAAGGGAAATTATATTGCATTACGATAATAACTACTCCAAATGTTCATCCAAACGCAGCCAAATATGTTGACGAGAGGTTTCTTTTTGTCATGAACTGATCACTCTCTCTCTCTTTCTAAAGCATTGTAAGGCTCCATAACTTTTCCAGAATGTTCCTCTCTTGAAAAAAGGTATTCCTAGGATAGAAATTGTAGGTTCTACAATTTCTATTACAGATCCTCAGACTAGATTGTGTTAGTGAGATTGGGTTTTCCACTTATACTCATTATTTACCTTTCTTCATCTGTCCAAATCGAATTTTGAAGATAATCTAGAATAACTTTTGTTGTAGCCCATGTCAATATTATTTTTAACAAATTGAGCTCACTTTGACATTTCCTCTGTCTTCTCTTTCGATACTGTTTTCAGCCTTGTTGTTTTCAAGTGAAGGATCCACTGTATATGAATGAACTTCTAATTTCTTCCTGGATTCAACTGCAGCCTCGGAAGAATTTTTGGAACTTACCAAGAGCGCACTTATGGCAGCCTTAGAGGGTGAGAAATATTACACTCCCACATAACACACAGTACATACATAGAGGCTGTAATTATATATTGAGCGAGTTCTGTTCTCAGAAGATTATGAATCCTGTCATAATTGCTATTATCTTTTCAGCTCTTGGGCCTGGTTCACTATTTGGACTTGCATCCTTCAGCCACAAAATTGGGTTGTATGATGTTCAGGGGCCTATACCAGTAGTAAAGAACGTTTTCGTTCCCCCTGATTCAGAGGGCACTTTACCAATAGAGCTTGAAGATGTCATGCCTTTGCTACAATTCTTGGCTCCTGTATGGTATTCATTTGGTGTTATATCAATTGCCTGTCTTTCCATTTTCATTTGATTTTTTATTTATCCCCCTAGGAACTTAAATATAGTTTGCTTTTCAGTACCTAGAATCAAACCATATGTCAACTCATGTTTTTCCTTTAGTCCTTAATTCAGTAACTTTGCTTGCAGGTAGAAACTTGTAAAGACCGAATCGCATCTGCACTTGAAACACTTAGACCAACAACTTCGTGGGAGAGAACCACAGGAGCAGGTCAAGGACTGGATGGTGTTTTAATGGGCGGGCGAGGTTTTGGTGTGGCAATGGAGGCCCTTCTAAATTACCTTGGATCTGAATATGGAAGCACATTTGCATTAGGTTTGTATGATTGATTTCAAAACTGAAATAACTTGATTGTTTCAATGATATTATGTACAAAAAGGTTCAGCTTCTAGCAATGTTGTAAGTTGGTAGATTTGAATATATCTTTCAAAAAGCATAACAGGTTTTTGTCTCGTTTGAACATAACTGCAGCTAGAGTCTTTGCTTTTCTATCCGGTCCTCCTGATTATGGAGCTGGGCAACTAGATACAAGACGGTATGGTGAACAATATGCTAGTAAAGGAGAGGATGCAGATCGGGCTTTACTTCCTGAGCAGACACCTTTTTACAAAGAGCTGGTAATGCAATCTAGCTTATTTTATAAATTCTCCTCTTTTCTCTTTTGCGGTATATATTAAGCCTTTAAAACATATTTTACAGGCTGCACTTGCTGTACAAGCTGGCGTTTGTGTGGATATATTTGCTGTCACTAACGAGTATACAGATTTGGCTTCGCTTAAGTTTCTCAGCATAGAAAGTGGAGGCTCTTTATTTTTGTATTCCAGTACTGATGATTCAACCCTTCCTCAGGACATGTAAGTATTGCCATTGCGTGGATGTTGAAGGGTTTTTATTTGACATGGAAGGTGACTGTCTATAATTTAAGAATACCCGAAATCAATTCTTTTCTCTGTCTACGAGTAAATGCATTTATACAAACAGTAGCATAGCTGTATATGTATGGAGTTGCACACTTATAAATATAAAGGATGTTCTAGGACATGAACGTAGAGTTGCTTTATTTCTTTCTTTGGTGGAACACTCTTCACAGATCTATAACTAGTGAAGATCCTTGTTGTAGCAGTGGCATTTTTTTTTTCTAGCGTGAATGGAATGAGATGGTCCATGTTTCCGTCATTTTTTCAATGTTATGTTTATTTTTATATACTTAATTTCAGGTATCGGATGCTAAGTCGACCTTATGCTTTTGGGTGTATATTACGTATGAGGACATCTACTGAATTCAAACCTGGGCATTCAGTGAGCATACAACCTTGATTTTATGTTATACATGTCAATTGTCAAATATAATATTTCTAAATGCATTTCATTTGTGTTGTTGCAGTATGGTCATTTTTTTCCAGATCCACAGTATGAGAATGTTCAACACATCATTTGTTGTGATTCTTATGCAACATATACCTATGACTTCGAGTTTGCAAGTGCTGATGGTTTTTCGAGGTAGGTAATCTTTTCCATTTTCCATTATAGTCTTATCTTTCTATTGGAAACGATTGATGACATGATAGGAACTAGAGAAAGAAACACAAACAATTGCACAAAAAAATATAGATTTTATTGAATGCAGGAAGCCCTAGGGCAAACCCAAACTAACCCATAATCTATTTGTTGTTCCCCAGAAACACCTGGTATGGTCGGAACTAGAAAAAGAGAGAAAAAAAATGAAAAGAAAAGAAAAATCAAAATATCTAATTCTCTAGAAACACCTTGTACGATCAACTCAAGGAAAAGATAAAAAATAAAAAAAAAGGAAGAAAAGAAAAGAAAAGAGAAGAAAAGAAAAATTAAAACATTCATGTATGCATGCAGTTATTTGGTTTTGGTTTTATGCTATTTTACAAATATATATTAGTAGAGATTCTGATAATGGGAATAAATAAGATTGTAAAGAAAAACCTTTGTGTAAATTGCTTATTGGGTCTCTGAAAACAGAGCGCTGTTCTGGTCCACAATCCTTTTTTTTTTTTTTAAATTAAAATCGCCTGAAGTATTAAAAATCTGCAATTTGGTCATTTCCATAAGATAAGGGACGAAATTGCAACTTCCTTATAGTTTCAGGGACCAATTGGGTGATATACCCAAAACCTTTTTGTCCACTATTAGTGTATGAAATGCATTTAGAATAATGGAAAGATGCGTAGCATTAAGATGAAATCTAGGTGATTGTTGTATTTGGAAATCATGCATTAAGATGAAATCTAGGTGATTGTTGTATTTGGAAATCATACATTTTGACCACATTTGTCTGCATTGTTACTGCAGAATCTTGGGACTGAATGTCCAGCTTGTTATTATTATTATTATTGTTGTTGCTGTTGTTGTTGTTGTTGTGATTGTGACTCAATGTTTATACCTGCTTGATGTATGACACTATCTAAACCCCGAGTGACCATTTTACTCCTGCAGACATGGATCAGAACCTCCCCCTATGGTACAGATTGCGTTTCAGTACACAGTAGTTGTGCCTCCCGCGGAGCTTTCTAATTGTAGGTCTCTTTCCTCAACTAGGTATGGATGGTTCTCGTTATCAGCTGTTATCTGCTGTTGAACCAACACTTTCAAGCATTTTAATTTACCAACTACACTTAGTGCATGCAATTCCAAGATGAAAGTATTTAAATAATCATTTGCATGGGATTGAATGGAGTATTTAAAAAATAAAACAAAGTGCCCTTTCCCTCCTTGAAAGGAAAAAAAATTATTTGCTTAAGATGCAAATCAGTTGTTGAATTGGTATATTGAGCAATTGTAATTTCAAATGGATAATCTCCATTTCGCTCGAGTGAAACTTCTCAGATGAGTTTCCTAAATGCTTTTGTAGGGGAACATATGCACTGAAACGTCGTCTAAGGATTCGAACATTGCAATTTGCAACTGCTCAAAACATCAGTGAGATCTATGACAGTGTTGTTCCTGAAGTGATATTATCATTACTCGTTCACAAGGTAATTCCCGATACCTTTCCTTCGCGCTTCGTGTTTCCCAGGTTTGATGTCATCTTACTGTTTTTGCCTCTCATTTTAAGATTGGTTTCACATTGCACTTTTATGAATTATTGGTGATTTGGAGTTTCGAATAACATTTTGTGTTCCTTTTCTTTGACGTTGACTGAAAGGTCTGTTAACTTTGTGTTAACTTATACTTTTTATCTTATTGTTTTGGCCCCAATACTCGAAACTCATTCTGTCCTATGCCAAGCTGTTCACTAATACTTGGATTTGTTGATGATAAAAGATTGACAAGTTTTTTCTGAATATTTACTGTTACTGTATACTATTCTTTGTGCTTGTTACTTGAACATTCTATTCACAAATTTAGGTTATCCTAGCCTCGTTGGAGCAAGGGGTTCGAGAGGGTAGGCTGTTGCTTCATGATTGGCTTGTGATCCTGACGGCCCAGTACAATAATGCTTATAAACTAGTTCAATACCATACCGGAAGTTCAATAACTTCTCAGATTGATGTTTCATTCTCACAATGCCCAGAAATGCAGCGTTTACCTCGCTTAGTCTTTGCTTTGTTACGGAATCCTCTTCTTCGACTTCATGAAGAAGGTGTACATCCTGACCACCGCATCTACTTGCAGTGCCTCTTAAGGTACTGGGCTCATACTGAATGGAATTACTTGTCTTGGTTGGGTTGCGGTGCTTCTTAATTGCTATTCTCTGTGTTCTTTTTTCTTTTTTTGGAGAATTTTTTTTCCCTTAAAAACATTTCTATATTGTTGTATTCGGTGTTTTGTTGATTGGGATTTTGTTTCTGTGGAGATATTTTGCCTTAAAAGCAACTTTTTGTCCGAACTCCGAAATATGTTTTTATCGCTGTATTAATTTTCACTTCATGCATGTTGAATCAACTTCTACCTCATGATCTTTCTTTTTTTGGTTGACGACCGAGAGCTAGCAGCAAATACTGATGTTGTCCTTTTGATGTCAATTATTCTTCCAAAACTTTTTTGCAGTGCACTGGAACCGAGTTCCCTTCAGCGTGCTGTGTATCCGGTGCTGACCTCGTATTCTACTCCAGATCAGCAAGCATATCCATCCCACTCGTTGAGTCGTGCTGCACTGATTACTAGTGGAAGTCCAATATTTTTCCTTGATGCATTTACGACTCTGATTGTGTTTTATTCTTCAACGGCGGATCCTACACTTCCTTATCCTCCACCCCATGATTGTAAGTACACATTATTTATTGTTGCATTTCTATTTAAGAGATGTTTTGTGAAAATTGTTGGGCTTCACATTTAACATGGGATGATGTTTTAGGCTTATTGAGGACCACAATCAACAAATTGAAGCAAGAGAGATGTATAACTCCGAAACTCATTTTTATCCGGGGAGGTCAGGAGGATGCTACTGTTTTTGAGAACTATCTCATCGAGGAACAAGACGTTGACGGAAGTGGTCTCACCAGTGTCACAGGTTTTATTTCCTTTCTGGAGGAAATCATACAGAGCGTATTGGAATACACGAAGTAAAATAGTGGTGCCTGAACTTGTCAGAAGACGCCCAACTATTCATTACGGCGGTGGTGCATGAATTGTTTGAAGTAGTGGAACCTCCCGACTCTGAGTTCCTCATGAGCTGATATACAGAAATATTACACATTCGAGATTTCTTCGTAAAAGAAAAAAGACATTTCGCGATGGGAAGTGGTGCTGAAATTTTTGTTGGATCGTGCATATAGGTGTTAAAAGTGGGTCATAGAAGTAGACTTAATTTCATCATTGTTTCATGGGGGAAACCATAACTGAAACAACTTCTTTTAGCTGTGCTATCCTCACTTTCCTGCAAATTCATTTTTGCTTTCGTTTTTGTTTTGTTGTTATGGTAGTTTATGAAAGATTAACTTATTTGTAACGTAGACGAGATACTGATCGGATTGTATGTGAAGGCATTGTTGCAGCCGATGGTAGGGCCTTCTTCCGAATACTTTTAGTCCCTTACTTTTGAGATGGGCTATCTGTTCGACTTCGTACGCTTTTTGCGAGATTGTTTTTCAATCTTTTTTGCTATACCAAATTATTATTCAAGTACTTGTCATGAGACCTTAACAAGCATATATCCTTATATCTACGGTTAAATCCTTTAATTTTTGTGTAAGTCTTTGGATTCTCTGGAAAATAACATAACATAATTAATGTTAATGATAAATTTATGTGTATAATTTTATGATAGAATGAAAAAGAGAGAGGAGAGAGGATGAGGTTTTTTTATTTTTTATTTTTTTTATTGTTTGGTTTTGATTATACTATTCATTATTATATTTAAAAGTGTTAATTTGATTTTTTTCTCCCCAGAAAAATTACAAGGCAAAGTAGAAAAAGTGCTGAGCTTATAAAAAAGGGGAGAGATTGTGGTAGAGTCTCTCCCAAATGACTCTATCGGTAGAATTTTTTTTTTTAACTGTTAGATTTAATCGAACGGTTGACATATTATGGGTGTACCATTGTTATCATAGACCTTATCTCATATAAATTTTCCCACCCCAAGTATTCTCCGTCGTCAGTGACCTTATCACCGCCAGCGACGAATGCCGGCGACCCACCCCCGACGCCGACGACCCAGCTCCGGTTGGCTGCCGATGGCGTCTCTTTCTCTCTCTTCTCTTCTCTCTCTTCCCCTTTCTCTCTCTTCTCCTCTCCCGCGACGACCCACCCCCGGCCGGCCGGTCGTTGGCGACCCCCTTCTTTCTCTCTCTCTCTTCTCTTCTCTCTCTCTCTTCCCCCGCGACCCTCCCCCCTCCCCTGGCCTCCCCCCACCCCCCCCCCCCCCCGGCACCCCCCGACGACCCCACCGACCCGCTCTTTCTCTTCCCCTTTCTCTCTTTTCTTTCTCTTCCCCACCCCCGGCCGCCTGGCGCCCCCCCATCCCACCCCCACCCACGACTGGTAGGGTGGGGGTGGGATGGGGGGGCGCCGGGCGGTCGGGGGTAGAGGGGCCGAGGCCAGGAAGAGAGAGAGAGAGAAGAGAGGAAAAGAGAGAGAAAGGGGAAGATAAAGAGAGGGCCGATGGGGTCGTCGGGGGGGGGGTGTTGGGTCACCGGGGGAGGTGCCGGGGGGGTGGGGGAGGGCCGGGGGAAGAGAGAGAGAGAAGAGAAGAGAGAGAAAGGGAGAGAGAGGGGGGTCACCGGCGGCCGGCTGAGGGTGGGGCCGGTGGTGGGTCACCGGCGTTGGGTCGTCGCGGGAGAGGAGAAGAGAGAGAAAGGGGAAGAGAGAGAGAAGAGAAGAGAGAGAAAGGGGGTCGCCGACAGCTGGCCAGCCGGAGGAGATGGTCGAAGGTGGGTCGCCTGCGTTCGTCGTCGGCGGCGGAAAGGTCTCCTGTGACGGAGAATACTTGGGGTGGGAAAGTTTATATGAGGTAAGATTTATGATAACAATGGTACACCCATAATATGTCAGCCGTTCGATTAAATCTAATGGTTAAAAAAATGACTATATCATTTGAGAGAGACTCTACCACAGTCTCTCCCATAAAAAAGATACTAGAGCTTCTAGAAATAAAATGAATAGTTAATTCATAGCTAACAGCCAATTCACAATTAACTTATTGATAATATTTAATCCTTATTATCAATAAAAAAAAAAAACCTTTTTTAGAGAAAAAAACATAGATATTGATATGGTAACTCCTAATTAATAGATCTATTTCTGAAAGAGTAATGATATTAGGCTCTTCACCGGATTCATTAGAGAGCTCCACGCATGTGAAAGGAATTAATTACAGCCTTTGTTTTTGTTTTTGTTTCTTTTTTTGGGCAATTCTATGTCGGGGTATGTAATAAAATTAATCACCAATAGATGAAAGATTTGTTGGTAAAAAACAATGAAGGAATATCAAAATAAATTGAGCATCCCACACATGATTCGAATACAATATTCTCTAAAAAAAAATGCATCAGAACAAATTTAAGGGAAAAAAAAAAAAAGATTGAGAACTTCGCCGGAGGAGCTGCGCCGTCGTCGAATAAGCCGTTGCGGCGATGGATCCAGCCATGGTCGCAGCGACGGATCTCTCCACGAAGCCGCCAGATCGCAATCGAACAGCCCAAGACCCATAAGACACTGTCGCCGACGTTGAGCTTGCCTTCTCCGGCGAACTTCACCCTCGCGACGGTTGAAAGATCTCGAACGGAAAGTCGCGCTCGCCGGATCTCCGTGACGTTCAAGCTGTGGTGGCTTCCCGACGACGGCTCCTAGTGGTGCGGCGGCGACGGACGGCGGTTTAGATTTGCGAGTTCGTGACGTGGGCGACGGTGGCGGGCCAGCAATGTAGGCGGTGGCGGCTCGAGCTCGCGCTGAGGGGAAGACGAAGAAGCTTGGCGACGACGGCGATGGCGATGGCGGCGTTTCGGCTGCAGGCGATGAGATCCGGTGCAAGGGAGGATCTTCTTCTCAAGCGACGAGCATGGTTGGCATGGTGGCGGCGGGTGCTCTCCACCACCCACATCGGAAGATCGCGGGGTGCGATTCCCTCTCGCCTCCGTCGGAATCTCTCGCGGCTTCCATCGCGACGTCGGCGAGTTTGGGAGGGCATGGCTTTTGTCCGATGGTGGGCTGTTGGAGGAGGTCGCCGGATTTTCGCTTTCTTCTCCGGTGAGATTTGTTTTGCTTTGTTTCTTTTTTCCCCTTGAAACCATTTTCAGATATAATCTGGTGTTTTTGGTGTTTATTTTTAATCTAGACCGTTTAAAAGCTGATTCCATGGTCATGAATTAACGAGGTAAAAAAGCTTACCCTTGTAGAATTGCTTTTTTTTTTTTTTTTTTAATTTTTTGAGTAATTGCAGCCTTTTCAATGAAGCGGGACCCAGAGCTACAACTCTTCCGTTTCACTCTGAGGAGGTGTGCCAACTCCGGTGCTTCCTATTTGCAGCACTAAATAGCAGTCATGGCTGAAAAGGTTGTTTTACTAATATTAAGGGGTTATTTGGTGCATAAATTGAGTTTGAATAGAGTTGAGATTTTTAAATTTAAAGAGTAATTTTTGTTGACTTTTTCAGAAAAGATAAAAAAAAATTTTTAAAAAAAATAAAAAACATGATGACAAAAATACAATTTAATTTAAAACAAATCTATATGCCAAACAAACCCTAAACCTCTTTGTTACATAAATTTAACTTTAATTAAATTATATATTTTTTATTTTATTTTTTTTAATTAATAAAATTTATAATTAATTTTTAAAAAATCAATCAATTTAAATTTGAAGATTTTAACTTAAATTGTTTTATTAAATAGTGATTTAGTTTAAAAAAACATTTAATTTAAGGCTAATCTACAACGTGGGACAACAATTTTTCTGCACCAATGTAGTAAGATAGTACGGTACAGTGTGGGTGGATATGATGTGGGTCCCAATTATATAAATTAAGGTAGTACAATTTGAAGCACCTTATTTACTTGAAAGAAAAAGGGCAAAAAAAAAAAAAAAAAAAAAATCTTATTGACACAGGCTTAAATTTTTTTTTTTTTTTCAAGGCTTTTTAAATAGTTGACCGCCAGGGATCCTTCAATTCTCAAGTTCCCAACGGTCCTAAATTGCTCAAGTTAATTAATCAAGAAAAGGAAATAGCCAAATAGGTTCAAGTCTGAGGCCATTAATCATGAAACACTATCTTCAAAACATGCAATGAAGAGTTGTCTTCCAGTGGAAGATGTTAGTTCATGTGTTTGACAAAATATTACTTAGTATAATGAGATAGTTTTTTAAAATACTGGGTTATTAAAATTGTAATTCAGATTTAGATTTTAGATCAAATCATTAGGCACATGAATGTATATAAATTTAATAAAATTATTTTTTTAATTTAAAATTTAAATTGTTTGTCAATTAAATGAACTCTTAATTTATGTGAGCCAAAACTATTTTAAATACATACCGATTTTTTTAAATTAAAAAAAAATCTCTGGATAGTTCAATGTGCTCATCAGCACCTGGCCTGAGATGTGGATCATCCAAGGCACATTAGCATGGCGTAACCACTTAGATCTCCTATCAAAAAGATTCCCAATTCTCCCTTTGGGGCTTCAACTCTCACATAGAGTTCTTGTTTCGGCAATTCAAATATAGGAGAAGGTTTTTTACTAATAAATCGATTATCAAAATCATTACATTCTGGATTCCTTTCTCTATCAAAGTATCGGATTTCTAAATTCTCATATGGCCCCCCCCCCCCCCCCCCCCGGAATTCCTTCTAGAGCTTGTTGAATAATTTGGTAAAGTAGGCTTATCCCATGGTAGAAGTCCCTTTTATTATTTTGTTAATATGGTATTTTGAGAAAGACTTTTTTTTAAAGGAAAAAAATATATTAACATTAATAAAGAGTTACCAACTGAAAAATATAATGCAAAGATCCCATAATTGTGCGGTTATAACCCTCAACCATTAGTACAAACAACTGACATATAGTGGGAACGGCACACGTCTGAGGCGCAAAAACAAGAATGTACTTGGACATGTCAAAAACGAGAATGCACCAATCTCTACTTAACAAAACTCCCAATCAACGATGGAAGCTACCGATCAATTGGGAGCCACGACCTCAGATCGCAGAGATCACTAAATACCATGCATAACCACAAGACTAACATGACCAACAAATCGCCAAGATCTAAATCTGGCGAATAAACCAGGAGCCCACACGATGAGAAGACTATTATTATTATTAAGGACTGAAAACACACACACCAAAACAACAGACAAAACCATATTTGTGTATGATATGTAGTTATTGCACCTACACACAAATATAGCAAAACAAAATGAAAATCTACTAACACTGAAAAAGTCGCATGTTAAAAGATGACCATCACAACCAAAGTAGATAGCCTGAAAGTGCCGTCGAAGCCACGACCCTTCTCCTCCTCCATTTTACCAAAACGCAGGCCTTCCAATCCCGCAGTCACCTCCACACCTAGTAACCTCCTCGCGATGGTCATATCTTCATCTTTAGAGCTGGAAAACTGACGGCAAGTAAGGCGCCACTGCCTGTTCCCAGCCCTATGAGAGGCACCCTCTAAAAATCCTAAGCATCCCACGGAGAGAGAGAGAAAGAGACTAGTCTAAAAACCCTTACTAACGCTTTTCTTAATATAGTATTTTGAGAGAGACTTTATTAATTATATACTTACTAATAATATAAAATAAAGTATGTCACTTTGTTGGTATGCTTTTATGGTATGTTTGGAATAAATATTTGAAATGAAATTTTTAAGTTGAATTTGGTTACCTTTTAAAAAATTAGTTATAATTTTTTTTAAAAAAACTTTTCAAAAAAAGACAAAAACTAAAGTGAAAATTTTTGGTTCATACCTGATAACCAAACGCATAATCTATTTATGTTCCTAATTTTGTATTCTATCGTGTTATTTATAAATTTTATTTTTATTACTACTATCCTATTGTTATTTAATTAAAATCGTGATCATATAATAATCATCATGAGTCCTCCTTTATAAAAATATTATAACTAATTAATCTTTAATCTCTCTTTAAAAGAGTTTTAAAAATAATTTATAGTTAGTGTCTCTTTATGAAAGTTTCATAAATAATTTATCTTAATCAAAGTAAGAGTAATTAATTGTACGTGTGACAAAAAAAGAGCGCAACTATTTTTTCTGTTTCTCTCTCCATCCAATCATCTCACAACTCCTGAGAAGTCTATATTAACAAAGAATAAGCACTCAAGTAGCTTTACTTTAATTCTTATTAAAAAAATAATAGCTTTACTTCAAGATAATTAAGTCATATGCTTCCATTTGATGTTTTAATTCCAACTTAAAATTTTTATTTCAGTTTTTTTCCTAAAAAGTCAACAAAAATTATAATTAATTTTTGAAAAGTGAACCAATTCCAAATTAAAAATTTTAACTCCAATTGGTGAACTAAATGCACGAATAATCTTGAGTTTACTTTTTCCTAATTGAATTTTTTTTCACCATTGGATTGCATTTCAATAATGTAGATATCACATGGCACACAAAATTATCATCAATCTAACTACACCAGATTACAAACAATTATTGATCCAAAAAATTTCTTCCCAGTTTCTGAGCATGGAGCTGCCGTCGTCGAGAGAGAAATGGGTTGAGGAAAGAGGTGTCCGTGGGTCTCGTCGACCACTCAACCATGTCGTCTCCGACCTCAACCAATTTCGTCTCCGATCTCAATCAATGCCGTCTCCAATGTGGCTCCCCGACGAGTTCTAGAGACAATAAGTGACGGATCTATAAGATCATGAGGCAGAGAAGCTTGCCTATGTCATCGAAATCCACAACCGGAAGCCAATTTTCGACGACCTAGCAAGACGGGTCTCAAAGACTCGCGACCAATAGGCTCAGTGGCTCGTGTCGGAGGGGCTCTATAGCTCACTCGCGATGGATGGGGCTTGCCTTTGATGTTTGAAACTGCAGGATTCCAACCCAGGATGAGGTTGAGGACTTACCTTCCCCACGCCATCGACGATGATTGGGTTTTTTTTTTTTTTTTTTTTCTTTTAAAAGCTTGTAGGAGGAGGCCGCGTGGACGACGCCGAAGTAATCTCAAATGGCATCGGAGAAGATGAGGATCTGAGTTTTTTTTTTAATTGCCTTTTTGTCGGATCTGGCCACCGGTGTTGGTGATAGTGGATGCCGTCAACGTTGGGCGAGGACGGGATGCCGATGGGTGCCTGTTAAGAATGTCATAAGTATAAATGACATTTTATGTGTTTCATTTATTATTTTGGATTGATTATTAATTTATATTTGAGGTTTTTCATTTTATCATTTATGTTCCGTTCTGATTAAATTTACATGTTAAAGTAAATATAAACAAATATGACTCATTGACTACTTAGTGTTTAAACTGTTAAAATATTGCATGCAATAGATTTTGTATGCAATAAGACAACATTCTAAAGTAAGTAGCCTAAATTCATAATACAATAAAGTTAAATTGAGCATCTAACTCATATTAAGACTATTATTGTTTAAATCCAATTAGGGAGATGATTTGTCTTCACTGTCTAGAGTGAGCCAACTCCTAAGTAGAGATATATATATATATATATATATTACACTGGAAATTAAGTATAATTAGTCTATTTAATAAGTCCATTTACATAATTTAATTCACTTACGATGTTCATTATATGATAACACTAAACCTAAATTGACTCCATGTTTATAACTTGGGTACTTTGATGTTCCAAAGGCTAAAGCGTCTTGAAGAAGTAAACTCATAGACCAATTCGCTAGGTATATGACTTATATTTGATAAGAGCTTTTATTTATAGATATGGAATCATAACTCTATTAAAAGAGTTGAGGATCTTCTCTTAAAGGTAATCTACGGGAATTGAAAATTGGAAAAGACCTTGGTCATTTGTTCTACAAATGATTTATTATTCATTTCGGTATGGATAATCATTTTTCTATAAGGTGTATAATGGATTTTTAAAATAAAATGATCAAGAAGGTAAAATGGATTTTAATCTTAAATTGATCGTGTATATCATATGAGGGTATTGTATATTTGTCAAGGTCATGGATTAAGGCTATTTTTAAGCTTATATAATATGGTATATAATCAGGAGTACAATTTTAGGTTTATAGTAGTATGACTCTGAAGCTAATAATTATGTAATTAATTGATTCGGTATAGAATACTTAGTCACATAGATTATTGGAGCTTGAATTATATATGTCCAATTGGTCCCTTCACTAGCTTAACATAATTCCATTAACGGATGGTAATTTATCAAATTATTAATGCGGTTTAAATTTTCAACGGTGTTATGATGACATGCCCGGTACAGTTACCGACGTGACAGTAGGCATGTATAACTAGTAGGAGAATATATTTTATTTTGTTTAATACTTGTGATAAATATCTAGTTGGATATTTATTTATTTATTAAATAGTTGGACAATTATTTATTTATTAAATAGTTATCATAATATATATTTATTTATGAGTAATGATTTAAATTAATGGTTTTTATTATTTGTGATAAATATAGAAGTTAATTAAATTAATAGAAATGGATAAATTGATTATTTGGATAATTAATTTAAATATATATAAAATATTATTTAAATAAATAAAGT
Source organism: Ficus hispida (assembly GCA_025413025.1). Lineage (NCBI taxonomy): Eukaryota > Viridiplantae > Streptophyta > Magnoliopsida > Rosales > Moraceae > Ficus > Ficus hispida. The sequence continues at coordinate 1,918,613 of CM046363.1, forward strand.
TGACTAGATATGGATAATTTCACAAAGATATTTGAATTGAAATAAAATCTTGTCTGATCTCCTTTGTAATTGGTGTTAGATGCTGGAAATCTACTGTTAAATTTTAACCGGAGTTAGTAAAACGAAATGGAATAAACAATCAAATGGGCCATTGGAAATCGTTTTTGAAATTCATAAAGCATTATATAATCACAAAACAATCGAGTAAGGAAAATAAATAGGGAATCAACAACACCGAAATTTAGAGAGGTTCGTCAAATATGTGCTACGTCCTCTGTGTGTATGGTTTCTTCACTATCTGTAATTGTTCTCCAAAACAGATTGTTATAGTTTATGAGTAAATTTGGACAGCGTAATAGTCAGTTAGAATTAGACAAAAGAAGTCCCTTGTCTGAAGGGGGGTTTTCCTCTATTTATAGAGAAAGAATAATGAGTCTAAACCCATAATTAGTGGTGAGCAGTTTCCACTTGATGTCCTTTGGGACACGTGCAAGAATGCTAGTTATGATTAGACTTAACGGTTACTGGAGTGAACCTTATCACAGATCGTGTGCTTAACAGTTATAAGATATGACGTCATCGTCAATAATGAGTTTGTCAGTTTTCATAAATGGTCTGACACGTCATTGTCAACTGTGGGTTTGACAGTTATAGTGAATAGCCCTTGTAATTCTCGTCAAGCACGAGCAATGAACAATGAATAGGAAACAAGACCTAGTTCTCACAAACGTACTGTTTGTGGCTTATATTAGATTCGATATATGTCCAATCATGTTTGAACTAAATAGTTCGACGTTCGAATGCGAACGAGCATAATTCATGATAAAATAAATTAAGATCATAAATTGGGTCCGACCCAAATATATGGAAATATCAATTATATTTGAATTTGAAGTTTGTTGTTCTTTGATAAACAGTCAAAGGTTAACGGTATATGATAGGTTTATGACTAGGATTGACGTTGAGTTGATGTGTTGTCACTTCTGGGTCAGTACCTGGTATGTTATTGTGCGACCACGTGAAGTAATCTTGATTGTCACGAAGAAAGTTCACCAACTGACCACGAAATGTATCATCGAGCAGTGAGCCAATGTTAATGACTCTATCTGGCCTCGCTGGATCAATCTGTATTTCATCAAGCTGCTCGACATTTAGTTGAGCTTTATCGTTCGATTCATTCAATGCTAATTGCTATAAGCTTTCGCTTTTCTTTAGCTTCATCGAATGGAGGTAGCACGTTCGTGCAACCTCATGGCTCTCCTTTATCTCCTTCATTCCCTTCTTCATAGGAAATCTGATCCTCTGATGGTACGTGGACAGTATTGCCCTTATCGTATGGATCCATGATCTACTTAGTATAATATTGTATGCGGATAGGCAGTCTAAAACTAAAAAACTTATCATCTTATTCTCTCATGCTGCGAAAACATGAAGCTTGATCTGGCCGACAGCAGCGGTTGATTCACCATTGAAACCGGTGAGAACCATAATTAATTTCTTGATGTCAGATTCTGACGATTCCATCTCTCTTAATGTCGAAAGGAAAATAATATCAGCTGAACTCCCATTATCGACAAGAATTCGATCGACTTCACAGTTGGAAACGTTCAATGTTAGAACCAACACATCGTCGTGTGGTCGGTTGAGGTTGGTTGCCTCACTATTGTGGAAGGTGATCGAATGTTCAGTCGGATCATCAGGAAGGATCGTCACGATCGGCTGTAAGGCTTTTCTTTTGTGAGACTTGATTGTTGTCTAGTTTCTCCGCTGTAAATCGAACCCCCATAAATGACGTGTTCAATAATCACAAGTAAAAAGGGGAATTGATATGGTCTTCCATCTTGCAAATAAGGCATACTGGGCATGAACTTGGAAACCCCCTATTTTCTACCAATCAATTTTTACCTCTGATTCTAGTATGTGCTTCCGGAGGAGCACGCTTGGATGATCCACATCTCAGGTCAGGCGCTGATGAGCACATTGAACTATCTATGTGGCTGTGAGGGCTCTCAGCCACATGGATAGTGATCCTCGATCTGCTACACTATCTTTCGTTCTTTAGACTTGTTTCTAAGTCCATATGTCTCTCTTCCCTTCTCGGTAAGGAACTCCCGAAGGTGTCCTTTCTTCAACAACTCGGCAACTTCAGCTCTTAATACCCTACAATCGATAGTATTATGACTATGATCGTTATGGAACTCGCAATATTTTGGTGTGTCTCTAGGCGGATTTTCTGGTAGCTTCTTTGGTCATGTGACGAAGTCTTGGCGCTTCAGGTGAGCGATCAATTCTGATGAGCTAATGCTGAGTGCATATTTTGACGGTGAAAAGGGACGTTTGTGATCACGCCTTGAAGTCTGCTCTTCTCAATGCTCCGTTCGTCTTGTTGGGTGTGTACAATCACGTCTAAAAGTCTTCTTCTGTTCTTCCCTTGCTTTGGTTACTTCCTCCCTCATTCGTGCTATGTCTCGCTCGACACATTCATTTTCCTTTCCAATTCAATAAGTCCTTTTGCCCGGTGCATAGCATCTTGGATGGTGGGTGGATATCTCGCGCAAATCTCGTTCTTGAATAATGATTTGTGTCTAAGTCCTTTCTTTAATGATTCTCTCGCCGTTCCATCATCGAGTCCCGAAATCTCGGAGATCGTTTTGCTGAAATGCTTAATGTAAGCACGCAGCGACTCGTGTGGTCCTTGGACTACACTCCATAGATCTTTCATGGTCTTCCCAGATTGTATGTGGACGAAATAGCTTCTCATGAATTCGAGCGACAACTCGTCGAATGAATCAATGGATTCGGGAGGGAGATTGCAAAACCATCTCAAGGCTGTTCCTTTTAGGCTCTGTGCGAAGAGTTTGCACATCATGTCGTCAAACATGCTAGTCGAAATGTTTGTCGACGACACAACATGTTTGTACTGTAATAAATGATCGTGGGGATCTGACATTCCGTCAAACCTTGGAAAAGAAATGCTGCCAAACTTGGGGGTTATCGTGTTTGTTATTCGCTTTGTAAGTGGTGTCTCTCGGACTCCATAAGCGATATCGTCAAACCCCGGCGTTGAAGTAGTCGCTCTGTATATCTGCGAAGAAAAATGTTGCTCCATTTGTGCTTCTAATGTCCTCATTTCCTCAGACATTTTGCTTTGCATCATTTCTTCAACGTTCATCGTCCTTGGTGGAACAGGACCTTTTGGTGGTGGTGGTAAATCGGGCGTCGAACGCCGTGTCGAGTTGGCGTGTCTTTTGGGATCAGATCCGTGTGCTGGTAGTTGTTACTAGTGCTGCTGATGCTGTGCTCGCCTTTCGTTCCCTATTGGTGTGTTTCCAGGTATAGACATGGGTTGCATTGGAGCCATAGGACTATGATAGGTGTTTCTCACTCCTTGAGGATAGTAGGGCGTAGCTTGTTGCCAGCTCTTAGTGCTTGTACCTACCGAATACCCAACATATGGGTTGTAGTAGTAGGAATAGGTGGCCTGTATGTTGATAGCCATCAACTGGTTCTTTAGAACTTGGTTCTCTACATTGATGTTTTCCATCTGGCTATTTGGGTGTTATGCTTTCGTGTAAGCTATTCAACCAATCGCATTAGATTAGCGATTTGGGTATTTCCTCCTGATGATGAGGCTTTTGGTCGATTAGTAGGGCTACCCTGCAAAGATTCTTCTCGATGTTCACGTTCGTCTGTCATAACTGCTCTATGAATCTCCGGTGAAAGATGGCCTAGGGCCCCACGGTAGGTGCCAAACTGTAGATGCAGGGAATCTACTGTCAAATTTTAACCGGAATTAGTAAAATGAAATGGAATAAACAATCAAATGGGCCCTTGAAAATCATTTATGAAATTCATAAAGCATTATATAATCACAAAATAATCGAGTAAGGAAAATGAATAGGGAATCAACAACACCGAAATTTAGAGAAGTTCGCCAAATCGGTGCTACGTCCTCTGTGTGTATAGTTTCTTCACTATCTGTAATTGTTCTCCAATACAGTATGTTACAGTTTCTGAGTAAATTTGGACAGTGTAATAGTCAGCAGAATTAGACAAAAGAAGTCCTTTGTCTGAGGGGGTCCTTTATTTATAGAGAAAAAACAGTGGGTCTGAACCCGTAATTAGTGGTGATCAGTTTTCATTTGATGTCCTTTAGGACATGTGTAAGAATGCCAGTTATGATCTAGACTTAACGGTTACCGGAGTGAATCTTATCACAGATCGTGTGCTTAGCAATTATAAGATATGACGTCATCGTCAATAATGGGTTTGTCAGTTTTCATAAAAGGTTTGACACGTCATTGTCAACTGTAGGCTTGACGGTTATGGGGAATAGTCCTTGTAATTCTCGTCAAGTACGAGCGACGAACGATGAATAGGAAACAAGATCTAGTTCTCACGAACGTGCTGTTCGTGGCTTATATTAGATTCCAAGTACGTCCAATCATGTTTGAACTAAATGGTTCGACGTTCGAATACGAACGACCATAATTCATGAAAGAACAAATTAAGATCATAAATTGGGTTCGGCCCAAATATATGAAAATATCAATTATATTTGAATCTGAAGTTTGTTGTTCGTTCGATAAACAGTCAAATGTAAACGACATATAGAGAAGACGAAGTCTAACCCCAATAATTGATGGTGTAAAGTGGGGAGGTCTCATTGTAGATCTCCCCTTTTACTAATCAGGTTTTATTTTTCAAGTATGCTGTTATATCTTTTATGATTGATATAAGTTATTATGTCTGATTTCTTGCTTCAAATATTTGATTAACCATGGATTTAGCTATGTTTTAATGACTTATATTTAACTCAACTTTCTTTTTAAATAAAAATAGAAATCTTATAATTGAAATTATTTTTTCCGTAGGTATTGCATCTTTTACTTTCACATTCTAAAAATACATCATGAATGACAATGATAGAGGAACTCGTTCTGTTATTTGCTTTGTTAAACATTTCAATATAACTCTAATTAAACTATTTTTTTTCTCATCTCAGTTTTTATCTTTTTTTGAAAAGTTAATAAAAATTATAATTAGTTTTTTGAAAAGTCAACTAACTTAAACTTAAAAATTTCATCTCCAACTAGCGAATCAAACGCAAGCTTAAAGAGCCAATCCACTCTTCCCAAAGTGCCCTTGATCAAAGCACTGAATCATGGTCGTAAAACGTAAAAACTAGAGCTAGTTAAGCCTAATTTGGTAATTATACGATTTTTGAATTATAAAGATCATTTGTGTGGGACCCTCCCTGTTATATTTGAGGAAACTCTCAAATTCCCAAATTCGTCTGTTAGGGCTCGCTTCAACGCCATAACGAACCAACCAGAATCCAGTTAGGGTTTTCCAAATTTCTAGACAATTCAGAATTTCCTCGATTTCTCTTTCCGACCAAAAAAAAAAAAAAAACCGTTCACATAGATTCTTCGGTACTTTCTCTCTCCTTCTTTTCTCTATCTAGTTTTCGTTTTCTAGCTGAAAGTTAAATTATAATGGCTGTATAATATGTTGGCTAGTGGAATTGATGTTGTGAGGGGGTAAAATGTAGCTTGTTTTTGCTTCGAAATCATGGAACAATTTGCATATGGTTTTAATTTTACATTATATGAGATGGGTTTTTGACAATTTCTAGTGGGCTATCTGAATTTTTTGGATTCTTGTTTGATTAATGGTTGACCTGTTGAAGCGCATATATATATGTATATGTGTGTACAAATATAGATATATATATTATATACACACACGAATATATATCTGTGTGTGTGTGCACTTCTGATGTATGTAAAAAGCTGTTTAGATCGTGATTGAGTATACTGTTTCTGAAGCATAAATGTAGAAGACCACACAGATTTTGTAGTATGTTTCTTAAGCAGATTAAAGAGTGCTGTCATAGCGGGGGGTTTTTTTTTTATTTTTATTTTTATTTTTTTTTAATATGCTTGAATATATATTTATATATATTTTGCTGGATTCTACATATATAGTCTTTGATAGTTTTCTTTGTGTCTTTTATGTACAAGAAGCATCATATGTTGGTTTGATAGTAATTTTTTTTTTTTGGTTGTTTCTATTGGTTTTCTATACTCATTTTCTGAATTCTTAGATTCTGATTCTTGTTTTTGCTTTTCTTACTTTCTAATGGGGATTAAATGGACCTGCTCGATTGAAGATAGTAAAAGGCTTAAATTCGCCAATATTTTTGTTTTCTGGACAGCTGTCCTATTCACGAAATTTGTTTCTTGCTTTTTCAACCACCTTCATAGGATTCTGTATAATAATTCAGAAATCACCTATCTCTTTTTGTTCTGCTTATGATATCAATGGACCTAACTCCTCCGCATTGCAACCCCCTTAACTCTTTTCTCACGAGTATTCAATTGAGATTCGAATTCTGCAACTCCTTTTGGCCTTTCGTTTTGTTTCCTCCTTTCGATGTGTATACTTCTTCCCTTGAATTCTTCTGGCCTCTGTGCCTTCTTCACAGTTCCCTTTCAAGAGCATTCCATTAGGTACATAACATGCCAAGGGAAAACGAAAACGAAAACGCATCGTTGGTTGCTCAGCCAGTTGAGTCTGACGACCCCGAGGAGGAGATGGATGAAGAGGCTGAGTACGAAGAAGTAGAGGAGGAAGAAGAAGTAGAAGAAATAGAAGAAGAGGTTGAAGAAGAAGTGGAGGAGGAGGTGGAGGTGGAGGAGGAAGAAGAGGAGGAGGAGGAGGAGGAGGAGGAGGAGGAGGAGGAGGAGGAGGTAGCGGAAGAAGAAGAGGAAGAAGATGAAAAAAGTAATAGCAGTGATGATGCAAAGGTTGAAGATCATGATGATAAGAAAGAACATGCGGAACTTCTTGCCCTTCCTCCACATGGTTCCGAAGTTTATGTTGGAGGTATTCCTCATGATGCTTCTGAAGAAGAATTAAAACGTTTCTGTGAGTCTGTGGGAGAAGTTGTAGAGGTATGTGGCAGTGTTGTTTATAGAGAACTGTCTTAAATTCTATGATAAAGATGGGTGTAAATGAACTTTAATGACCACAGGTTCGAATAATGAAAGGCAAAGATTCGAGTGAGAACAAAGGCTTTGCATTTGTGACTTTTAGAAATGTCGAAATGGCTACAAAAGCCATTGATGATCTAAATAGTACTGAATTCAAGGTATGATAATCTCTTTTGCATAGTTTTCATTTCTTGTGCTACTTGTGCTTTTTTAGTAATCTCTCTCTCTCTCTCTCTCAGGGAAAAAGAATAAAATGTTCCACATCTCAAGCAAAGCATCGCTTGTTCATAGGTAATATTCCTAGGAGCTGGGGAGAGGAGGATTTGAAGAAGGTTGTGACAGAGATAGGGCCTGGAGTTACTGGTTTGGAACTTGTTAAGGTTAGTGCATAGTGACTTTGTATCTCAATGGAAGTTTTGGTAAAATGTTGAAGTTAATTGTTACTTCATTCACCCTAGTTTTATTATTAAAAAAAGTTTTTCTTACAATACATCATACAATTTTCAGTATTTTTTTCCACGTTTTTTTTTTGGTCTGTTTTTTCTTTTTGGTGTTCCCTCTTCTACTGGCTATGACTCTCTTGCTCATTGTTTAACCAACTCCCTATCGCAGGATGTGAAGAACACCAGCAATAACCGGGGATTTGCTTTTATTGACTACTATAATCATGCATGTGCTGAGTATTCAAGGCAAAAAATGATGAACCCCAAATTTAAGCTTGCTGATAATGCCCCAACTGTGAGCTGGGCTGAACCTAAAAATGCTGAATCTTCTGCAGCTTCTCAGGTTACTAAGGTTTAGGTTTACATAATATTCATTGTGTTTCATCATTAAATCTATGATAAATCCTACTTCATTAATCTCTTTTAAGTGGTACGGTACCAAATGAAAAATATGCTTGAAATGATAGAAGGTGAGAATGAGACGTGTTGCTTCATGTGGGTAAGACATAAGATTAAAGTATTCATTCTGCGCTATCATTTTGTGAGCCATTTATTTTCTTCACTTTATGTTTGGAGTCGATGGGTTGGCTATGATTTCGTGAACTAGTTGTGTGGACCTGGCAGCTAATATACATCATGTTGCCAGCTCTTGTTGCTGCTTGCTTTCCAGACATCATGTTTAATAACTATATACTGCATGTTTCATACAGGTGAAGGCTGTATACGTGAAGAATCTACCGAAAAACGTAACACAAGACCAGTTAAAGAAGCTATTTGAACACCATGGAAAAATTACTAAAGTGGTTCTTCCACCTGCAAAGTCTGGGCAGGAAAAGAATAGAATTGGTTTTGTGCATTTTTCCGAGAGATCAAGTGCTATGAAAGCACTAAAGAACACGGAAAGATATGAAATTGATGGTGACTATTTCCTTGGTCTTAGTTATATGAACTCTTTCTCTCTTTCATGAATATACTCAAATTGTTGGCTGATCTGGAACTTTCTTACGAGTATATCAGGTCAAATTTTGGAGTGTTCTCTTGCAAAGCCGCAGGCAGATCAAAAATCTTCTGGTTCAAATACTCAGAAGTCAGGGTTGCTTCCAGCTTATCCACCTCGTGTTGGTTATGGACCTTATGGTTTGGTAGGGGGTCCCTATGGTGCTCTAGGTGCAGGCTACAGCCCTACTGGTTTTCCGCAGGTCAGCTATGAAGAACATGATCATGTGAAAAATCCATGCAGTTCATAAATAATATCAAGTGAATATAGCCGAATGCATTGATGCTTGCCAAAGCCTTATTTTCTGTAAACATGCATCCTTGTCTTTTTTGACGATTTGGCACTTATGCAGCCCTTGATCTATGGACGGGGAGCGACTCCTTCCGGCATGTCAATGATGCCAATGCTTCTGCCTGATGGACGGATAGGCTATGTTTTGTAAGCAGAAAATTCTTATCCTGTTAATATATTCAATGTAGTAATTTTTGCAGAAATAAGTAACAAAAATCTAGATAATTAATATCTGCTAATGTCCTTTTCTAAACAGGGCTGGAGTAGTCTCGTTCTTTTTTATTTTTAATTTTTCCTAATGAAGTTTGTTTGAATTGGAAATATCATAAATCACTTGTCAAATAATTTTCAATGAATTGGAGGCTTGAAAAATTATTATGCGTGATTCCGAGCCCTCCTACCTTCAATTCTTGGGCCTACAACAGTTGCAGCTGTGTTTCTTGCTTTACGAGGGACATGTTTCAGTTAGTGTTGTGAGAATTAACGCCGAGCAGTTGACTATGCACTTTGGAGCCTTTAAGATCGAACCTAGAGTTATTTTTCGTTGCAGTGTCTTGGATTTAAATGATGTCTGCTCGTTTAGGAAAAGGAAAAAAATTCTCTTGAAAGGATCAAATTGCTTCAGAATATTCTTGAACATGCTAGCAGGAGCCTTACTTTTAGACGGACTTCAGGATGGCTATATGTTTGATGTGCCAACTAAGCAGAATTTTATTACTGAGTTTAAGTCTTGTGACAAGTTCTAGTAATTTTTTTGCCCCATGGTGTATTTGTTTATGTAGCAGTTTAGCTTCGAAGCAGATGATAAATGCTAGTGAAAACACGGTGCTAGAGCTGCATTTTGTGATTTTTGCCTTTTCAATCTGGTAGATTTTACAGTTTGGGGATTTTTTTTTTTCTTTTTTTTCAAAGGTGGTAGAGTCTAGCAGATTCACTATACATTTCAATGTTGCTGTAATAGAATATCTTGAAATTAACCTGAGTGTTAAATGTTTCGTCTAGCGTTTTATGATATGATTTAATGCCTCAAGGGACTAAAAGCAAGTCTTGTTTTTGTCATTGTAGGCAACAACCAGGAGCACAGCCTCAGCCGTCTCCTCCTTCACATCAGAGAAGTAGTGGCAGGGGTGGTGGTGGAAATGGCGGTGGCAGTAGAAGTGGTGGCAGTTCAAAAGGAAGGCACAACAACGATGGTGGTGGGAGTGGACGTCGGTATCGCCCTTATTAAATTATCAAGTGGTTCTGTCAAAACGATTCGGAGCGGAGAAGCAGCTGCCTTCGTCCCCGAAGTTGAATCTCAAGGCTGTTGGATTAAGTGTAACTACAACACGGTCATCTTATTAAAATCATAAATTAGTAAAATACAATATTGTTACGGATCTATTTATTATTTATTTTTTTGTAGCCTGCCATTTGAATGAAATAATTTTCATCAGTTTATTGTTGGCATTTGCAGTTCATGACCATGTATAAAGCTTTCTTCTCTGCTGGAGTTTTTATTTTATTATTATTATTATTATTTTTTTTTATGCCTGAATCCTTCTGCTGAAATCAAATAAAATATAGTTTCCCCCTCTGATCTCCCATTGGAAAGATCAATATGTTGATCATTACCCTTAGCATGTGTTTGGTTGGTAACCTTCGAACCAAGCAATTCTAGATGTTGTTTTTTTCTTCAAAACAAATTCAGTTTTACTGTTCATATTTTAAATTCAAACTTAAATATTCAAATTTTAAAAAGTGGCAATTTTTTTAATTTCAAATTGATATGAGATAAATTTATGTAAATTACATAGAATTTTTAAAGGAACCGAACAAGATTCATTTTGATATATATACTTTTTCAAATACATTTCTATTTTTTAATTCCAAACATTTCATTATCAAACAAATTCATAATTTTAAAACTTAACTCAGCTCCATTCTAATCAAAATAACTCTAAAACTCCAAATCAAACGTCTCAATACAGAACAAGTGTAGTATCACTTGAACTAGTACATGATGGTGGGTGGACTCGGAAAAATGATGAAAATTATAATAAATAGTTTTTTTTTTTTTGGGATAAATAAGCAGTAAATAGTATTTTTATGAAACAATAAAGTAAATAATAAGATCTTTAAAAATATTAAAACAAATAGTAAATTTATTTAGTATATAATCTATTTATTACAAATAAATGATCTGTTTATTTAATAAATTTACTATTTCTGGCTATTTGTTTTCAAATATTTTTAAGCCTGCCATGTTTTCAATAATTTACCGTGCCATCTACTTCTTTCTAGTCACGTTGAAAGATTACCACTGAGGCCAGGTCCGAATGGAGCCCACTATTTTGAAGGTGCAAATATTCTTGTTTCCGTTCTGGTATCAAACAGACAATTTTTTTGCCAAATTTTAATGTACTCGTTGAACTGAACAGGCTCTATGGGCATATCGCTGCTGCTTTTTACATCGCACTTGGTTATACATAATCAAAGCGAAGGCCAAAATTTAGGTTTTTAAAGGAATCAACCAAGGATGCAATAAAACAGACTGCAACTGCGAAAAAGGCAAACGTGGCACAATGAACATGCATGTTTAGCTTTTAGATTTTCCTACTTCTGCCCCTTTTAATGTTACTGATACAAATAGTTCAGCTGTTGCCATTTTCATCGTCATTTTCATTGCCTTCGTCGTTTTCGTCCTGCTTGCTTTCACTACCTTCGCTTTTATCAGATGGCTCCTCGTCTATTTTCCTCTTCTTTTTCGCATCCTTGGCCGGTGATGATGCTCCTTTCTTTTTTCCTGCGTTTCTCTTTCTGAACTCTGGAGAAAAGCCAAGAAAAAACAAGGTTGGTAAGACTCCGAGGATCATTTCCAAAATGTGCTACGCTAGAAATAATGAATTTACAGAAGGCGTTTCTAAAATCTATAGAGCTTTTGACTATTTGACTTCTTCATTTATGTCCGAAAACAGATTGTTCTGTTCATAATCTGTGTTCAGCGGGCACTTATGTCTGCTTCCAGCATCAAATGAATAATAAAGTCAAACCCAGTGAAAGAACTAGAACTATTTCAGAGAACACAAACTGGAAAAATACGCAAGCATCCAGCAATTTGTCCTTGTTCGGAAAACAATCATGGCTTGCAAATGTGATATTCAACAACAACAACAACAAGAAGAAGATTTAGACTAAAACTTGGAATTTATTTCAACGGTATTTGTCAACGAAATTGTGTTAGTATCTTTCTTCAAAATAAATAGTTAGCGAGAGCAAACAGACAATATTTTCACTCTTTGCCGTACCAAATGAAACAAGGGGAAAAAAATGGCAGACAGAAATTGAAACAAAATTTAAGGAGCAACAAAGAAACTGCAGATATCCCAACAAAAGCTTAGGCAGTCTATCTTTGTATGCATATCTTGTGTACATACAATATGTCCCCTTATTACCATACAAAAGACTCCCAACCGAACTAATGTGGCAACACTTGTGCTTCTATATGAATTTTTGAAATAAGCCCTCATAAAAGAAGAAAAGTTTCTAATAAATAGTCGTTACAATGCATGGATTAATGTAGCAAAATTAAAAATCTCAAACTTTTTGACCTTTTGAATGTTACAAAAAGCAAAGAGGTCATGGAAATGGGTAAATGTCCAAGAAAAGAAATGTACTTGCAAACTCAACTCTATTAGTTTGGCCATTATCCAACTCCCCAACCACATGGGATAAAGATTGTAATTTTTGAAGAAGGAAAAAAAAAAGTCCTTCATTGGAAAAAAGATACGGATACAAGGCTATATAGCAGTAGACAATTCTATGAATCTAGACAATCCTATGAATCAGCAAGACTATCTCTGCTATAGGGCTGAAAATAAAAAACTGACCTTCTAAGAAACTAACCTCAGATGTTATGCTAAAATTTAAACAGAAAAAGTATCTAACCAACTAATCTAGATTTTGACAACCCCCTTAAGTTGGAGCATAGATATCGACCATGCCCAACTTGCTTACAAGAAGTTCAAAATTAGGTATGAATAGTCTTTTGGTGAGGATATCAGCTATTTGTTGCAATGTTGGAACAAATGGCATACAAATAGCTCCATCTTCAATTTTCTCCTTAATGAAATGACTGTCAATTTCCACGTGCTTTGTACAATCATGTTGCACTGTATTTTGAGCAATGCTGATGGCCGCCTTGTTGTCAAAATACAACTTCATTGGCTTTTCCTATCCGGCTGCCGGACAGGAATTGCAATTGTAACAACTAATTACATCTTATAATTACTAGTTGATTTATATGTAACTTTTTATTAAGAATCTTGTAACATAAACCATTGAAAACTATCATGCCAAAAGGGACAAGTATCACTGAAAAAAAAAAAAAAAAACATTAGAATCAACTAGTAGTTACAATAACGCACAAAAAAAAGTTACAACTGCCGTTCTGAGCCGCGTGAGAGAGCTCTCGTATATTTATATATGCAAGGAGATATAAATGATCACATAATGAAAGGAAACTGCTTTGTTACAATGTGACTCTCTAGCAACAGGGAATCATTTCATTAGATTCATTGCAAATCTCAATTTCACTAAAATTAACAAAAAATGAATACCAAAAAAAAAAAAAAAAAAAAAAAAAACGGAAAGACTAAACACTAACCGTCGAGAGAGGCCTTGAGAGGCTTGAGAAACTCGGAGAACTCAATCTCTTCCAAAGCTTTCAACACATCGTCGGCGTTGATTGTCAGTCGTTTTGACTCCCTGCAGATGTCGTTTGCCCTACCACACGAAATCCATTCCCAATGTTCCGATTCGATTATTCACTTTTACATACCAGGAATGGAATGGAATTCCAACGACACAGATTATTCATAGAGAGAGAGAGAGAGAGAGAGAGAGAGAGAGAGTACGTGGCGGAAAGGTAGTGGATAAAAATGCGAGCGGATTCCGAGAAAGCGAGGAGGGAATCCTTGTGGATATTGATGTCGGAGTCGGGGGAGCAGCGGGAGAGCTTGTCCTTCACCACCCGCCGCACAATCGCCTTCGGCAGCTCCTCCGCATCCGCCACTGCTTTTTCCATCTCTCTTCTCTCTCTCTCCTCTGATATCTCTCTCTCTCTCTCTCTTTCTCTCTCTCTCTCTGAGAGACTGAAAATGAAATCCCTTCTCAGTCCTCCTCCATTTTTGTTGTTTTATTTCCCGCCATCGTAGTGGGTTTTCACGCTGGGCTTTCTGTTCCCAGTCCAAGGCCCAATCTAAAGGCATGCAGACATCGAAGTTGCGTTTTTTGAGCTCCAACTTAACTACTTTTTTAAAATTTTTATTAATTTTGAACCCAAAAAAAAAAAAAGGTAAATTTTTAAGTTAGAATTGTTACTCCAAATATAGAGTTTTATAGGTTATGATTGTAATGTGTGTTTAGTTAAATTATGATATAGAGAATAGTGTAAAAAATTAAAACATATTTAAAAAAAATATATTATGTGAATTTTATTTTATTTCTCTCGTAAAAAAAAATTATTTCATTTAAATTTGAAATAATAAAGTTATGGATTTTTAGAGTTTTTTTGAAAATTGAAGAGAGAGAAAGTGAGTTATATAAAATTTGGGAGTTTAGAGTTGGGTTAGAAGTTTCCAATTGGAAACAATGTTTCAAACTGACACTTAATTACCAAACTATGGAAAAATTGAAGGGAGAGAAAGTGAAGTATATATTTGGGAGTTTAGAGTTGGGTTTGGAATTTTCAGTTGGAAACAATATTTCAGACTGACACTTGATTCCCAAACTATGGATACCTAATTTTTTTTTTTTTACAAAAGAGAAAATTGTACTGATATTCTCTGTGTTTTCTCAAAATTACAGAAACCCCGTTGACCAAAACTAATAGCATCAACCCCTTGACTTAAAAAAAAAATTATGGGGACGCCACTCTCTGTTAATTAACAATGAGTTTGACTGCTAATAATATTAAAAATATAGAAATGCCCCTCGTTGCATAAAAAAATTTTTTTTTTTTGAGGGAGCATTAAAACTTTTTCCGCTGTATAGAGTTGTAAAATGACTTTTTTTTTTAAACAACAAAAAACTTTGAAATTGATTTTTCACACCTTTTTCACAATAATTTGCACTCTAATTAAAAGAAAAAGGTTTTCAACCCTAAAAAGTAGCCCATTAAACAATACAACAACTTCTCAAAATACAACACGACAAAATCATGAAAATCCACCTACAATGCGAACATATATTAAGAAAAGAATGAAACTACTATTCTTAATATAAATTCAAAGAAAGTTAAATACACAAAGAAAAAACATTCTCACAAAATCATATTACTCTTACCAGTTACTAAGATCAAATTCAAATAAAATGTAAAAAATAAAAAAAAAACAAAAATTTGATACATTCTCAATTCATTTGTTTTTTAAGCTTTGAACACCCCGCCCTCGAAAATGTTTTGAGGACCACAAACCATGGCCCCTCTCGCCGCGAACCACCCCTTCTCCACAATATCTCCCCAAACAACCCATCCATATTGTTATTTCCCGTTCAACCACCCCGAAGCAACCCAAGCATAGTGGAGAGAATGTCCGGGTTTTTAAAGATCCTTGGCTCCGGAGATCGAATGTCTTCCGGCCTATCACTATTCCGAGCAATGATGTGGCGGAGGTTCGTGTAGCCGATTTCTCGGGTGCTTTGGGAGGTCGATCACGTAGTAGTTCGGAGCATCCCTCTCAGCACGCGAGGACGCATGCATGGATCGTTTGGTTTGGCATTACGAATCGCGCGGTATTTACAGTGTGAAATCTGGTTACCGGTTGGAGATGCAATAGCTAGCGAGTCCAAGAGAGTTGTTCGGAGAGGAATGGCGAAGTTTCATGGTGGAACAAGCTGTGGGCGACTAGAATCCCAAGCAAGGTGAAAATTCATGTTTGGCGGGCTTATCACAGCGCTATTCCGGCGTGTGCTCATCTAACTCATTGCGGGATACATATTGATCTGTCTTGCCTGAGGTGCGTCCATCCAATGGAGGATGCTCATCATGCACTTTGGGTTTGTGAAGGAGTTCGGGTGATCTGGGAATGCACAGCACTTTGGCAGAATCTTAAACGTTTTGGTGGTGGTCCCCTAAGTGAACTATGTCTTTTTGTGGCTTCAAATTGCACAAAAGATGATCTTGATCAGGTTGTTTGCATGGTGCTCTGGTCCATGTGGTTGGATAGAAATTCACGGGTTTTTGAAGGCATGATTACCAAGCCAGAGGATGTGGTAACTCGATCGTGCGGGTCGTACGTCTTTTGGGTGATTATTGCTCCTAGTACTCAGCCTGTGAACAAAAGATGGCAGCCACCTAGTTACGGGATTATAAAAATTAATGTGGACGCAGCAGTTTGTGAGGGGACGAATTTCATTGGTACTGGCGTAGTTGCTCGAGATGATTCCGGTGTGGTTTTGGGCGCGGCGCTATGGCCCGGTGCATGATTGGAAGTTTCACCCCTCAAATTGCCGAATGTATGGCTGTTAGAGAGGGAGTTAATTTGGTTTGCTCGGGCTGGAGGATTTTCACGATGGGTCCTTTAAACGGATGCAATTAATCTTGCAGGTGCTGTCTTCTCACCATCTTCGCTGTCGGTTGAAGCTAATGTCTTAGTGGATATTCATGAGCTTTTGTCTTTTGAGCGAGGCGGCAATGTTAGATACGGCTCCCGTACAGGGAATGCAGTGGCCCACTTTTTAGTTCTTTATGCAATTTTTAATTCTGTTTCGATTATTTAGTTGGATGTATTGCCCAAGCTTCTAGGGGCTTTTGTTAAGTTTGACATTATTACAAGTCCTAAATTAAATATATCTCCATTTCAAAAAAAAAAAAAAAAACCCCATCATGTTCGGATTTCTGTTAAAAACAAATGAAAAAATATTATACGACTCCATTCAACTCACTTTTTTTCTTATTTGGTTTTAATTGAAATTCTAATGAAAGTAGTCACGTGGGCTAAATCTAACTTTTAAGTATGTTTGGTTGGAGGGAGAGGGGTGGAGGGCAGTGGTGGATCCATAAATTTTTATTTTATTTTATTTATTTTTTTTAGGGGGAGGATGGGTGAAACTAAAACTTTGAACCAAAAATTTGTTCAATTTTATTTTATTTTTTCTTCTTATGTAAAATTTTTAATCTAAAATAACCAATTTAAGAGAAAAAAAAACCTAAAATTCAAATTTAAATAATAGTGTAATTAACTTTTTGTTTATTTGGAGTTTTAAGTGTGAAATAATGTATGTGCATAAATCAATGTTGGGACCTAAGTGAAATTTTTAAGAAAAATCTAAGTAAATTTTGTAATTTTAAAATTTTAGGAGGCAAATTAGGGGCTCAATTGAAAACATAAGTGTAATAGGGATATAGAATTAATGGAGTTCATTGGGCTAGGGGGCAGCTACCCGTTGGGCCAATGTGACTCCATCATTGGTGGAGGAAGAGTCTCGTACCCTTTTTTGGGTGGAGAGGCGGAGGGGTGGGAGAGGAGAGGCGGAGGGAGAGAGTCTCCCTTTGAACCCACCATTTTGCATTCTTCCGCTGCATGGAAGGATGCTAGTTCTTCCTCCCTTTTTGAGCTTCAAAAGATTGTTTTATCATCAAAAGAACTATTAAATATTTTGCAAAAGGACAATACAATAATTAATATAAAGGGTTTTATTTACACTTTTATATCATATATTTTACTTTTATTCCTAAAGTATACCATGAATTTTAAAGTTTCATATTTTTATACCTTTAGATTTCAATTAATGTTTAAATTTATACCCTTTTCTAGGTCAACACTTAATTTTAAGCTAAGCATACTAAAAATACCCTTAAAAAGAAAAACTGAAATTTTTATTATTCACTTTTCTATCATGTGTTTTGCTTTTACTCAAAACACATACCCTATATTTTAAAATAAGGCATTTTTATATAATTGTATTATATTTAATACATTAAATCTATATGTTTTCTCAATCAACTTTTCATTTAGACCTTAAGATGTCCAAAAATACCGTTAGTTTAAATTTCTGAAATTATTTTCTAAAATAAATTTTGGGGGTATATATGTTATTTTCATATCAAAATAAGTGTTGTTTGAGAAAAAAAGAAAAGAAAAAGATACATGTATTAAATATATTACAAAGGTATAAAATATAAATAACTTTGAAATGTACAATATTCTTAAAAATAAAAAAGATCAAAACTAAATGTTGATCAAAGGTAAAAATTTGTATATTAATTGAAATCAAATGGTATAAAAAATGTAAAACTCCAAAATGTAAGGTATATTTTTTGAATAAAAACAAAACACAAGGTTTAAAAGTGTAAATAACCCATTAAATAAATAATTATCATCTATCATTTCAACTTTCTTTCCCTCTTAATAAACCAACACTTTTTTTTTTTTTTTCTCTTCATCTCTCCTGCTAATTAAATTCACGAAATAAAATGAAAATAACTTTAAAATTTAAGGATATAAATAAAAATAATCTATTTAAAAAAAAGAAAAAAAAAGGAAGAGCCTGGTAGCTAGAACTTTCATCGGAGAGAGAGCTGTATTAAGCAACGCAACCAAATCGATTACGTTGACCGCGTGCCAAACACAACACACGGCATCTTTTGTTTTCAAACTATATAAGAACGCACACCTGACTCCCTTCTAGGAATTATCCATCTTTCTTCTATCTCAATCCTCTTGAAACCGCCATAAATAGAGAGCAAAACCCAACAATATCTATTCGATAATTCCTAGGCATCACCTACTTCATACCCCGAAATCTCAATCTTGTTCATCTCAAAAAGCTTTCAATAATCCCATTTCAATGGCTTCTTTCGTGAGATACGGCTCTCAATCCTACGCTCCCTCCGCTCCTTCCCTCCCCGAAGAACACAATACCACCAGCACTACTTCTTCTCCTTATCAACCTCCTCCAGGCAGCCATGGCCATAGCTCTTCGTCTTATTCGTATGGGCAAATGGGTTTTTCCCCATATGGCCATTCGGGCTCGTTTTCTTCTTCGGCTTCTTATTCATATGGGTACGTGGGTTTTCCTCCGGGGACGAATCCCGATGTGATAAGAAGCTTCGAGATGGTCGACAGAGATCGGAGTGGATTCATCGACGACAACGAGTTACAGCAAGCGCTTTCGTCTGGGTACCAGAGGTTTAGCCTCAGAACTATTCGCTTGCTCATCTCTCTCTTCAAGAATTCCAACGATCCTCCCAGACTTGGTTAGTTCTTCTTCTCTGTTTTCAATGCGTCTCTTTCGATTAATCGATTAGATATTACAGGTTTTTTTTTAATATTTATTTTTAGAATTCTCCGTGATTTAGCTGAATTTCTTGGGTCCGTTTGGATTTATTATTATTATTATTATTTTTTTTGAACTTGAGGTGGGGGATTGAACTCAATATATTTTGATTGAGACGTAATATTTTCGCGAGACTACGTCTGTAATAATTGTCCGTCCAGATTTTAGGTTAAGACCTGTAGGAAATTTAACTTTTGTGGGAGAAAACATGGTGGAAAAAAAATTTTGAAAATTGGGATATGTTAGAATGTTTTTTTAGCCCATACCATTTGTAGTATTCACCGTGATTTAGTTGATTTCTTGGCTCTGTTCAGGTTATGGATCCGAATTCATAATTTAAACAGTCAATTCAAGTTTTTATGAGAAAGTATTTTTGAAAAAAGTTAGACAATTGTGTTTTAAAAGTGTCCTAAACAAAAGGTTGATGTCTTGCATAATTGAGAGTTGAATTATTTTCATTTCACTTTGTTTTCATTTGGGGGTCAAGAGTTGAATTCTTTTATTTTTGTTTTGTTTTGTTTTAAAGTGAATTTCAGAGTCCCCACTTTTTCAAGTAAAATAACAAGCCTCAACGTGGGCAGCCAACTTTCCACGTTTGGTTTATGTATTCTTGTTTGATTATCATTGTTTGAAAAAGAAAAAAAAATGGTGTTATTTTTTTTGCTTTTTAACAAGAACAAGTTGGTATTGTCTTTGATTATGACCTGTTCTCGACAATAGGCGTGCTTGTTTTTCTATGTGCTTGTTTACATTGCTGTATGATATAATTAATTAAAAGCCTCCATTAGTCATAAATTGAAACAAATGATGAGGTGGGGTTTGTTTTGTCTGATGTTTATAGGGCCCAAAGAGTTTGCTGCATTATGGAATTGCCTCGGTCAATGGCGCGTAAGTATTTGAACACTACTTTACTCTCTCTCTCTCTAACAAGGTTACATCCTATCTTTTTCTGATCGTGCCGTACATGCAACTTTTGTCGGTCTTAAATTGGTCTTGCATTGGATGTTTCGTAGATAAATCTGTTCCGTTGAGCTATTTTAACCGGTAGGAGTTAACAGAAAAAATTTCTGCCGCAGATCCCTATACACAGTTATGTATTTCTTGATAAGCATTGCACAATACTATTGAATTTGACTGGAGTCTAATCTTTTCTAAAGATCTTGGTATTTTATTGAACATAAATATCTAAATGGCGGAGGAACTTTTATTGCAAAGTACTTGTAACTTTTGTTTAATTAAGTGCTTTATACATGATGAAGACCACAAAAAAGAGAGAAAGCACAAAACTCTCGGTCAATTCAAAAGACAACACATAGTGCTAGGCAGGGGTGGAGTCATAAATTTTTTTTTTTTAGTAGGGGCGTACATTAATTTTTTTTAAGATAAAACAAAATTTAGTGAGAACTATGTGGGAATTTTTTTTTTGTTTAGTGAGTTTATGTGATGGTTTTTAATTTTAGTGGGGGACAAAGTAGTAAAAGTATAACTTTTTTTTTATCGGAATTAATATTAGTAGGGGTTATGTGAGAATTTTTTATTTTTACTAGGGACAAAATAGAGACTATATGAAAATATTTTGTTTTAAGTGGGGGAAAATTATAAAATTTAGAAAATTTCTAGAGTAAGATTAAAAGAACAAAAATTTTGAGTGGGGGTTGTAGTCCGCACTCGTACCCCCCTCCCTCCGCCTCTCTGCTAGCTATAAGCTAATTCTAAGCACTAGGGACACGCCCTCGGAGATGCTCTCAAATCACAGCTATCGCTTGTGTTGTCGGAAAAAGGGAGGACTTTTTTATTGGCGCATAGTTGACCAAGGCTTGGCACTTTATATAAAGGGAAATATTGCAAGAAACACGTCTTTATGCATCCATTTGGTTGTCTATATGACATGATAAATCAAAACGGAAAAAATAAGTCATATTTACAGAGAGCTAGGATATTGAGACGCATTCATGAAGTTTTAGGTGTTGATCTACGTAATATAAGAAGGTCATTGCCAATGGCTTTAAAGGAATTGTCCAATGTTCACCAGCTACTCTTCTTTTTCAGTAGTCGATTTTGGGCTTCGTGATTCGCAGCACCGAAAATACTAGACTTGTTGTAGCCTTAATACTAGCATCTTGGTGCTGATTCCAATAATTCTGATGATTGCTATTTGTTTGGATTCCCCGATTGTGATAGGTCTCTAGTATGTCAGTGACGGGTCCATAAATTTTTCTAAGTGGGGATATACATACAGAGAAAATTTTTAAAATTACTAACTTTATATGATAAAAAATTTAATATTTTTTAGTCTAACCAAATTTCTTTTCGTGTTTATTACCATATAATTACTATTACATATTGTTTTTATATTTTGAAAATATTATGAAATTTATTCTTGAATTTAATCTTAAATGTTGTCATAAATAGAACTTTCTAGCTCATGATTTGCTATATGTTATTTGTAATTTTCTTGAGTTAAAATTAAATTCCACTTTAATTTGTTCTACACCATCATTTTTCCTTTTAAAGATAATTCTTTTTACTAATAAATAAAAACTCACACTCCTCTAAAAAAAAAAACTTACACTTACAAATATTCAAATTATTGATAATTTTTAAAATCAATGAATTTTTTAAAACCAAATAAAAGTAAAAAAAAAAAGTTAGAAAGAAAAGTAGATAAAGAAATTAGGAGGAAAAAAGAAGAATCAAATGTTGGTGATGATATTAAAATATAAGAATAAGTTGAGTGTTATCAGGCATATTTGAGGGGGAAAAAAACTTTTGAGTGGGGGCACATTTGAGAAAAAACCTTTTGAATGGGGACAAATTACAAAATTTTAAGAAAATATGGGGTAAAATTTAGAATTCAAGAAATTGAGGGGGGCACGTGCCCTCCCGGCCCTTACACAGATCTGTCCCTGCAAGTAGGAATGGCAACGGGGCGGGGGTGCCGGGGAATGCTTTCCCATCCCCATCCCCGCCCAAAATCATCCCAACCCCGTCCCCATCCCCGCTTAAATAGAAGCGGGGCCGGGGACGGGGATTCCCCATACCCGCTCCGTTCCCGATCTATTATAAAAATACATTTGAAAATACGGCAAAGTAAAAACAAATAATAAAGTAGTATTATACCATAAATTTAATTCAAAATCAAAGCTTTCATAAACAAACTAAAATCTAAACATATGCAAACGAAATCTTAACCATAAAGTCATTAAAGATCTCATAAAAACATTACAATCATTGAAAACTAAACCTCTATAAAAAAATATATGAAATCACACACATATATTTAATATTGGAGCGGGACGGGGCGGGGATTGCTTCCCCGTCCCCACCCCGCTAATCTTGGAGGATAAAAAATCATCCCCATCCCTGCACTTTGTCTCCCATCCCCGTCCCGTTCTGGGCTGATCCCCTTGGGGTTCTCTCCCCGCGGGGAATATTGCCAGACAATTAGTGAAGTGGATTAAGCTGTAAGTTAGAGAATATGTTATATAAATAGGAGGATTAATAGCTGGTGAGGATCATTGGGGAGTCGGTTGGGGAAAAGTCTTGGACATGCCAAGAATTGATGCATTAATTCCTTGCTAGGGTTCTTGCTTCTGCAATTGGCGTTTTCCTATGGTGCGTGTGCGTGTGTGTGTGTGTGTGTGTGTGTGAGTTTGCCCTAGTTTCTGTCAAGTTGATGCATTAATTCCTTCAGAACAAAACCGTTAGATAAAAAGTATCGTACCAAATCCAAGTGAAGTTCTTCTCTTGCGACAGGCAAGTCAAGATAATTTATTTGTAGTTAACCATGACTAGTGCGGGTTAATGTGTTTCAGTTTATTCCGGCCCTAATTTAGTAGATGTACCATTTTCGGTTACAAGAACACCCTTGGGAGTTCAATTCTGGTATCCACCAGAAATTTGCAATGCCATTTAAGTGGCCAGAATGTTCAAATTAGTTGAGCAATTTGCGCATGAGTTTTGAGTACCGACTTTGTTACTGAGGGATATGGTTTTGTTGTTATGAAGTGTACCGCTTATTGTATGAATTAAAGTTGTGATTTGAGATTATAATTTTGCAACTGGCAGGGCATATTTGAGAGATATGATAAAGATAGGAGTGGAAGAATCGACGTAATGGAATTGAGAGATGCTCTTTATGGTTTAGGCTACGTGGTTCCAGTCTCTGTTCTTCAACTTCTGATTTCCAAGTATGATAATGGAGGTGGCCGGAGAGTTGAGCTTGATTTCAACAGTTTTGTCGAGTAAGTTTTCTCGATGCATTCTTATGTCTCTTCCTTAAAGTTTAAGAACAAGTTGTGATTATGTTTCTGATGTCGTGTTTTCTTGCATCTGCAGATGTGGAATGATTGTCAAGGTAAGACTTCTAATTACGTTAAAAGTTCAATTATTTTGTGTTGAAACTTTTTTCACATTGGATCAGTTTGATAAGTTGGAGAAAGAAACAGTTTTTGGCTTTCTTAACTACTAGTTCATAGTTAATTTTGCACCTACTGGTACTTGCACCAATTAATTTAAAAGTACTTAAAGCTGTATAGTTGAGAGCTTCTTTCTACAGTACCTTCTTACCTTGTAACTTTATGTCATTTGATTTCAGGGTTTGACGGAAAAATTTAAAGAGAAGGATCCACGCTACACCGGATCGGCAACGTTCACGTATGATGCGTTCATGTCTACGGTCATCCCTTTTCTTGTGACATATTGAGTTCGCGTGTTTTCTTCTTTCTTTTTTTTTTTTTTTTTTTTTTTTGGTGGTGGTGGGTGCGTGGGTGGGTGGGTGGGTGGGTGGGGGGGGGGGGGGGGGGGGGGGGGGGTTGGGTGTTGGTTGTGGTGGGGGTGGGGTGGTGGTTGTTGTGGTCTCTGTGTAGTGAGTATTTCTTTTGGAATTCATGTTCTTCTCATTCAGCTGCTTGAAATTTCTTTTATTCATTCAGAATTTCTTTTATATGTTTGGTGCAGCAAGTCTTTTGTCAATCTCTCAAAGCTGCAAGTTTATCTTTTTGTTCCTTAGCTAGAAAATAAAAAATTTCAAAAATTCCCCTGAAATATGTCACTAATATCAATATGCCATTTGAACTATAAAATATAGCTGACTGGCTGTATTCTCTAAACTATAACAATTATGTCAAAATATTCTATCAATTTGTTTTTCGTTAGTATTTCCACCATTTTTAATGTTAAAAAATCCTTAAATTTGTGTCAAAATGCTCCTTAATATTTAATATTTATATTGAATTATCATATATATATCTTATTTTATTTATATAATATTATGTAATTACCTAATAATAATTATCGATGATAGAATAGGTATAACAATTGTTTTTTTTATTCTAATAAAATAATATGTATGGTTTTTTCACATACTATTCTTTATTTTACTTGTTTTAACTCAAGTTTATTTCAGTTATAAGTTTGGGTTATTTATATGAATATCTAAATTGAAGATTATGATTTGAAAAATACCCATTTTTTCTTTTATTTACATGAATATTTAAATTGATATTTAATATTTTATAAAAACCTCTTACCCTTTCATCAAGAATTGAAAATAAACAAATATAAAATTGATAAAAAATGAAATAAAAAATATCTAAAAAATGTTAAACTAAGTAAATCTTTTATAAAAGAATAAAAGACCATTTCACTTGATGTGTTTTAAAGAAAAAATTATACACCGTATATGTAAAGCATTTATTATAATAAATAATTTTTCATTAATATAAAATTCACAACAAATATATAAAAGAATTAAATAGATACCGTAAGAAATATAAAACATTTTAAAACCTACAAAAGACATAATGATGATATAGTAATTATTATAAAGAGAGAAACATTATAATGATATTATAAAACCATTGTGGATGGTCTCCAAAGACCGTCGTGGTAGGGTCCAAAAATAAATAAATAAAAAATTTTGGAAAAAGACTTTATCACGACGGTTTTTGGGAAAAACCTTACATACCACAACGGTTTTTGGCAAAAACCGTCGTGGTAGGGTCTTTCCAAAAACCGTTGTGGTAGGGTCTTTTTTCAAATTTTTTTATTTATTTTTACACAACGGTTTATTAAAACAGCCATGTAATTAGATTTTAGACGATGATTTTTGTAAAACTGTCATGTAATCTTCATGGTCTAAGCCAATTTTTGTAGAAGTGGATCTAGGGATGGAGGTTGCCCCAACCCAGGCTTATGGGGTTAAGGTTTTTGTACACGATCTCCATTGCAACTAGTAGTCCTTGCTATGTTCTTCAATTTGCTCATAGAGGAAATGAGTAAGGTGGTATACTATAACTATATTTATCCGCTTACTGGAACTCCTTCTAATGACCCATGCATTTTGCATTGAAAAGAGAATAAGCCCCTTCTATTATTATATATGCAAAATTTATTTTGTCACAAGAAGCAGGATGCTCTTTCTTGTTGGGTATGAATCCCCATCTCTCGACGATGTTGGTCCTTTGGAGACGCCATGATTGCGGATGTTTATAAGGATTTAATTAATCATTTTGGGGGTGATCTTGCCACTCATAACCAACTAATTTGGGGTTGATCAAAACCGAAGTCTTTGCTCCCTGATAGAGGCGGTTCTGAGTTCGCAAATAAATTTTGAATTCACAGTCGTGCGTGCGAGGAAGGTGATTGCATAGATGTCGGTGTTTTGAAAGCTTGGACTGATACCTCTGTATAAGACAAGTTTCTCCAAGGCTGCAGATAACCAACCGACATTGCAGACCAAATCCCTGCCTGAGACTGTTTTTTATTAGCCTAGTCATGAACCGCCTTGGCTGGAGCCATGGTCTACCCAGAAATGCTTCATATCCTCCTTGCTCTTTGTCCAAGATTGGACTAAAGGTACCGGGCATCTCCCTTTGTGCCTGTAGCTTGACCTTGGTCTTGAACTTCCTACCTTCCCTTCCTTGCAAAGCAAACCTAGCCAAGCAATGGAAGGAAAAAGGACTAAGACCTTCCTCTTGCTTATTCAACTATGGAGCACTAAAGCTTACTGCTGTCACCTACTTTCTTTGAGTTCTATTAGAATGCCAAGCATCGAAGAAAGCTAAGAAAAAGCATTTTTTTGACCGAGATTACAGTTCCTTTACTAAAATATTTAATTCCTTGACTTGAGTTCCGAGACTTCGTTTACTTTGAGTATTAAGAATATGAACTTCAATTACTAGGACTGTGAATTCATGTAGAAAGAAATGTAGCTAAAGTGAATGTGAATTTCCTTTATTTTACATTTCCTTCTACATGAATTTACATTTCTAGTAATTGGAGTTTACATTTACAGTAACTGAAATTCACATTGTCGGATACCATCAAATACCGAATTTAAGACCATTCCACACACATATATATAGACAAAAACACTATATACATAATACTACTATGGTAGAACAATGGCTCAATGGGAATTGGGAAATGACTAAATCAAGTTCTCGTTTAGGTGAAGGAAGTATGATTGCTTTACCAATAGTTGAGACTCAATCATGAGATATTTCGGCTTATATTCCTACTAATGTAATTTCCATTACAGAAGGACAAATATTCTTATATATGGATTTATTGAATGCTGGAATCATACCTGCTATTAATGTGGGTATTTCTTTGTCCAGAGTAAGAACTGCGGTTTAAATTAAAGCCATGAAAAAAGTAGCCAGCAAATGAAAATTAGAATTGGCACAATTCGCAGAATTAGAAGCCTTTGCATAATTTGCCTCTGATCTTGATAAAGCTAATCAGAATCAATTGGCAAGAGGTCAACGATTATGTGAGTTGCTCAAACAATCTCAATTAGCCCCTCTAGTGGTGGAAGAATAGATAATCACTATTTATACTGGAACAAATAGTTATCTTGATTCATTAGAAATTGGACAGGTAAGGAAATTTCTCATTGAGTTACGAACTTACATAAAAATGAATAAACCTCAGTTTCAAGAAATCATATCTTCCACCAAGACATTTACTGAGGAAGCAAAAGCCTTTTTGAGAGAAGTATCCAAGAACAGATGGAGTGTTTTCTCCTTCAAGAACAAATATAAATAAATTGATCACTTTAAATCTAATATAAAATTATTAAGTAATTAAGTGTATATATGAAGTGGATCTCATCTCTTATTCAAAACATTCAAAATATCTTTCTTGACATAGACACAGAAATATAAAATATCTATGGAAATATATTGGCTAACATCTAGAATTTTAAAACAGACTAACAACCAGATTAAATATTTTAAAATTAACTCTTAAAATTACAGATGTACATTTTTAATTTTATTTATCTATCTATCTATCTATTTTGTTATTATTATTATTATTATTATTATTATTTTACGGATTGTTGATCAGTTTTAGACCCCAAAACCACTAACCAAAGTGATCACCAATAACAATTAGAAACCGATCACGTCGACCAATAATCCAAAACTAATGAGCAGTTTGATTTGGATTGGTCGGTTTTTATGATTTGTTGGATTTTATGAACACTCTTGTTTATGCTTTTTATTTTTTTATTTTTTTTTATTTTCTAGTCATTTTCTTGATTTTTGTCTTCCCAAATTTGTATGTATGTTATCATTTTCCGTACATAGTTGTTATTAATTTATTCATATTGATGTCGTTTTCCATTTCCACGTTGATTTAAGTTTTAGCCGATTGTTTCTATTGATGCCGTCCCTTGTGTGTAATGTCAGTTTTATATCTCTAGTTCACAGCAAAAATTTCACAAGAAACTTAAAAGAGTCGAACAATTTACGTGAGAGAGATGGTTGAGGCTGTTGTTTCTTTTGCGATCGAAAGACTCGGAGACTTGCTCCTTGCTGAATCGAAACTCGTGTGTGGAGTTAAAGGCCAAGTTGAGGAAGCACAAACCAAGCTAAAATAGATGCGCTCTTTCTTAAAAGATGCAGATGCAGATGTAGATGTCCTTCACTTTTAAAGAGAACTTTTTTTTTTATTTATTTTTTATTTTTTATTGTAAGACCGAGATTTTGTAAAGTTAAGAAAACGATCGTCTCTTTAATTGGATACCAATAATTGATTGATTGATCATGCTCAAATTATTAATATATATTTTTCACTAATTGATCACGAGAGTCTATCACTTATTGATTATAATTAATCACTGATTAATGGTCATTTTCATAAATAAAAATAATTACGGCTGTTTATGTTTAAAAACTGTTTAGTTTGTAATTTTTTCTTTTCTTTATTTTGTTAATGCAAAGGACGACACTGATGAAGCAGAGGGGTCCTAGTCCTAGTGTGTTTGAAATGGTATGTTTCTCTTTCTAAATTCCTA
Organism: Ficus hispida; assembly: GCA_025413025.1. Lineage (NCBI taxonomy): Eukaryota > Viridiplantae > Streptophyta > Magnoliopsida > Rosales > Moraceae > Ficus > Ficus hispida. Next base: position 1,946,966 of record CM046363.1, read on the forward strand.
CCATACCATTACCTCCTTGATTATGTTGTTTTGTGGTTTGATAGAAGATGTAAAAGATAATTAACACACAATGGATTTGGTATTTCATTATTATTATCTTAATTGTTTTTTTTTCTTCTTTAATTATGACTTCAATTCCATAATTAAGCAGAAGCGTAGTCTAATTGAGTTCTGATTTTGTTTGCAGTTCCCAATTGAAGAGTGCATGAGGAAGTTTAATAATTATGAGTTGGAATTCAATTTCACTTTGTAATTGTGTTGGGTGCTATTAATAATTTGAGTTATTTTACTTGAATTGTTTGAGTAAGATTATAAAAAAATAATATACCATGAGGTGGTGCCTTAACGGTATATTATTTGTCAAATATTATATTAAATAAACAGAGACTGAAGTAAAATGTTAGAATGAAGTACGCATAGTTGCTATAGCAGTTTTCAGTAAATTATTAAAGTAGATAATAGGTTTTTGAATTAATTAGATAAATAACAAATTTATTAAGCAAACACCTAATTTACCAGGTAAATAATAAATTTACTTCTAATAAATGGATTATTTGCATATATTTTAAAAACTTGCTATTTATTTGTCTTTAATTGTATTATTTATTAAAAACTGCTATTTACTTCTTTCTCTCATCAGATAATATAAAATTTTCATCAAGTTTTTTTTTTTTCACACAAAATGTAAATTGATTTTCTAACAGAATTCTAATATATATATATTTTTTTCTCGCACTCAAAATAAATGAATAATCTTTTAAAATAAAATTACCTTTAAAATTTTAGAGACAGACGGCATATACAAAAATAAGATAAAATAACAAAAGAAAACACATTAAAAAACCTTCAATTCAAAGGGCACAGAAGAACGTTTTCTAGAAACTGGATGAGCTAAGTCCCCCTTCTTTGATCACTTAAAATAGGTATCCATCGGAGAGGTCGAAGACAAGGAATCCTTTTAGAAGTTATAAGAAGAGCTTTTCTTACTCACTTTAGCTTCCTTTGCTCTGACAGTCTCGCTTTGGTTGCCTGCCTTTCTATGATTGCCTCCCTTAATGGGCGGGCTTCAAAAATCTCCTTGAACTGGATAACTCGTCATGGGAAACCACCTTGGTAGGTTTGCCCTCTCACAGAACCATCGGTATCCTTGATAGAAAGAATCAAACATTGAATGGTCCGTATGAATGCTACATTAGGAGGCGAGTTGACTTCATTTAACATCATAGAAGTAGATCACATTTCCAATAAGGACAGCAGTGTCCTCTATCAGCCAATCCTCGACGCACTTGGAGTGATATAGGTGACAGTCAAAACTTGGTTTATTTATTTATTTTTTATTTTGTTGCAATGCTTATCCTTTTTCTTTTTCTTTTTTGTTACTAAAAAAAAAAAAAAAAGATTATAGGTATAGAGGCTGAAATGTTCAAATAATCATGAGAAAGTGGATCCTCCCGCATGATATATGGATCTCTCACGAAGTTGTCCATATATCCGACCAATGCTGTAATGACGACTCGAACTCAAATATTCAATAAGGAGAATGAATGCTATACCAACCCATTTAAGGAATGTTGGCAATGTTGATTCTTAGACCTAAAATTTATAAGTTTTGAAACCTAAATGAGGTAATACACACCATCATGCGATCACTCGTGATCTTACGAAAGTAGTTGGGCAAACATTGTTCTCTTTAGTGCCTTTTGAAACCCTTTACAAATTAGAAAACTGTGCACTTTTTGTGATTAAAAAATAAAAATATCACATTACAATCATGTGATTGTCTTTCTTAAATTTTAAGAATTCATTGTCAAATTTTAGGCTTAGACCTTGGGAGGGGGAAAAAAAATTAAGAAGGCGTTTGACACACTAACTCAACTCAAGTCAACTTCAATTATTTTTTATCTTTTTCTAAAAAATCAACTTAGTTTTGTTATTTACAGCGCCAACTATAACTTAAAAACTCAAACGTTTAAAATTCAAAACTTTGCTATTCCAAATCCTAATGAGATTTTAAAAAAATGACATAGAATATCGAAATATATGAAATAATATCCATATTAATATTTTTTCTAAACACATTTTAAGTTTTTACATTTTTTTAACTACAATTAACCTAACGTACAATTATAAAACTCAACTTAACTCAAATCAAAATAATTTTAAATCTCCAACTCGAGCAGATGAACCAAAAGTATGCTAAGGGATAGAGACCAAAGTTGATGAGAGGAGAGAGATTATTGCGGGACTTGTTTGGCCCAAAAAAAAAAAAAAAAAGAAAGAAAAGAATTTCTCCTCTTAATTAAAATTTTAATGAAAAAATTACATATAACACTTATTAGAAGCATTAGTTGTGGGTATTAATATAAGATTATAAATTGATACATATTGGTAGCACTTTTAATACCCGTTATCTTTACTAAATGTGAAATTAAAAGTTACCTAGCTAAAAGAGATATGTATGGAAAAAAATGACAATTAGTACTAAATATTTACTATTTTAACTTAATTATAAGCTTATCACATTTAATATCGGCAATCTAACGAGTATCATGTGTATTTTTTCCTTAAAAATTTAATTCAGAGGGGGGAATTCGTAAACTTTTTTTCAAAATTCAGGAGGAGATAATGTTAATAAATTGAAATTCAATGGGTATTTTGTGATATGACTTAAAATTCAGGGCAAAAAAGTGTAATGTGTCATTATATTAATGTTATTTGTTTGTTAAAAAACTGTAAAGTGGACATATCTGAGACTTTATACTCTAATATATATATATATATATGTATGAAAGTTAGTCTAGAGTTAAATTGCTACTATTTTGTAAAAATAAGAACTCTATTACTAACAAAATTATTTGAGGGACAAAAATAATAAACCACGGAAGGTTCAAGGGGCAGATGTTAAAAATATCCCGCTGCATCATCACATCAATTATCGTATTGAATTGACGGTAATCTTGATTAGGAATATTTTTAGCATACTATTCCACCAACTCACAATAGATGATAAGATAGATTTACGCTAATCAAATGAAAGAAAATTGGAAATAAATTCATTGATTTGGAGTTCACCAAGAAAGGAAAAGACACCAAAACAATCCCAATTAAAACAATAAAATCCTGTGGCTTCTATATATTAAGAATCAAAATCCATATACAGAATCACAATCAAAGTCCTAGAATACTAATATAATTAAATAAACACCCCCAAAAACCTCAATTATTAGAATTATGCCAAAGAATTAACTAGTTTTGTATACTTTCTACTTTATTGCTTGAAATTTTTTCTTTTCTTTTTCTTTTTCTTTTGCTTTGTGTATTAATCACCTAGTCAGCTTTTGGGCCTTACAAACTGTGTGAGAAAATCCCCAAGATTGAATCTTTGTTGCCGGTACTGCTGAAAAAAATTTGAAGCTCTCCATCTTGCAACTTTTATGGTAGGCTAACTCCCTGCAAAGAAAGCAAAAAAAAATGTCAATGAAATTATTTGAAAATAACCATACACCTAATTTTGAAAATTAACAAAATTATTAAATGCAAAGTTAGCTGAAATGTGCTTGAATTCTTCCCCCACCGAAGTGATGCCCTACCTGCCACCATTTATTTAATGATTTAGGATTCCAACCATCAAAACCAAATGTGTGCGTCCACTTTTTTACCCTTTTTTTTTTTTTTTTTTTTTTCAACAATCAAATATAATGGTGAGAGAATCTCACCTCAAATGTAGTCTCTTTCTCTCTCTTTTTTTACTTGAGCTATATTTGATACGACGGAAACGAGGAAGGAAGTGGGTGAAGGAAATAATTGGATGGAAAATGATAAAATAGCATGTTCGGTAAGACGGAAGAAAGGAGAGAGAGAAAAAGGAATTGATAAAAATTGGTGGGGGTGAACAATCAATATTTGGGTGGAAATTTTAAATCCACCCAACAACAACGCCTAAATTGTTTTTTTTCCCATTATTTTTAAACTAAAATAATATAAATATGTAGATAAAATAATAATTGTATAACTTTTTTATTTACTTTCAAACAAGATAAAAAAGAACTAAAATCCTCTCTATCATTCTAATTTTTTTTCTTTTTTTTTTTATATTAAATTTCTCTAATTCTCAATTTCTTTCCTTCTAATCAAACGGATGCTAAAAAATAGGTGACAAGTGTTCTTTTCATGCCCCAACATAATACTTCTTTAGAAACCTATTAGGACAACAAAGGAAATAGAAAGAAGATAAATTCACGCCCTCGTCAATAATGCATAAAAAACTATACAAATCAAATATGTTATCTCATTGTTCAAATGCAAAAATGAAAGTTAAGGTTAACAAAATGATCATATATAATTATATCATCAACACTGGTAGTATCATAACATATAGTTAGTTAGTCCTAAGGATTCACCTTATAAATTTATTATTCAGTAATTTACATATTAACATATATGAATACATATAACTTTCAAGATAGCACATATATAGATTGATGTTTCCTCAGCACAACAATGATCAATCGCATTCATTTATTCCCTGTATAGTGCTACAATGATGCTAGCAAAAAATAGCAATGCCAAAAGGGTGATGTAAATGGACAATGACAAATTAGAATATACAATGTATTTTATTATATATTTAATTCATGTGTGTGTGTGTGTGTGAATGTGCAATTTCATTGGACATGGGGTTTATCTCCCTACCGCAGATAGCAAGGTTATTCAAGCAAAAAAAAGATACTGTGGTGGCTAACTAGTCACAAACAAATAATGTATGTAGTGGATTCGCCCATCTGTCAATCTTATCCCTTGAATGGGGCCCAATCTGATGATAATCCTACTAAAAAATAAACCCAAGCCTCCATAGATGGTCCACGACATTAAAAGCCACCACACATCACTTGTGGGCTTCCATTTTTATTTTATTTATTTTATTTTTATTTTTTTAGAAGAATTATTTTGTGTCACGCATCTCACTTTTCAACATTATCATCAATTTCACAAAGGAGAAAAACATGATTCTTAGGTTGATATATTTTTTTTAGCAAAAGGTTTTGTTCCCTTTTTCATTACCGTCCATAATAGCGCACACAAAGCAAAAAAAGTCAATGAAAGAAAAATATCTTAAATACTATATATTGTTATCTGTCAACTATTTTTTTTTTCCCTTGAAGAATTAATTAAACTATCAACTTGTATAAGGGAGTAGCACTAGGTCTCTAAAAGGATGCTAATCGCCATTATTGAAAATATTTATTTAGTTCATGCATTAATGTATCCAATTTGACACATGATGTCATCCATTGCCAGCTAGTTAAGTTGATAAAGTTTTTAATGTCCTCTTTTTAGTTGTTGGATGCTGTAAAGAAATAATGAGATTTGTTACCTTTTTTTTCTTATTTAGGGACGGCAATTTTACCTAGCAGTGCGGGTTTCTATCCCTAATAGAAGGCCCATCACCTGTCCCTTTATGTTCATTTTTGTAACTATGTGTGTGTGTATGTTTAAATTTAAAATTTTAATTCGAATACAAAAGAAAAACAACTTCATAAAGATAAGTTTTTAATTTTAATTATATGTTATTAAATTTTATGAAAAATTGAATGGAATTTTTTTTTTAAATTCTTAATTGATAAATAGGTAGATATGAATATAATATCTCTAGTGGAGATTCTCAATCTCTGCTCCCGTCTTAAATTAGCGGGTATGAGATGGGTATAGGAGGTAAAAAGGGAGATGGGTGTGAGGGTGGGGGGCGCATACCCACCTCTGTCCCACCCAGTTCCGTCCCATTATCATCCATACTTTTAATTGATAAATAGGTAGATATGAATATAATATCTCTAGTGGAGTTCTCAATCTCTGCTCCCGTCTGTCCACCAGTTCCGTCCATTATCATCCATACTTATATAGCTTTCCTTTTCTTCTTCTTTTTGTTTTCCCCAAGACTATCTCGTTTAATGGCTGAAATTTGGGTTGCATGATACATCTCAAAATTTGAGGATGCACCATATTTTTCGGCCCTACTGTGATACTCAAATATCTTAATGTTTTATTAATTAGTTGAAGATTTTTTTTTTTTTTTTTTTTGAGAAATGAAACTATTAGTTAAATAGAGAGATTTTTTGGGAAAGGCCAAGTGAGCTGAAAAAACTAAAATGGGATTGTCACCAACAAGCTGTCTAGGCACTCGATGCAATGAATACACCTTTGGTAATGGAGAAAGAAAAGATTATGAACAAATTAGAGAATGAAAGACAAACATGATGAGACAAGAGACTACTAATTTTGGTGACTTTGGGAAAAAGCAAAACATGATTGGAAGTGTAAAAAGGTTTCTTTTTCTTTGATGGAACCCAATTTGGACTTTTGTGTTACTCAAGACACACAGAATTTTTTTTCACAAGAAAGATTCACATGCACGATTGCCAGTGGGGGCTAAGGAGGATTGAGACCCCTTACATTTTCTTCAATAAACAAATGATTTTTTTTTAAAAATAAATAAATAAACGAAAAGTGGAGATTCGTATTTGCAAACTTCAGCTTGATACAGCTATGAAAATTCATCAACTATTTTATATGAGGCCATTGCCACTTGTTGCATGTATGAATAGGACATCAACCTATCATTATAGGCCATAGACACCATATGGTGTAGACAAGTGAGGAAAAAAGAAAATTTTTTGCTATATCAAAAACAAATCTTTTTAAGTACTGTTCTAATTCTGAAATCTTCAATCGACTTCTGTCAATTACGTGTGTATATATATATATATATATATATATATATATATATTAACTTTGATGTGATTTTTATTGGATGTATTTTTCAAAAACACCCATTATCAGTATATCGTATTGTAAAAAGCTTTAAAAAAGAGAAAAAAAAAATTATGATATGAATTATACTTTTATATTATTTGTAGATTTTATTAGTTTAGTCATTAAATTAACTTTTTAATAGTTTGATTTGTATGTATTTACGTTAATATTTTGTAATCAAATTGTTGAAAAATTAATGTACTAACTAAAATAATAGTATCTATTGACAGCGAAAATGTAATATTTCTACATGTAAAAAAAAAAAAAAAAAAAAAAAAAAAGGGAAGGAAAGAAAAATTCTTACTAAAGTGATTCCTGAGTTCCTATCACGTAGAAGATGATTTAACAGCTTATTCTAAGTAGTTCAACTCCCACTTTTGAATTTCCAAGAGAATCCAAACAAAAGTGCAATGAAAATCAACTTGAAAAAGGGGTACTTATAAATTTTTTTTTTTTTGAAAAATAGGTCATGACTTTTAGTTCTTGTCATATATATGTATATATATATATATATATATAATCATGATTGTGAAATCTCCGTCAGATTGGTGTGGCAAAGGGATAAAGGCAAGTGCTATCAGCTATGGTTGGTATTACTTAGGAATTGCATGGAATGTGAAGAACAAAATAACTGTGAAAATGATAGAAAAGTTCCTTTTTTACCTGTCAAATTAATATAACTTTCTGCCATTTAAACATAAATAATATGCTTTTGACCGGTCTCTTCCTCCATCAGCTAACAAGTGGCTTGGGCACAAATTAAGTACGTGATAACAAGGATCAAAAAATTGAAGATGGGCAAAACCTGCCGAATAAAAAAAACATAAATGGGCACTGAATTTCCAAAAAAAAAAAAAAAAAAAAAAGGAGATAAAGTCTAACGAATAATTATATATTTAATTCAGTTCTAAAAGTATCCTCAAATTAAAATGTATATAAACAGTGATTGTAAATAAAATCTAATGGTAAGTGAAGAACCTGAAACTTACATTCAGTATGGAAGCTGAATCCGTATCCATAGCCAGCTCCGGGGAATACCCCTGCAACCCGATGTTATAAACCGGAGTCCCATCCGGGTAGTACAGTCCGTAATTCCTCTCCGATGCCGGCCCTGGCTTCAAATTCTCGTTAAACAGTGCGAAAACGTAAATGTCCACCGGAACCGAAGGCCTCGCCGGAGTTCCCTGCCTCTGCTCAATCCGTCTCAGCAAATTCCCATTATATAGCTCCGCATTCTCTGGCGTCGCCCCGGCCTCGTCTTCGTCGCCCTTCGAAGGCCATCCGGTCTCCGATATCCTCACCTCGATGTCGGTATGCCCCATTGCCTTAATCGCCGCGTAAACGGAGTCGAGCTGCGCATCCAACATGTTGTCGTAGTGCAAATTAGTATTCGGATCGGTCATCCCCTGATTCGGTTGAAAACAGAAAATTCGGATTGGAATACCAGGAACGTAATCCCAGAGGAGGAACTTCGAGTCCTGTAGCAAAAGGATAGCATGATAAAAAGAACGATTGACATGAAAACAATGGCTGAAGATACTCTGCGAACTCTTGCGAAAGTCCGAAGAAGGCGGGTAAGAGTTCGACAAAATTGTCAAGGAATGAGCCGTTGTGACCGTTACTTGCTTGTCAAGTCCGAGGTTAACAAGAGTGCTGTGGACAGTTTGCATGGCGGGAAGGAGGAACGACATGACTTGACTGTCATTCGAGTTGAAAACCTCGTTTCCGACGGTTATGGAGGTGATTTTTGTCTGCGGTAGGTGTGGCGAGAGGTGTTGGGAGATCCAATTCTGCGCCTTGATCGGGTCCGTCATGTTTTGAAGGTACTCGTTGCCGAGGCCGACGATGAACGAGACGTCGGAATTCGAAAAGGCGGTAAGGACGGTCGGGTCGGCGTCGTAGAGCTTGATGCGACTGACGTTGAGGCTGCGGAGGAGGACGGCGACGTGCGACGGTGATGGCAGGTTGTTCGCTATCTGCCCATAGTTTATGCCGAAACTGAGGCCGAGCACTCCGACAGATGAATCTACAAGGATTAGGATATCGCCAGTCAGTCAGTGATGGAGTCTTTTTTTTTTTTTTGGTCAGGATTTATAACAGCAACAAATATTTAATCAAAATTGATAAATTCTAATACGAATTCATCGTCATATATTCTTTGTTAGATCATATGATAGCATAATCCAAATGGTGAAAATTGATAATGAAGTATTGGATTATTTGAAACCGAATTAGAGTTGAAAGAAAACTTTATAGTAAATTGTTTAAGAGCAGAAGAAAGGGAATATTGATGTTAAATCAAAATGCCATAAGGGCTAAATTGTTAGAAAGAGAGAATGATTTGGGAGGTTTGAAAATTTTCAGAAAAAGAAAAAGAAAAAGAAAAAAGAAAACAGAGAGTTTTAAAAGACACAAAGAAACAGAGTAAGCAGACCATGAGTCCAAAACAGCTGAATGTGGGAAACTGAATAGAAATGAAAAGAAAAGGAGCTTAAAAAGGAAATGAACTAATAAAACCCAGATGAGAAATGAACCCGAGTATTAAGGACACTGAGACAACTTTTTTTTTTTCCTGTTATTTTATTGTCCTTTTTTTCTTTCCTTTTCTTTTCTTTTCTTTTCTTTTGGGTTGGACATTGAGAGAAGAAGCAGACCTGAGATGGTGAGAAAGACCAGAACGATTCGGAAGACGACAGAAGAAGAAAAAGAAGAAGAAGCAAAAATCGCCATAACTGATCCGATCAGATCTTGGCCTTTTCACTTCCCAAAAAACCCAAAAACTCTCCTGTCGTATAAGAATCCTCCTCTTCACCTCTAGCCAGCTAACAACCTCGTCATAACTCGAACTCCTATTTATATACATATACACACTTTCATGTACAACAGTTTTTGTCTTTCTTGTCCTTTTTTATATTCGTATGGGCAATTTTCGAGTACTCACGGGATCCGTGTATCTTACTATGGGCCTGCACCAATTTGATCTGATATTTATTGGCCAGTGGTTTTCGTACACGATTTGAACTCTGGGAGGGGTTGGTGACTTTACGGACCTCGCGATTTTTGTTTTCCCGAAATGCCCTTCTTTCCGTTGTGATTTAACGAGTTGACCAAGCATGGGAAAACAGGGAAAGTCGGCGTCTGTGAATGGTGTTTATTATGGGTTAAAGTCAGAAACGTAAAGTTTTAGTCAACGTATTCATCAAAGCCGTTTTTAGAAAGTGAAAGGAATCTTTTTAAGTAATTGATAGTGATAAAAATCTGTAGGTTCATCAACGAATAATTGCAATAGACTCGATTATCCTCGATCTTTTTGCATGATTCATCGGTTACAATTTAATTTTTATAATTTAATTTTTTTCTTTTTCTAAAAAATTATTATTTAATTAATTTTTAAAAAGTTAAATTATTATAATTTAAAAAATTTATTTACAATATGTGAATCAAACATAAGTTTTGTTTATTTTTTTTCTTATAATTAATTGGGCAAAATTCCCTTTTTTTTCTTCACTGTAATATGAGAATTTTATGGTAAGTTACAGAAAAATAATGAAAGAAAACCTTTTATGAGAATGTTGAACTTCAAGATCTTAGTTTGTGGCTTTAATTTTTGATGTAGTTAAATAACGAAAATTGCATGTAATAAACATGGTGTTTGATAAATAAGTTGAGTTCGAATTGAGTTAGATTTTAAATTAAATACTAATTTTATTGATTTTTAGATAAAATAAAAAAAATTTAAAAAAAATAAAAAAATATAATAAAAAATATAATTAATTTGAATTGAGTTATATCAATCGACTTATAGTCCTTCTTAACAAAATAACAAATTTTTTGAACGTGAACAGAATAGCATATTTGTATTGAGAAAATTTTGAAATTACATTATTGTCCATGTGTTCTCCACCTTCGGTGAGTCAGAGTCTTTGGCGTCTTCGACGTTAAATCTCCATCTCCGGCGAGACAACGCCGTTGCTGTCGCGAGGTCACAGTTATCGCAGCCACGAGGTCGTGATTCTCATCTTCGGCCTCCGCAAGCTTCTCGATCCTGAGATTTCGGTGGAGATTTGATCTTCGTCTCGGTCATAGTCGCCGTGAGTCTCCTCCGCAAGCTCTATCATCGGAAACAGTTGCTTGAAGTTGCAGAAGACGACTCTCCGCGAGCTCCGTCAGATCTCCGTTGCAATCTCCGTCAGAGGACGTCGATCGCATTTGTGCCGTCGGAAGACACCGATCTCTCATGATCTTGCGCAACGGCTTTGACAGAGATGATCGTTCTTCTCCGGCGATGGGCTTGCCATCCTCTTCGGCGGCGGCGTGGAAGTGGCGGCAGCAGTAACTCCTGGCTTAGATCTAGGGTTTTGTGGCCTACTTTGGGGATTTGGAGGTTTTTTTTAATTTTTAAAAAATTATAGGTAAGAATTAAAATTGATAAATTGAAAACAAAAAACTCTTTTTAAATTTTATTTTAAAACGTTTTTTGGCATGTATTATGAAAAAAGTATGGATTTACTATTATACAATATAGTAAATCCCATTATTTACAAGTACATACAATGTATTTAATATAGAATTAGTAAATAATCATGTATTTACTAGTAATTCTATGTATTTATTAGTAAACCCAATGTTTATTATATGTTCAATTCTTTTTATTTACATGATAAATATAGTATTTATCATGTAAATCCAATTATTAACATTGTTTATTTTTTCAAAATAATTATTTGTTCTTTTTTTTTTTTTTTGTTTATCTGAGAAGTTTTGTATTTAACTATAATATTTGTTAATAAATTTATGCTTGTAAATAGCGTATTTATTTGTAAATAATCAGATTTACTTATCTAGTAACTTTAGAAAAAAAAAATGCAGTATTATACAACACAGTAAATCTTATTATTATACAATACAATAAATCCAATTATTATATAATACTTACTCATGCAGTAAGTATTATACAATACAATAAATTCGATTATTTGCAAGTAAACAATGTATGTACTAACTATAGAATCAATAAATCTAATTATTTACTTATAAATCCGGAAAATAATCATGTATTTACTAGTAAATATGTGTATTTACTAGTAAATCCAATGTTTATTTTATGTTCAATTCTTTTTATTGTCGTGATAAATATAGTATTTACCATGTAAATCTAATTTTTAAGGTTGTTTTTTATTTCAAAATAATTATTTTGTTTAGATTTTTTTTTTGGTTTATATGAGAAGTTTTGTATTTAACTATACATTTGTTAAATATTTATGTTAGTAAATACCGTATTTACGGGTAAATAATCAGATTTACTCACTAGTAAATACTAAATTTAGTTGTTAGTACATTCAGTATCAATAAATCCGATATTCACCAGTAAATACATGTATTTACTTGCAAATTAGATGTTACCTTTTATCTTTAGTTTTTTATTTTATATGAAAAATATGATATTTATTATTTTAATACGGTATATTTACTTAATAAATATTGATTTTATCAAAAAATTTAAATTTTAACAATCAGATTTATTGTTTTTGTTAGGAGTATTTTTTTTAATGAAGTAAATCTATGTATTTCCTTATTGGCAGAAGGAAAAGAAAATTATTTACTCTTTTATATTTAGTGTAATTTAAAAGAACCCCCGAATTTAATAAGAACTCTAAATCTACCACTCCCCCAAATTCAGATAAGAAAACCAAATCTTGACAACCACCATTGGCTCCAACGATTTTGTCGCTGGAGGAGTTGGCCGTGATTATTGTTTGGGTTGGCAACCAGAGAAACCACCGTGGGAGGCTGGAGATCCGGTCCAACACGTCACACAATGACAATGAGAACGATGATCCTAATTTGTACGACGCCGTAATTTTCAGGTTGTCTTGTGTAAGGCAAATTCTGACGTCACAGATGTCGCCAACGTCTTCATGGCGACCGACGTAGGTAGTCTCGATGGAACCGATGCCGATGATGATGCTAGGGTTTCTGATTTAGGGGAGCTGGGGGCGTCATGTTTCAGTGATTGTGAGAGATCATGGAGGTTTTGTATACGAGGGGTATTTTAGAGAATTCTTATTTGAGTTCAATGACAATATGCTAATGCAATATACTGTTATGGTCTTTCTCTCACAATAATCTGACCTTTAAAAGCACAAATTATGTAATTAAGTAGTGATTTTAAAGTTAATTAAAGTCGGTTTCTCAGTCTCATGATTTCTATCAAAGTTCTCTTGGACGTGTATGAAAATTAAATGTTTCATAATTACGATGGAAGGCGATCATATATGTGATTGCAGATATGGTATTTTTAAAAAATTTATTCATATGTATAGTTTAAATCTTTATTATTAAAATATAAGGAAGGAAATAAAGAGAAAAGGGAGAACATAAAGATTTCACATGATTTTAAAAGTGAGTCTATACCTGCGGGCCCGGGAGAAGTTTTGGGGGGAAGTACTCATTAGCAAAAAAATTATAAATGAGCTATATATAATATAAATACAAGTTATAATTATAGATATAAATAGATTACTTAACATTATCAAATCTCTTTGAATAGTTGTTGCAGAGCCTAGCGGTAATATCACACCCGATTTCATTTAGTAGAGTTCGAATCCCCTATCCTAAGTTCAAATTTCTTTGAATGAAAAGAGTTCCTAATCTAATATATATATAGATATATATTTTATATATATATATATATATATATATATACTTTAAAAGAAGTAGTAATTCCTGAATAGTGACTTTCGTGAATGCTGTGTGGCTACCAAATGTGAGTTGAGTCATTGTCATATAATTATTTTTTTCAATTATTTCTTCTTATTCTTCTTTATGCTTTGATTTGTTTGTATATTTACGTGTGCTATCCAACTAGTATAGAATAAATATAAATAAATAATGCATACTCCCGAAGATGGAGTTATAATAGAAGATTCTAATCTTGAATTATGATTGAAGGAACCTATATGAAAAAGGCATGAAGATTTATTTGTTTGTTTGTTTATTTCTTATTCTTCGATTTTTGAAGAAAATAAAAACAAATGGAGACACTAAGATAGGGACGACAATCGTCGATGGTGCAATGCTGCGTGGAAGGGAAGATAATTGTGGAGAGCAAAGGGGTGAAAGAAATGACCGACAATCATTAAAAAAAGGGCGAAGGGACACAAGGATGACAATTGTCAAGGAGAAGGAATAAGGGTGTAGGGGCGATAATCTTCTAGAGTGCGCGGGGGCACGTGGATGACAATTGTCGAGAGGTAAAATGCTGACAATTGTCAAGAGAAAGCATATGAACAACAATCGTCGAGAAAGTGTGCATAAATACATGGAGGATCAAAGACGTATAATCGCTTCAATGCCATATTAAAGGATGGAGATACCAGGTTGCGTTTGGTTGGAAGGATGGAGAGGGTAGGAAGGATAGAAAATATGAAGGATTGAGAGGATTATAAAAACTCTTTATATTGTTTGGCAGGGGGGAGGGATTAAAAAGAATGGATGATAGTTAATTGTTTAATTACTATATAATCTATTAGTATAATTTTTTAAAATTTTTTTAGGGTAAACTAGACTTTTGACTAAAAAAGTGAATGATCTAGTGTATCCTTCCACTAATGGAAAGATCCAATTTAGTGATTTGGAGGGAGACAACCTCTCCTCTCCCTCCCTTCTTCTTTCCAACCAAACAAAGGATTGAGTCTCTCCACTACTACAAAATGTTCATTTCACGACGAAGCTTCCACGATCATTTTTAAAAAACGGTCATGGAAAGTTCGGCAAAAAATACGGCGCAAAACAGGATTTTTAAAATCGTCGTGGTTTCCATGTTTTATAATAGTGCTCCCTCCATCATTCTCCTCCCTACCTCCATCTCTCCCTCCAACCAAACATAGAAGAGTTTGCTTAACAAAGGTTTTGTTTTTATTTTTAGTCAATAAAACAGGAGAAGTAAATGTTGTAGGTTTCTAGTACATGTTTGGAACCATATGTTTTAAAGAGTTTTGATAGGTAAAAATCGTTTAGAATTTTCTAATAATCAATAAAAAAAAACATTAGAACAAAATTTTAATTTTTTACTAAAACACAAATTCAAGTATCAAACTCTACTCAAAAAAAGTTTTTTTAGAAGCCAATTTTATGGTTTTGATTGAAAGCACTTCACATAAATCATTTAAACACTTCTAGCATTACAGCTTTCTGAGTCAAGGCAAATAGACTTTAATATGGTTAGACAATGTGCATGCATTCAAGAACCAGAAAAATAAAAAAAAAGATTTACTAATAAGAATTACTCTAAATGGACTTTATATAAACACAAGTTATATTTACAAAATCAGGTAAGTTTCGTAACCCAACTAAATTTTCTTAAATCAAGAGAATCATTAACATGAAGTAAATGTTTCTCTTGAAAAAAAAAATCCCGTGTCTCTCTTCCTCCAACAGAAAAAGGCATCAAATTAAACAAACTCTGCAAGCCTTTTCACTTGAGTCTTCGCATCGTTTTTTAGGTTTAAACAATACATTTTGAGGATTCTTCAAGTTTTGCTTCCAATAACCAAGTATTATGATCCCAAAATGGCTCGAAAATCTCTTTACCTTTGGAATACACATCCACGAACTCCTCTGATGTCCACTTTGCACAACTTTGGAGGTGATTAGCTTGAATTGCAAAAGAGATGATTCCGACAAAATAATCCAACACATTTTGATTCCTTAATGAATCTCAACAGGGAAGTGTAAGGAATGTGAGTGGAATATCTTAAAAATTAAACGCACTAACTCATTATAACTATCGAGAACAATATAAACACACAACAAAATTAGCAAATACGTATGGATAAAATTTATAGAAATTCACCTGCTCAACCAAAATAAACAAACGTATAACAAGATACATTCAAAATAAATAAATATGCAACAACAACAACAAATGCATCTAGCATATTAGTAAAAGGGATTTGAAATTTCTACGATAGGAGTATCTACAAAGATATATATTTGTTAAATTAAGCGTGAATAGTTAATTATTAGTTTATTTTTGCTTATAATTTAGTAAAAGGCACTTGGACTTAATAATGTTATTTGATTCTAAAATAAGAGAATTTTTACATAGAACTTTCTATTTTAGATTATCAATTGCAACTGTTATTTTTAATTGTCATATTAAAGTTTCATAGGGTCTGTTTGCTGAATGAGTTGAGTTTGAGTTGAGATGAAATTTTTAAATTTGAGTTGAATTGACTTTTAAAAAAATAGTTATAAATTTTTGTTAATCGTTTAGAAAAAGACAAAAATTGAGATAAAAAGTACAGTTTAGTTGGAGTTAAATTTTGTTATCAAACAAAGTCAGTCTTATTTATAACTGAAATAATTTTATGTCATGTGTAATATATTTTAAAATAAATACTTATTAAATAAATTATTAAAAAATTAATTTAATAATTAAAAAATAATTTATGTAATTGATATATAATCAGAGATCCTAACTTAAAAGTATTCAAAACTAAGGGGGTGTTTGGTAAATGAGTTCAGTTTGAGTTGAGTTGAGATTTTTAAGTTTGAATAGTAATTTTTGTTGACTTTTTTAAAAAGATAAAAAAACTTTTTTAGAAAAAATAAAAAACATGATGAAAAAAATACAGTTTAATTTAAATTGAGTTAACCAACCAAACAAACTCTAAACATTTACAAGCTTGTCAAATTTTTATTTATGCAATTTCTTCAGTAATTGGTACAATGCTCTTCAATCATTAGCAAAAATAAATAAATAAATAACTTTGACGAAAGAATTTCTGCATATACCTTATTCAACTTTACTTTTTTGTTATCTGGCCGAAGGATAAGCATTGAAATAGGAATTTAACACGTGGCCTTGATTGGACTGGTGTCGGCAGCAGAATCTTTTTTGTTGGGTTGAAAGTGGCCGAAATGAGACCCACAAAGGTCCAAGAAGTGATGCTGATGGGCAGCTACAAAAATAAGGCGGTCACAAAAAAAAAAATAAATAAATAAAAAGATGTGACGTCTCATCAGCCACAAAAATAGGAAGATATTCGATATGGGTCTATTTTGATAAAATTAGATTTGATATTAATATTAAATTATACATATAATTATGAATATTATTTTTTATATTATTAATAAAAAATACTTTTTTAATTATTGAATTACTTTTTAATAAAATGATCTGTAAATATTCATGTTAAAATTTTATATCATATTTCAATAATAAAATAAGTATGATATTTAAGATAATAAATAGGAGGGTTGTCTTTTAATAAATAAAAATAAAAAAAAGGAGGTTTTAGACCTTTGTATAATTACGGATATCATTTTTTATGTTATTAATAAAAAATACTTTTTTAATCATTGAATTATTTTTTTTAATAATATGATTTGAAAATATTCACATTAAAATTCTATAACATGCATTCCTGCTTCAATAATAAAAGAAGTTATTAAAAATTAATTTAATATTTAAGATAATAGTTTTTATCGATAATACCACATTAAAATAATTCTATAATTTTTGTTGGTGGTAAAAACTTCACTAATATGTTTGATTCATACGAAATCTAATATACAGAAACAAAAAAAACAAACAAAGACTAATCATAAAATCTGAGAGGTACTGAGATAGCGTCGGCCAAATTTTAATAGGTATATAACATGGCAGGTAAAAAGAAAGAGATTTCAATGAAAACTTCCAAATTCAAAATCTGAGAATATATATGTATTTATTTTAAATAAATGAGAGTTATAAATCAATATATTGTTAAAAGAAATGAAAATCACGATAAATTGGGAGAAAGATAAAAATAATATTTTAAAAAAAGAGTGATAGAAAATTATTACATAAATTTTAAATATAATAACAAATAACATAATCAAATTTATGACCATACAATAATATCAAAAAAGAAAACCTCATCCTTCCTCTTCTCACTTTCTCTCTCACTCCTCCGCTATCTTTCTCTCTCTAACACAAAATTATGTACATAAATTTGTTATTAAAAATTAATCAAAACTATGTTATTTTCTAAAAAATCCAAGGATTTTCTAAAAAATATATACTATAATCTATCATTATTTTAAAACGTGTTATAAATTTTAAAAGTACTTATAAAATATGCTATTTGCTATAATTTCACTAATAAGGTTTTACGAAATTCAAAGAAATAAATTACAAGATTTTAAATGTATAAAATAAATGATAGTAAATAAAAAATCAACTAAGGTAAATAATTTATTTATCATAATTTAGAGCAAAAAAAATTTATAAATTAGATTATGGATTCAGTTTACCAACAAAAAAAAAAAAGAAAAAAAAAAAGAAAAGAAAAGTGTATATGTATAAATATATGGTGAATAAATATCTTAGAAATACAAAGATCAAATACCACGCTATCAAAGGTTAAGAAATAAAATAATTTAAAAAACTAAAAAAAATTAAGGAAAATTGCTCTACTATTACTTTCGTGATTACATTTTTCGTGATCAGTCTCTATTACATTAAAGTATTTCTCAAATATATATTACGAAAAGTCAATGCAGTTCTGAAAATTTTTTTCTTTTTTTGAAATGGTTCTGAAAATTTTTAGATATCAATAGCGTTAGAAATTTAAAAGAAATGAGAATATTATATTGTCTCCAAAAGAAAATATTTTAACAATTGATTATTATTGAAAAAAAAATTGAAGTAATGCTGACGCGGATCTTATCAGAGCGCACGTGTTAGCCACCGCCCCTGAGGCGGATTCTTCGGTCTCACCATTAAAGGTCTGCCTCCCCCTAACCACCGCATATGTTGTCTCTGACTATCGTTTTCTTTTATTTTTCTTGTACTTAATTAATCCTATTTGTGCCCTAAACTTTACCATCATTCTCACTTTAGTCCATAACTTAAAAAATGTTCCAAATTAATCCAAATTTATTTGTTTCTTTAAAGTTTAGCCCTTTCTGTCAGTTAAGTGTTAGGGAAAAAAAGAGAGACAAAATATACACATGATACTTATAAATTAGATTATATTAATTGATTTATTATCTTCATCATTAAGGGTATCTCTTTAGTGGTAAGAGTAGAATAGTCTTTTACTAATTTTCTGCAAGTCTATATAAACCTCTTTTCTGAAGTATTTTTTTTTAATTAAGCAATTTAGTGAGAAATCCTAGTTTTGTTTTGTTTTTTAGTATGATTCCTAGTTTACATAATACTGAGGGGAAAACATCACTATGTTGGATGGAAATATAAAACATGCACCCTCTTGTCACGTTTATCGACAACCCAATTTCTGTCCTCCGAGAACTCAATTAAAGAAGAGGAATCAAGTTATGTAAAAACTATTTAATCCATATTATATCATCTTTTTAATAGATAACTGATGATGGGTAAAAACTGAAACAAACTGATATTAGGATTAAGTTCATGACGTTTTTAAGTGTTAGAGAGTAAAATGAGTTAAGAGATCATTTATAAGATTAATTGTTTTATTTTTCCTTATATTTCTTTTTAAAACAATAATTTTATCTTACAAGATGGCCTTTTTGTCGTCTTCGATCTCTATGCCAAATGTTCATTTTTTAAGGACCCAAGAAAATGTGTGAAATATTATTAATGGTACTTCAAGAGGACTCCAATGCGTATATTAAAGATTCAATATCGATAGAACCAAAAAAAAGAAAAGAAAAAAAAAAATCCAACGTCAATTTAGGTTTTGGTAAAAGAAATCATTTATCGAATTATTGTTACTTTTTCTTTATTTTTTTGAAGGGTAAAAAGTTATTATTTTTAATGAATAATTATTTACCTTTTTTATTTTAGAAAAAGGCTATTCATTCACATAAACCAAAAAAACAAAAAAACAAAAAAAAAAAAAACAAAAACAAAAACAAAAAACAAAAAACTTACTATTTGCAATCACAGACCGCTCTGAAAAGAAAGCCCATAGGCTAACAAGCAAACAGTAGAAGAAGAAAAAGTACTTCCCCAGAAGAGCACTACAATTAATGTACAGCAACTTTGTCGTTCCTCCTTGATTCACTTGTTGATAGAGAATCGTTTAGAGCGCTTCTACTTCGCATGAAAGGGAAAAAAAAAATAATAAAATAAGTAATGATTTCATTTTCCATCTAATTACGTGTTAAAATTAACAATAAGAGCTTAGGGAATTCCATGTAATCTAGAAAATATGAAAAGAAAATGTAAATCCCAACACCTACGTTGGTGTACCCTTAATAAATTCTTATGTTATGTGTAAAAAATTATTTGTTTGTATACGTTTTAGTAATTATATTGATAAGACTCCTATTCTTAGGAAAAAATATTTGAAGAAAAAGTTTTTGGGTTAATTCTAAAATGGACCTCTTTGTCCCATATAACTCCCAAAAAAAAAAAAAAAAGGTCACCCCAAATTTATTTGAAATTACAATTTTGGTACTTCTGTCATTAAAGCACCAATTTGTTTTACTGTTTAAGTACGTCTTGGGTGATCCCCCAAGATTAAAACCGAGAATTGATGCCATAATGATGGGTGGAGAAAACAGAGTGTTGCAATTTATGATAAGTACTTGAAGTTTTGATTAATTTTGAGTTGTAGAGATAGTTAAAGTATGACAATCCCTATCATCACTATAATTTAAGGCCAAATTTGAAATTAGTCCAAAGTTTCAAGAGGAAGAGAGGAAGACTTAAAAAAAAAAAAAAAAGAAGAATTGTGGGAGAGGGGAAAATAATTGAGAGGACAAAACTTTATAAGCTCATTGGCGGCAGCTCTATGCCCTGGTCATTTTCCTGTCCTCTTTCTCTATGGAGTGCGTTTTATATTCTACTTTGTCAAACACTTCATTTAACGCAATGCTAAAAGGTCCCCTTTTTTTTTTTTTTTGGTAGATGAGATTAGGATGAAAGGGCTAGCTTTGATTAACATCATTGAAGGAGCAAATATAGCCTCTTTAAGTGTCCTGTTGGTTGACTACTACATCTAGGGACGGGTCTAATGGAGAAAAAAAAGGCCCTTTATCTGTTATGACGCCGCTTAGATTGAAAAGCAAGTCGATGACGTCATTTTATCACTTACTACTCGTCATCATGGGTCCATAATAGCATTCTCCGACTAATTTATGTGGTTAATATCTTGATCACTGTCATAATGCGGCAGCAATTATATGATTCATCTTTAATCCGAGTAATATTTACATATTTTTAGAAAACGATGCGACTCATATTCATTAAATAAGATATATACGTGCGCGTGCTTGCATCACACATTCAATAAAGCAAATTAGCATTGAGATTTTGAAATTATGCGGCGATTTGGTGAGGCATCTACTCATCATCCATGGCAAAATGAAAGGCTGTTTTCCCACTAATTAGCATAAGAGGCTGTTTATATATATTCAAAAGTAGATAGAATAGAAAAGGGATAGTGCACTAAATATAAAGACAAATTGATATTAATAATTATTTGGAAGTAAAGTTTTCTTTACTTCAAATAATTTGTCAATTTCATATTATGAGAGGGAATGAAAGCAGTGCTTTTATAGCTGGTCAACCACAAACTTGATTACTTTTCAACCAGGCAATGCAACTTATTTATATAATAATCTCTCTTTTGGAAAAGAAAAACCCTGCATAAATCATCTTCATGGCTTCCAATACAAGAAAGAGAAAAGCAAAAACATTTTCTTTTTCGTCAGTACATGTTGCCAAGTGAAACCAATAACTACCTGATTCTGTCGGGGGAGTGTATATATATATATATATATATATAAGTTAAAAATAGGAGCGAGTCGAAAGAGACACTACTAGAATATTATTCCTCGATAAAAATAAAAATACAATCTGATTATATATATTGAAGTATTCGACTAGTATCTAAAATAAAAAAAGAACCGGTTGTAAAACTCCTAGGAAATAGGACTGCTATTGAGTCTAGCTTAGTCTCCTAACTTCTAGGAAAAAACCTTAACCAACACATCAACACTCCCCCCTCAAGCTGGACTGTACAGATTGAACATTTCCAACTTGTCAATCATCTTCTCAAGCATGGCTTGAACAGGCCTTTTGTTAAAATGTTTGCAGTTTGCTCCAAAGTTAGTACATACACCATGCAAATGATCCTTTCTTCTATTTTCTCTGTAATAAAATGTATGTCCACTTCCACATACTTTGTCTGATCACAATGAAGAGGATTGTTGGAGATATTAATGGCTGCCTTGTTATCATAGAAAATCTTCAAAGGTGTCGAAATTGTAACCTTTATTTTTTCTAACAACATTTTCAGCCATAGAGCCTCGCAAATACCATGACCCATGGATCTTAATTCTACCTCAGCACTACTTCTAGCTACCACCGCCTGCTTTTTACTTCTCCACGTCTCCAGGTTGCCCCAAACAAATGAACAATAACCTGAAGTAGACCTTCTGTCACTAATAGATCCTGTCTAATCTGCATCTATATAGATCTGTACACCTCTTGCTTCACTCTTTCTGAAGAAAAGTTTTCTTCCTGGAATGCCTTTCAAATATTTCAAAATTCTGTAGACGGCTTCCATGTGTTCTTCTGAAGGTCAATGCATGAACTGACTAACACAACTTACAGAAAAGGCTATATCTAGTCGGGTGTGAGAAAGGTAGATCAACTTTCCTACTGAATGCTGATATCTCCCCCTATCTACTAGATTGTCATTCTCTGTCATTCCTAATTTTACATTGGGATCCATGGGTGTGTCAATCAGTTTACAGCCTAACATCCCCCTCTCCTTAAGAAGACCGAAATTCCTATTTTGTTTATGGCCACTTCCATCACAAGAAATTACCTCCAATTTCCTAACTCCTTCATTTCGAATATTTATGAAGCCAGCTTTCTCTTTATTTTGTCCATCTCATCTATCATCTCATGTCAGAATAATATCATCTATGTAGACATAAAAATCTTAGTCTTAGAACTAATCTTTGTTAAAGACTTTTACGTAGAAGTATGATTTCAAGTATACTTATCAAGAATTAAGGAACAAGACTAAGATTAACTCAAGACAACTAGAGTGTCGTACTAACCTTCCATAGATAGTGAAGGATTATGCATGTTTCAAGATTCCCATAATTGTTAGGGACCTTACAAACCTTAACTTTATTTAGATTATGCGTATCTGGTATGTACACAAAGGGCCCATATGTTAAGCAAGATAATAAGTTTATAATGGAAGATAAGAGACTCATAATCGACAATAATTGGATCATGCATTAACAAACCCAAGATGAATCATAAATGGTTCATGCATAAGTTATACGTTGCTTGATACGTTTTTGTGATATTAAGTTTGTACTTACTGAGCATAAGCTCATTAGTATGTTTAATACTATAGATAAGAAGCCTACAGCTTAATTTAGTGGGCCATGTGGATAATGCGGCAAGTGAAGGACAGTGTGTGATATAACTACGCAGAATTATTCTGCAAACTCTTTTGAACTATAGATATATACATATATATAATTAAATAATTTGTATTATACTACGTATGTGATGTTTCAAGACTTCGGTTAAATATAAGGGTTATGTATGACTTCATAATTTGTTAAACAAGTAATGTGTATGCACAGTAAAGTTTACTTATATGGATTAGTCTATTGTGTTGTGTTTACAAAAAATTTATTCTAAAATTTTCAGTAAGTTTAAGTATTTAAAAGTAAGATTTAATTTAAGTAAGTATGGTAATGGCCTATATAGTCAGGTCATTACAATTAAGCATAAAGAGTACAAATGAATTGAAATGAAATTGGATTATTAATTAACTAAATTATCAAAATATAGTTCAAGTAGAGCTGTATTACCAAGAACAAACAAATTAGACAATACCCCATAAATAAAATTAAACACAAAATTAAGAAAATCAAAGATTCAAGCACAATCAAATTACAGAAATGAAGAAATAGAATATGAGAACGAAAACTCTATGGATGTTCCCACAATCCTTCAAGTTTTCCCTCAATTTCTCATCTCCTCCTTTTTTCTCTTCAAACGCCCTTAAAATTATTGAAAATAAAGTCTAAAACTAAAAATAAAAACTAAATCATAAATCTAAAAATCCTAATATACTATTTTTTTTATTTTTCTATTTTTTTCTTCTTCATTTTCTCTCCTCTTTCTTCTCTTTGGGTTCAGCCTCTAGTTTCGGCCTCCAAAGTCACGAACTCCCACCTGATGCCCCCGAAGACTAGAACACTCCCAGCCTCCTCTTTTTGTTTCTTTTCTTTTCTTTTTTTTTTTTTTTCCTTTTATTTTTCCTTTCCCATAGTAGGTAGTGTGGCATGATCAATTGCGGCAAACTCAGTGCACGTGGCCACGTGGCGAAGGCGTAATGGGTGGCTTCAAAGCATGGGGCCTAGGACGATGCGTGGCATGCGTTGAATGGTCAAAAAGCAAGCTCATAGGCTCTTTTTTTGGGTGCGCCTGCAAGATAAACGGCAACCTGAAGTGGTGGGCCTGCGCTAAGGGCATGAACTCACACACGTGCTGGGCAGATCTGGGCGAGATCCGGCGGTCTGCAGGGCGAGTTCGTGTGCGTGTGGAGTGCTACGACTGGGCTTTGGCTGGTTCCGAGTCAATAAATCCCATTTTCACCTTTTATCACCTAATTAACATACATAATGAGAAAATTAATTTAGAGGGGTAAATTAAAAACAATATAATAAAATTAATATTAACCTATGTAAAATTACATAAAATAGTATAAAATAAAACAAACTACTCTACATAATTAAGTAAAATTAAATTAAATTAACTTAAAATAGATTAAAATACTTAAAAACATAACCAATTTATATACGTAAAAGTAGTAAAATAACTCTATTTTATAGAGTTATCAGCAAACTTCTCATTGGAATGAATATTTCTTTATGAAACAATGAAGGAAATACATGTTTTATATTAAAAAAACTCGGATAAGCTGGCCTAGAATGTAGAACCATGATTTTTTGTTTTCTAGAAGGAGAAGAGTTTTCCACAACCACTTGAACATGACCACTCACGGAGGATTCATTCTCAAAATAATATAAGCCTAAAACTTCCCTAACACTACCAATCTTCCTCCCTGAATCTAGTCCTGAAAAATACACAGAGAGGGTGTGAAATTCACAACACATGTCAAGTCTTTAGTAATTTTGCTAATTGACAAACATTGCACGAAAGATGAGGAACATAAAGAACACCCGTAAGAGTAATCTGCGGAATAAGTTCGATAGTTCCAACACTAGCAACTACTGTAAACGAACCATCCGCAATTTTAACCTTATGATTACTGGGATTCGGATCATACTTCGAGAAAGATTTCTCACATCCTGTCATATGGTCAGAAGCCCTTGAGTCAATAATCCAGGGCTCACCTTTCATAGTCAGACCACTAATTGCAGTCAACTTGGTACCTTTGCTAGCCATTTTGGAACTAGAGGATTGAGAGGTAGTGAAGAGTTTACAGCGGTGTTCCATCTGGTCTTTGGAGAGAACCACCGACGATTCTTATTTTTCTCATGTAGAATAATACACTACAACCTGAAGACCATTGCCCTCCTGATTACGTAAGCGATTTGGGACCCAATTGGCCGGCTTGCCAGGGTATGATACGGTTTCTAGCAGTGATCACACCAGGATTGATTATTCTTGGAATGATTATTATCACCGCGAGTGTCAGAGCCACGGGCAACCAAAGCAGAGTTTTCCAGTTCCAAAGGATGAAGGATCGGTAAGCATCACACGCCTCCTATTTTCCTCCCGATGAACCTCGACAAACACTTCCTAAATCATCAGTAAATTAAGGCTTCAGGCCTAGAATCCGACCATGAACTTCATCTAAATCTAGATTGAGACCCGCTAAAAAATCATGTACCAGTTCGCGGGCAACAATTTTGTGGTACAAAATACCAACTTCAGGATCCCGCCATTCACAGAGCTTGAACAAGTCTAGCTCTTGCTAGAATATTATTCCTCAATAAAAATAAAAATATAATCTGATTACATATATATACAAAAGTATTCGACTAGTATCCAAAGTACAAAACTGAACCGATTGTTAAACTCCTAGGAAATAGGACTGCTACCGAGTCTAGCTTAGTCTACTAACTATTAGGAAAGAATCTCAACCAACACGTCAACAATATATATACCCCAACTCTTGTGTTTGACAGCCCTTTTTTACAGACACAAATGACAATTCACTTCGGGGTCTTTGGATGTAAAAATGGGTACCGATGAGAAAGAAGGTGGATATGGATACAATTTATCAGATTGTACCATTGCACTCTCTCTTGCTAGATGTTCAGCCACCAAACAACACACCTATATATATATATATATATATATATATATCAGATTCTTCCTAAAAACAAAATAAAAAAAGTTGGTAATAATAACTTGATGATTATTTTTAGTTTTAGTTTACCAATATTTCTAAGGAATATTAAATAGTTAGGAGGGGAGTCAGCAATATTTTTATATGCTGACATTATTTTATGTAAAGGCTGAATATTGAACAAACAAGTAAGAATATTTGAAAAAAAAAAAAAAAAAAAAGGATTACTACAGTTGCTAAGCAATACAATAAATAAAAAATGAGCTCCTATTAATGTATGTTTGTTGGGTACAATTTGTATCGGCCATACATACATGCTAGCAAGTGAATCAGAGAAATATTACGTACTTTTCAAGGTTGGAAAATTCAAAAGAAGGAAAAAAGATCAAAATAGCATGTTAGACTACCATTTTTTAAAATTGTAACAGGAATCAAACTATTATAACCAAATAACATAATTAGGTCAAAAAATTAAAGTGGAAATACGAAAATACCCTCAATCAAAATACCACATCCCCAAACCCCTCCCCCTAAGCCCAAAACCTTCCACATTCTCATTCGAAAAAACTCAAAACCCTAGCAAAGAGATTTCAGAAAAATCTCAATATATCCAACCTCCAAAAATCCTCCTCCAGTCATGGTCAGCATTCGATTTCTAGATTCTGATCAAGATTCGGAGCAAAAATCTCATATCTCAAAACTTTCTTTAGGCTCCAACAAGTTCGATTTTTATCAAAATCCAGAAATTTCTAACGAGAAACATTTAGAAGAAAACCAAACTCTCAATTTTCTTTAGGTATGGATTTCAATTCTCATTTAGCAATTAGAAAAATACAATTATATATTTACGGATTTCTTACGATTTCCTCTCTTTCCCTTGTTTTCGAAGAATTTGGTACAAAAAACCTAGATCGAACCTCCTTTTCATCATATATATTTTCTAAAAAACCTAAATCCAGAAATTCTTGTTTTTCAAAATTTTTATAGATGTGGAAATATACTGTCAATACTAATATTTCCTTTAATTACCACGTCTAATCAAGTTTCCCATTGCAAAATTTTAGAAATTTTAGTTATTGAGTTTGGAATGTAGAATTTCTATATTTTCTTTAGTTGCTACTAGAATTTCAGTGAAAAAAAAAAAAAGAAGAAGAAATGAGAAATGTAGACAAAAGGAAAGAAACGAGTAACAGAAAAATCTCTAAAAAGAACAAAAGCTCAGGGGAAAATAACAAAAGAGAAAGGATCAACAAGCAAAACAACAACCAAATCGAAAAAATCTTCGGCCAAATGTAGCTGTTGGCCCAACAAACTAAGGCCAAATGTACAAATTTTTTGTGTAAGAACATCATATGCCGATTCAGGCTCCCTTACATTGTGGTCACGGATAACGGAAAATAATTCGTCAATCCGAAATTCATCGCACTTTGCGAATTAGTTCAGAATAAAGAAATTTTTCTCTTCTCCGGGATACTCCCGGAGTAATGGACAGGTGGAAACCGCTAATAAAACCATCAAGGAGAACTTGAAGAAAAACCTTAAGAAGCACAAGGGTGCTTGGATCAACGAGCTACCAAGAATACTTGGGCCTACCGGACAACTAATTGCACCGCGACTGGAGAAACCCTATTCGCAATGGCATTCGGCGTCGAGGCTGTCATTCCAGCAGAGGTTGGTTTACTGAGCCTTCGGGTAGAGAGCTACAATGAAGAAGACAACACCGAGCAGTTGATGGCCATTCGGGATCTGATTGAGGAAAAACGAGAGCAAGCTCTTATCCGGACAGCCGCGCGCAACCAGGTCGTCGCCAGGTACTACGACAAGAGGTTCCAGTTGCGTGATTTCCAAGTAGGTGACTTCGTACTCAAGAAATTTTTGGTCCAAGAGCCTGGGTTAGGCACGTTCGGCCCTAAATGGGATGGTCCGTACACCATTACAGAGGTTGTTCGCCCGGGCACGTACCGGCTAGTTGATCAAAACGACATTGATGTTGTAATCTGCCCCGACCATAAACTGTTGTTCCCGGGAGTAACTTGGTCATGTCAAAACAGCAGAACCATATATGGCTATCCGGACTAGTCACTTCTTACCCGACTTGATCCGACTAGAAGGCTCCCCAAGAGAATTTGGTATACGCGACCACAGTTGGTCATCTCGTCAACATTTTCGAGTTCCCGGGTTAGCCTGTGCTCGAGAACGAGGCAACTGTTCCAGGCAATCGGCCCCTTACACGCCATATCGTGGGTAGTCTCACGTATGAGGCATGGCTTCCAATTCCAGAAGTCACATCACCAACCTCCGCCACTTACTCCCATCATTTCCCTAACTTTCGCCGCCTGTCCAGGCTGAGGCTATGTCTACTGACGCCGACAGCGGCTTACCCTAGTGCCTCCTACCGCCGGACTGTGGACACGTGTCATTAGTCCATTAGGCCCGTAGCCCCTATGCACCTTAAGCCTACTCACCCATCGGGAACTCTAGGGAACCGACCCGACTGGATCACCCAAACGCCCGAGCTCGTGGGAAGCACCTATAAATAGAGGGCCAACCCTCCAATTCAAGTATGGACATTTTTCTTTGTCAAAACTTTACCACTCCACTTGCTCATCAGTCCTTTCTCTGACTTAAGCATCGGAGTGCCTACGGCAGACACCATACCGGTGTCCCCATCACTTCGAGTTGCTTACATTTTGCAGATGGTCTTCGGCGGAGTGACTGTGCAAACTTGATCAGGCCAGCCGATCGTATTGGGTGTTGTGCTGGAGACTTTTTGGTATCAACACCTGGAAAGCAAAATCGCTAAACAAATTATCTGAAATCCATCTGCCAATATAGACAGCGATAAAAGAAACTTGAGGCATCCCTGTAAATACGCAAATTTTCAGTACAATATATGCATTTACATAAACAAATAAAACAACTACAACAACATAAAACAGAGAGCAAACATTCAAAAACAGTATCAATGACATTACAGAATAATACAAAATTAACTGCAAAACATTAACAAAACAAAACAAAACAAAACATAAACATAAATAAACAAATCAAAAAATTTCTGAAAAAATGAAGGAATCCATGTAAATACACATATTATCAACAAATCCACCCTAAAAAATAACAACGAGAGCAACAGATTATTAAAGCCCTATCAAAATCGTAAAATACAAATAGGTTCAAACTCAAACGGTCAAGAAATCTTCAAATCAAATTTATCACAAATTCAACCTCAAAAGACCAGCAAAAAACAACAAATTCTCACCACATATAAAATTGCAAACAAAAAGAGAAAAGACACAATAATAAAAACAAAAATCACAAACAGAAAAAGATTGACAGAATCCTCAAAACTTAATTAATGCCAATTCGACCTTAAAAATCGAGAAAAAGCAACAGATTATCAAGCATCCACCAAAAATCACAAAATGCACATAAAAAAAACAAAAAACAAAAAAAAAACAAAAAAACAAAAAAACAAAAAAAAAACAAAATTCTTAATTAGAAAAATAACGACAAACAGCTTCAAAATTATGGCAAAAATCTAACATGATAATCTCCAAATCCACAACCGAATTCAGTAGAATCAACAAATTCACAAGCATGAAGGGCAAAATCGACCAAAATCGATCACAAGAAATCAGCAACACACCAAAAATATCGTCGTGATACTTAGAGCTTCAACAATGGAGATTGCAACAGAGAGGAGATAGAATGGAAACTGAAAACAGAAACGAGAAAGAAAGAGAGATAGGGGAGAGAAACGAAAATGTAAAGAAAAACGAGAAAGAAAGAAAAGAGATGAGAGATGATGACCAATATAACTACCAAGGGTAAAAAAATAAATCAACAAATTTAAAATTATAAAAATCTGCTCTTATTTTACACTAACCAATAAATATGCTATATATTTAAACTATGCCTTCATATAATATGCTATATAGTATAAATTCCCTCAAACGAATCACTTTTTATGAAAAATTTAAGCCTAATTTTCATATTAAAATGATAATGATGATTAAGTAGAATTCAAAAGTGACGTACAACCATATTAACGCTGACATTATTCTACTGGATGCCCTATTGTAGGTTTGAAGTATAATTGAAAGACCCAACATGTGACGAAAATTTTAGATATTTAAATTCATGACATATTTTTATACAATATTAGTTATTAATTCTTCTAAAAGCTCAGATTATTAGATGGTGGATCAATAACAATTTTAAGTAAGTAATTATAACTGATGATTGAAATGTGCTTGAACCCGATCAACAAAAAGGAAATGTGCTTTAACCCTGATTTTTTTAAGAAAAAAAAATATAGAGATTTTTATTAAAAATGAGAAAGTTTAGAGAATAAGAGACTAGTGTACTTTATGGTAAGTACTTTTATGCACGACTCCCAAGTCTCAATTAATTGTAAAAAAAAATGCAGAAGTTTGACTAACCAACTGGTTTGTTTAGATGTCTCTCTTAAATGTCACTACTCTAAAAACAAAAATAAAAAAAAAATTAAAGTACATGAATTTTAAGGCACCTTTTTATAAATTCAACCTTTTCTCATCTATAAAAAGCTCATTATCCAAACCTTTAAACTTTTAAATTTAGCAGTAACCAATAAAAGTTTTCATACACTTTAATCTTTTTTGAAGAATGCTCTTCATGCACTTTGGCGTCGAACTTTTTACGTCCTCCCTGCGTGGCATTTAATTTCTAGTCTTTCTTTGTCTTCTTTTCTTTGGTTTATTTCTATTTATTTATTCTCTTTTTTTTTTTTTTTTTTTTTGCCTAATTGGCAGTGACACTGCACTTTTATTTGACAACGATAGAAGAAGGCTATTTATTGGGATTTCAGATATCATCAATACGAAAAGCACAGGGATTCTTACCATAATTTTTCAATTCCTTCCGTTCTAATCAATGTCCCATGATTGGCTGGATCGTGGTCTTTGCTTGAAAGATGATCAATATATACATATATATATACACACATATAGGGAGATGATCTTATAATGATTTCTAACTATGCCTTATTTGTTACTCAACCTTCTGGAAAAGACTGTAAGGAAGTAGTTTTTCATCATCATTTTCCCTTGCATAGTTAGTTATATTTATTATTTGGTGGTTTAGCCTAAAAAGGTGTTGGACTATATTTATGTACCATTTGAATCACGGATTTGAGATAAAGTTTTTAGATTTAAGTTGGTTAATTTTTAAAAAATTAATTATAATTTTTATTGACTTTTCAGAAAAAGATAAAAATTAAAATAAAAACCTCAAGTTCACACCTGAGAACCAAATGAACCATAATTGAAGGTTTTAGCTAGCATGGATGAGTTATATATATTTTTAGAGAGAGATTCAAAGGACTAGTTACTTGATGTTGAATCTCTTTTTTGATAAGGAGTTTATCAAAAGGGAAGGATTATACGGGGTTACAAATACAGAGAAATGATAATTTCACACCTGACTCCTACAAGATATAGGGTTCGAATTTACTCACCCAAATTCAAAAAAAAATAAAAATAAATAAAATAAAGAGGATTATGTATATTCAATAAACCAACCATTGTTGGTAATTTTTTTAAGCAAAAAAACGAAAGTAAGAATGTTGAGTAAAAAGGTCATTTGTCAAATTTTTATTTTTATTTTTAATTTTTGAAAAGTAAAAACCAAAGCTATAGGTTTTTATTATTTCATTTGTTCACATTTAAAATCCTTAAACAGCATTAAAGTTAACTATATATCATATATACTTAAACTGATTTAAATAAGTTAATCGCCACTCTAACTCGTGGTCAAATATTGACAATAACTTACCATTCATAGAATTTATATCAACTGATCAATAAGGTCAATGAAAAAATAACTTTCTGTAGGACATGAAATGTGAGCCCTTATTTTCAAGCAAAAGAAAATGGGGTCTCCTAACTTTTTGAACTTTTTATTTACAAGCCAATATATATGTACATAAATATCATTTTAAAGATATGGCATGAAATGCTCTGTTGTGCATGCGTAGTATTATTTTCAACGTTCTCTTCTCTGGGGGATGTATGTTGGGAAAATTTTAAAGAATGATTCAACTCCACCTCATAGATTTTTGGCTTTATTTCATGGTTGGTGTGGTCTCCGTATCTAAATTACACTAGTCCGATCAAATTCTATTATTTTAAAAACAGCATAAATGATTTTAGGATATATATACATATATGTATATATTAAATAGCATATCATTCGTCTTTAAGCAAAAGAAAATAGCATATCATTCGTAAATGCTATTTGCCACTTTTTTATTGTTATTTACGTATATATCAATTTGAATATAGGGACTTAAACTCTACATCTTATAATTTAATTAAATATAAAATTACTAATAATATTTAGGATTACTTTACTAAGTTTTTGTTGTGCATATTGTATTTGCAAAAGTAATTAGTAGCAGTGGTTGTAAAATTAATAGTAATTTCATGCATGACTACATCATCAAGTATCAAGTTCGAATCCTTATATCAAATTTTTAAAAAAATAATAACAACTTGATAATTATTTAAAATAGTTAGCATTGACAAAAAAAAAAAAAAAAAAAAGGTGTGTTACGGTCCTTGATCTGTACAAAATAGTTTATAGATACTTTTTAAGGAAAAGAACTATAAACTAACACCATTAACGTTACTATTATTATTATTAGTATTATTATTATTATTATTCCGTGTATTGATTCAATAAATCGTGTCCCAAACCATGACCAGCAAAAACCAGGTCCAACGGAGCTTTTTCCGTTTGTTGCTCCAATCTTTGGGCCAAGCAAATCCATAGCATCGAAAACCAAATATCGAGAAAAATAAAATAAAAAAAGCCCACAGAAACGAAAGGCAACTCCTTGCCGTGAAAATGGGAATGCTCGTGGAGAGAAATCCCACGTCGAAAGATTACAAGAAGAGACTCCACTTTATATTGAAACGTGATGACCCAAAAGACGTTCTTGAACGGGGTATGTTCTATAGGCTCATACCTTGAATTCTGAGGAGGCAGGATATGATAATATAATTTGAACGTGACTAGCAGCTTGACGATCGACCGATTATCTCAGCTATAGAGGATCGTTCTTGGTCGGTCAACTTGCAGGGCAGGATAGTCACGCACACGGTTTTCTGACCGGCTCCCCATATGTTTTTTGCATCTAGTTTTATGTTTGGCCCCTCCAATTTCTTGCTTCATATGACCAACATAAGCCAACCTTGCATCTAGTTTTATCACATGTTTCCCCCCTCCAATTTCTTGCTTCATATGACCAACATAAGCCAGCCAGTTCATGAGGCCGCCACATCTCCAAATACCGCTGACGTTGCCGCCGATGGATTTTATACCGGTTTAACAAGTTAAATTTATCTTTCGATTTCTAGATGACTGTAAAGAAACCGTACTTAAATTGATTGGGCAGTGAAGTGAAACAAGCCTTTTTAACATTTTATTTTATTTTTGTTATCTTAAATTCCTCTAGTACAAAGGATTGTGAAGCTCCAGTTAAAACTCCAATTGCACGTTGGTGCAATTTTTATGATAGTTTTCTTAATGTTGACATTGATAAACAATTGTACTTGTACGTCCACAAGGCTATTCCCTTACCAATATATGAGCACAGATTAAAAGCATAACTTGATATCGGAACAATCATCTTGCGAGGCAACGCCATAAATTGAGATTTGCTAATTTTCTTTACTCTGACTGTATTTTTTTCTTTTGCAGACCTTCGGAAAGTAAATGACGTTCAATAAACTTTGCTTATTTTCTTGTTGTTAATGACATTTATAGATGCTGACAAACACTCAAATTTAAATGTTTCTTGAGCATTATTTTTGCTAAAGAAAAGTATGTTGAGTGCAGTTTAAAAGTTTATTGACAATGGACTAGCAGAGAAGCATGCATATAATCTCTCCACGACAATGCCTTCTTATATGTGAGTATGCACTTGTATTTTATAGGCTATAGCAAATCACAAAACAAATCAAATGTCACTACAAAATCATATATTTCCACTTCAATTACCATGATGTCTGCAAGAATTAGCATTTTAAATGAAGCATTCACCTTGAGGGTGATACGTTTCTTATCGAGGGATATGACCAGTATCAAGCATTCAGGTAAGTGTGTGGAACAACAATTATTAATTATATAAAAAATAAATAAAAGGGTCAATAGAAGAGTGATGGTGATTGTTTTCTTGCGTAGGCTTATATGTCAGTGCCTGCACTCATTCGGCTAGTTTAGACTTTTTTTTGGGGTTAATGAGATTAGTTGATACATTTTAAGAAAGCTAATATATGATTATGTATTGCACTTCTTCATTGTCTCTGATAATAAGAGGCGAACCTGCAGTAGTTGAATGAATACACATATCGCCGTTCACGTCTTCGAATTTTATTTTTATTAATTTAATTATATATGTAAAAAACTGATAATTCTATTGAATTAAATTGAATTACAGGGCCATATATACTTTGTAGATAAGGAAAAAAAATATAAAATGTATATAAAAGAGGAAACTAACTCTCCTAAATAAAATCCCTCTGATTTAGGAAATTTCCTAGCACACAATTCCAGAATATATGGAACACAAATCAATACAGTTGTCAAAAAATAGCCAGTACTAGAATCACGGACTGAAATCACGTGTTTTCCAACCCTCTCTCTCAAGCTAGTAAATGAATATCTTCCATTCCTAGCTTAGAAACAATCTCTTGAAACCATGTGCTGTTCAGTCCCTTTGTAAGCACATCTGCTAGCTGATTTCCTGTGACACATACGGTGTACAAATTAGACTAGTGTCTAACTTCTCCTTTATGAAATGCCTATCTATCTCAATATGATTCGTTCTGTCATGTTCCACTAGATTATGTACAATATTAAATGCTGACTTATTATCACAATAAAGTCTCATAGGTTCATCCCATTCAATCTTCAGATCCTTATAGAGAATGTTCAAACACAGTAGCTCACATATCCCTTGTGTTATTGCTCTAAACTCCACTTCAGCACTAGGCCTTGCCACTACGTTATGCTTTTTGCTCCTCCATGTGACAACATTGTCTCCAAGAAAGATGCAATAACCCAAAGTGGATCTCCTGTCCACTGGTGACCTTGCATATGTAATCTGCATCTATGTATGCTTCAAGCACCAAGCTTGCATCCCCTTTAAACATAATTCCCTTCCTAGGGCTAGCTTTCAAATAGTGCAAAATTCTATAGACGGCCTGTAATGCATGAATTGGCTTACCATACTCACAGCATAGGTTATGTCTGGTCTTGTATGATCAAGATAAATAAGCTCTCCAACTAACCTCTAGTACATCTCTTTCTCCACAGTCGAATCTTCTTTTGCTTCCCCAAGTTTATGATTCGGATCAATCGGTGTAGAAGTAGGTTTGCATGCCAGCTTTCCTGTCTCCTTCAAGAGATCAGTAACATACTTCCGCTATGAAATAAAGATTCCCTGTTTTGACTGAGCCACCTTGATTCCTAGGAAATACTTCAACTTTCCTAGCTGCTTTATCTCAAATTCTTATGCCAAATACCGCTTCTCTGACTCCTTCTCTTGCTCATTATTTCCTTTTATGATTATTCATCAGCATACACCAACAAGGTTATAACTCGCCTTGCATCTGAGTGCTTGATGAACAACGTGTGTTCCCCCTGACTTTGCTTATAACCTATAGCTATCATCACCTTCGCAAACCTTCCAAATCAAGCTCTTAGTGACTATTTAATCTGTAGACTTTGTTGGTGCCAAGAGCTCCTCCAAAATTAGGAGGAATATCCATATAAATTTCCTCCTCCAAATCACCACGAAGAAATGAATTCTTAATATCGAACTTTTGCAAATCCCAGTGGAAGTTGGTGGCTAAATATAGCAAAACTTTTATTGTATTCATCTTTACAACTTGAGTAAATGTCTCCTCATAATCTACTATATGCCGAGTATACCCTTTGGTAACAAATCTTGCCTTATATCTCTCAAGAGTTCCATTAGCTCTATACTTGACCGTAAACACCCATTTCCACCCATTGATTTCTTTCCCTTAGGCAACTCGACAATCTTCCCTAGTTTGTTCTTCTCCAAGGCTTCCATCTCCACGCTCATGGCTTTCCTCCATTCCTCATTGGATAATGCCTCAAATAGTGTCATAGGGATTAAAATATTATCTAGAGTCACAAGGAAGGCTTTATAAGGTGGTCAGAATTTTTCAAAAGACACAAAGTGAGACAATGGGTATAGGGGACATTTGTTGCACTCTCGTGGTTTTTACTAAATGGCAATCGGTATATCAAAATCATTATCTGCACTTAGTTTCTTGTTGGAGAATAGGTTCAAAAAATTAGTTACCTCATTCTTAGGATTTGGAAAAGAATCTTAGACCTATATTGGTTTTGAAACTGGAGCTTGCCTTTTTGAAAATACCTACTCATATCACGAATTGGAATTGTTGAGTTATGAGGAGCAGGAAGGGGTGGTTGAGTTCATGGGACAGAAGAGCTAATTTCCAAAACACTTTCATGAAAAGGTGATGTGGGTGTAGGACTTACAGGATTTGATGAAGAGCTGGGAGAAGGGTTTATATAAGTTGAAGAAGATATGTCCAGCAAAAAAAGGTTTCTATCCTTATCTTCTACCACCTAGTTCTCCCCCTGAATATGAGGTTGAGTAAAAAATGGTCTGTCTTCTTCAAAAAGTGACATCATCAGAGACAAGAAATTTTTTGGCAGGTGAGTGGTAGCATTTGTATCGCTTTTGGGTTCATGAGTAGCCTACAAAGACACACTTGATTGCTCTAGGGTCTAGTTTTCCTCTATTATTACCATGAACATGCACAAAGGCTAAACAACCAAAAACACATCGTGTGAGATTGTTTGTGGTGCTTAAATTAGGATAAAACTTAGAGAGTACTTCCATAGGTGTTTTGAACTCCAAGATCCTAGAAGGCAACCTATTTATGATATGAACAGCTGTAAGAACAGCCTCTCCCCAATATGATTTTGGAATATGTTGTTAAAACAATAGGGCTCGGGTTGTGGTAAGTAAATAGCCATTTTTTCTTTTTGCAACTCCGTTTTGTTGACGAATATTAATGCATGAGGACTCATGAATTATTCCTTCTTTTTGAAAGTAAGGAGACAAAACTTGGTTAAAGTAATCCCTAGCATTATCTGATCGGAATTTTTTTAATTTTCACCCCCAAATTGATTCTAAATCATATTGTAAGGACAATACATACATCAGATTTATTCTTAAGTAGGAAAATCCGAGCAACCTTAGTGTAATCATCAATAAAAGAAACAAACCACCTAGAACCCATTACATTTAGAATAATAGAGGGACCCCATTTGTCACTATGAACCAAATAAAAAGGAATAGAGATTCTTTTATTACTAGCTGGAAAAGGCACATGTTTATGTTTTGCAAATTCATAAACATCAGAATGAAAATATTTGACATCAACTCCTTTAAATAGATAAGGAAACATAGTTTTTCAAAACTCCAAGTGAAGGATGACCAAGATGACGATGGTATAGCCAGATTGTGTCTTTATTTGAGAAGGAAAGGAAAG
This sequence comes from Ficus hispida, assembly GCA_025413025.1. NCBI lineage: Eukaryota > Viridiplantae > Streptophyta > Magnoliopsida > Rosales > Moraceae > Ficus > Ficus hispida. The sequence goes on from CM046363.1 coordinate 1,984,716, forward strand.
ATAAAGGTAGATTATTATTAACACTATTTGAGTCAGTTGGTGTTTCAAGAAGGTAGAGCACGTCCTTCTTCTTAGCAAGTTCAATCTTTTTCACTGTGTCCTAGACCTGAAATACACAATGGGTAGGATAAAAGATCACTCTACAACTCATATAATGGGTGAGTTTCTTAATGGACACTAAATTAGTAGAAAGATTAGGAACATGAAGAACAATTCTGAAAACAAACAATGGACTGATCTGTATATTCCCTAAGCCTGCTACTGTGGTGGGTGAGCCATCTGCAATTGAAATCTTCCTACTACTTGGACAAGGAGTGTAGGTACTAAATTTAGATGAAGAATGAGTTATGTGATCAATGGCTAAATCAATGATCCGGGAATTTAAGATGGGACTATATGAGGCCTGTAACCCGCAAGGAATGACAGACTTACCTGAGAGTGACAAGGAACAGGCACCACTGGACTTCTGCTTTTTTAACATCTCCAACAGTCCTCTGAGTCTCTCAATCTCCTCTTTATTGAATTCTCCCTGATCTGATGTAGTCTCTGAATTTGTTTGAGTTATGCTTACATGAGCCTAGCCAAGATTTCTTTGACGTCTTCCTTGATGTCTCCAATTCTTGCTTGTTGTAGTAGGCTTACCATATAATTTCCAGTATTTCTCCTTGGTATGTCTCGGCTTCTTACAGTAAATACACCAGATATTATATTTGCTATCTATGTTCAAAGCTTTAGATACTTCTGTTTTCCCATTCTCAGTGATTAGAGATTGTTACTGGCTTACCCTTCCACTCTTCCCACTATCCGCAACAAAAGCAGATGCTTCTTAGTTCTGAGGCTCAAGCATAACTCTTCTTCTGCTTTCCTCTACTCGAATAATGGAGATGGTTTCATTCAAAAATGGTACCTCGTCTTTTCCCAATATTTGAACTCTAACATAATCAAATTCGACGTTAAGTCCTGCAAGAAAGTCATAGACTCTGTCACTCTCAATAAAGGCCTTCACGATTGATGCATCCTTGATGCACTTCAAATTGATAACCCGATAATGATCCAAATCTTGCCACATATTCTGCAAAAAATTGGCATATTTTGGGACAGATTTACTGTCTTGTTTAATAACATCAGTTTTAACCTTAATCTCATATATCTGAGCAGCATCCTTTGCCTTTAAGTATGTCTGTCTCATAGTTTCCCAAATGTCCTTTGCAGTAGGTATAAACATGCAGGTGTCGCTAATCTCCGAAGTCATTGAATTCAACAATCATGACTCTACCATGGAATCTTCTTAATCATATGCATCATGGATCTCCTTTCTTCGGTCCAATCCCAAGGAGGTGACTCAATTTCCCTTTTCCTTCAAGAAAGGTCTTGACTAACTGGGAACACTTCAAGTAGTTCTTCCCGTTTAGTCTAAATGCAGCCTGAATATTCTATAAATCTCCAACAAGCCGCCGTGGTGTTATTTCTTCGGAGGTTATCTCCCCAAATGGGCTAATTGGAGACGAGGCTACAGTGTTTGACATAATGACAGATTCTTGGCATGGAAAATAACAAGGACAACAGGTTCACCAGAACAGAAACAAACTAGCAATGAAGGCCAAAAAAAGGACACGACGATGAAGGCCAAGCAGCAAATTATTTTCCTAGAGAAATTTCAGCCTTACAACTCTGATATCATGTAAAAAAATGAGAAATGTATTGAATTAAATTGAATTTCAAGCCACTGCAGGGTCATATATACACTTTGTACATGAGGGGGAAGAATACGAACAAGGAAATCTCCTAATAAATCCTTCGACATAGGAAATTTCCAAGTACACAAGTAAAGAATATCTTGAATACAAATCAGTACAGTTGTCAAAAAAATAGTAAGTCCTCTAATCACAGACTAAAATCACGTGTTTTTCAACAATATCTCTTTTATTAAAACAAAAAAATCTAACCGTATATGTACCCAGTAATTTAAAAAAAAAAAAAAGAAATTAAGATCATCAACTATAATCTTAATTTTAAATCGTATTTATCAATAAAAATATAACAAGTAAGTTGATACTTAAAAAGTTTATATTAAAATTGATTTCTCTGTTATTTCCTTCTTCTTCTTCTTTGTGCTTTTTTGAACTTACTCTACTTGACAATTAAAACTTCTACAAAAACATTTTTATTTATAAAAAAAAAAGGAAGTATGTATTATTTTGGACACAGAATTTTTTAATATATATATATATAATTAGATAACATTATTATACATTGTATATAATAAAAACACATCGAATAAAAAAACAAATTTACTTCCAGCAAAAGCGAGCCTAATCTTTGGGCAAGACAAAGACTAGCAGAATTGAAAACCCAATATATTCTAGAAAAGCCCACAGAAACCAACAAGACAACGCCTTTCTTGATCGCGCGTGGAGAGAAGTCCCACATCGAAAGATTACAAAAGAGACTCCACTTTATATTGAAGCATGGCGACTCTATACCTTAGAGTGATGAGGCCCTGGATTACGACCTTGTTTGAAAGGTTCTGGTGGATAAATCACGATTCTGTGACTAGGGGGCCGTTAAAATTGAGGAATGTCTTTTTCTGGTCTCTCGCTACAATATTTTTGCTTAGTTTATTAACTATATTAATGTATGTTGAATATATTTTTATTTGAGATTGTATGAGTCAGAGATGGCTACGTTATAGTTGGTCTAAACAAGTTTGCTCATGTAGTATCAAAAGTTTGACGAAGAATGCTGATAAATAATTATAAACGCCCATTTTTGACAGCGATATGTTTAGTTGATTTCCATTTTGTCAACTATATAATTGCATATATAAATGTTGATTGCTTTGTCACTATTTTTAATAGGAAGGCCGTTGTAGGAAAAACCTACTAAGGTAGGTAGGCAATTGCTCTAGCTACTTTTTAATTAGTAGGTTTCTCGGAAAAACTACTAAGGATGTGATATGATTCCGAAGGATGAACTGGATATGGACAGTTCCAATAAGATTTCATTCTTGAACAAGAATTCATTTTTTGTTTACATATCAATATCAGTATCATGTTTGTTACGGTAGAAAGTAGGAAACAAATAAATTTAATATATATATATATATTTGAGATTTGTATTCTGTACGTAATGTTATTTCTAATATTATATCTACGTTTTGTTATTATCATTAAGTTATGAAATTCGTAAGAGTAAAGTTTTAGTATTTATATATGTAAAATGATAAAACTGTATTGATAAGATGAAAAAAATAAGACACCAATTAATAAAAATGAGATATCAAATTCTAACATTAGCTATATATGATGCAAAATTTTTCCAATAAGTTTCATATCGCAAATTTGATAGAAAAGAAGCACTCCATTGGAGAGTAGTTTTTTTTCTTTTTTTTAACCCAAATGTAAAATTTAATCTTGATATATCAATTAAACACTTCATTGGAGATGCTCTAAGGTAGGAAATTTAACCTACTTGTGGGATTTAATTAATTAATTTTTTAATTTAGACTATTTTGATTGGATGGAAAGAGAATATGATAAAAAAAGAAAGATATAAAACACGGGTTAGGAAAATAGAGAGATAGAGTATGACTTTTTTTTTTTTTTTTTTTTATGTGTTTGTTATAGATTTCCCTAGGCTAATCTCTTCATATTTGAAGAAAGAAATAAACTATGCTTTTCTCCCATACCAAACAACCATAGATTCTAAAATCCTTTCACCAATCTCCCACCTCTCCCTCCTTTCACTTTTCTCTCATGCCAAAAATGCGTTGCAATACAAGTTTTTTGGACAACTTAATTCTATTTCTAATATGATATATCCAAACATGTAACCACCTCAAGACCCTTACCCTGCACCTGCCCCTGCCCCTGCCCCTTCCCCTGACCTTGCCCTTCCAATTCTATTTCTTGAAAAATTTAAGTTTCACTGGCATCCTCTACATATCAAAATTGGTCAATTTTTAGTGTTATATCCCCCCATTGCCAGTGAATAGAACCCTTAAAACACTTTTTATGATTTTTAATAAATTTTTTTTTTAACCCCCAAAATCTACCAAACCCTTGCCAAAAGATTGAGTTTGAAAATGGAGTTTTTGGGCCAAACATGTGAAACTCATGGTCCATGAAAGTGACCGCCGAGAAATTGAACTCCGAATCATGTGGGAGTAAACCACAAGTTTGATCCGTGGTCGAACAATTTCACATCTGACTTCATTATAAGGTGAAAAGTTCGAATTTCCCAATCCCAACTTCAGAAATTACAAGCTTGATTCTTGACAGTTCAAATTATTCAATGCAAAATGTTAAGACGACACAAAATTTTTAAACGCATTGCAGGATAAATAATCTCTAGAATTCAATTTCAATGGCCTTCAACAACAAACATCCATAGAAAGTGACATACCATAGGAATATCAGTTCAAACCCTACTCAATTCCAACAGCAAAGTTACATGAGTTTAGTAAAGCTCAGATTCTTTGTGAGTATGGATCACGCAGTCCGAAGTCGGGTACGAGATGCAAGTCAGCAAGTAGCCCTGCTCCATCTGCTTCTCATCGAGGAAAGAGCCATCAGACTGATCAACGGTGCCCGATTCCAACTTCCCGGCGCAGGTAGAGCAAGCCCCAGCCCTGCAAGAGTAAGGCAACTCGACTCCAGCATTTTCTGCTGAATCTAAGATGTAACAATCATCCGGGGCCTCAAACTCGTGCTCCTTCCCGTCCTCGCAAATCAGCTTGACCTTGTACGTAGCCATTGATGCCTTAAAAGATGGGGCTGCTTTCAGGCCAAAAGTCTTGGAGACGTTCCTCACCGATCCGAGAGGAGATGGGAATTTGACAATGGGGCTGTTGAGTTGTTTCGGCGGCGTGGATTGGAACACGCAACGGGAGGGAACACTTGTGGTTGACACGGCTGACATGGTTGACATGTTTGCACCTGAATCCATACAAAACATCTCTAATTGATCTACACTTCATGATCAACAAAAATTGCAAATTATCATTTTCGCATCAACAACAACCTATGATAATGAAAAATTCCTTTCCCATCCCCACTTTTTATCATTGAGTCACTGAAATCAAAGTGAAATCATTCCAGGAATTCAATTGCACAAAATCCACCAGCCATTTTGATTTTTTTTTTTTTTTTTTTTTTTTCCAAAGCAAAACTAATGAAAAAACTACAAGACGTTTCCAACTAAGCTTAATAGATTTAATACCAGTAACATAAAAAGAAAATTTAAAAAAAAAAAAAAAAAAAAAAAAAAAAGAGAAGAAGCAATATATATATATATATATATATATTTAGAAAAGCAAAATATATTGTTTGCCTATAGAAAATTAATAGAAATGGAAAGAAAACATCCATTCACCAACAAGAAGGCCGTTTGATATATGAATTTTTTTTCATTTTAATTATTGCCTGATTCTAACTAGTATTTCAAGATTCCCAATAGTCTAGATCGAAAACACTTACACACACACACAGACATACACACACACAGAGATATACATAATATATATAGATATATTTACATAAAAACTGTGTCAAATCAAAAAAATTTACAAAGGGCACTAAAAGAAAAGAGATCCGATGATCAGATCCAATACCCAACAACCAAAAGAAAGTTTAAAAGAAGAAAATAAAATGAAAATCAAACTCGAGATGAGAGAAATGAAAACCCAGACAAATTTGCAGAGGAAGAACTCGCCTGAGTTAACTGGTTGATAGGAAAAGAAGAGAAGAGAAACCGCCGGCTTGTTGTGATGAGAGGAGGGGTGGGGTTTTATGATGTGTGAAAAATGGGGCGGGCGGAGAAACCGAGGTGGTGCAATAAAACCGTGTCTGTAAGGGGAATTGAAGTTGTATATATTTATAGAGAGAAGTATGATTATTATTATATTTTAAAAAAAAAAAAAAAAAAAAAAAAAAAAAAAAAAAAAAAAAAATAAAATAAGTTTTATGTTTTTTTTTTTCCTTCAACCAACCAAACGTTTATCCTTTTCCGCTACCATACTATCTTTCCTTTCACCCTCCAATTCTCATTGAGAATGTACCCATATTCTACTCGTTTGACCATTGATTACAAAAAAAAAAAAAAAAAAAAAAACCTCAAAATTAATTCTCTTATAGATTTCATAAAATTTAGTAACATAATTTTAAAAGAATAAAGATTAGGGATAGTCTACTTTTATTAATTTTTTTTTTTTCCATTTTATGAAGGTGTTTCCCTTTTTTCCTTACAATCAACAGTTTACATTTTAACATCTACATGTGTACATTTAGGAGTGAATATAGGTAGGTCAGGTGTAAGTGCAAGTGTGGGAGCGAATACAAGAAAGCTTCCCACATCCCTAGCCTACACCCTATTGGGCTGTTAATCTTATCCTCATATCCATTCTTGTATTCATTTATTATCTCTTAAACCCACACTATTAGAGATATGTATCTGTATAGATGGATAAAAATGATATCCATACCTTTATTTATATAACTGAAGGTCAAAAAAAAATTGAAATTATTATAATTTAGACAATAGTCCATAAATCTTTTCGAGAGGCAATCCTTTTATCACCCTCTTCAAAACTTTAAATAGCATATTCTAAAATGTTTCATATAATAATACATATTCAGTGAATAATATATATATATATATGATCGAGTAAATGAATTATTTATCTAGTAAATAAATGTTTTCATGTTGTGAACAATTTTCATATATAAATTATTTACCCTCAAATATTTAGTTATCTAAATACAACAATTTTCATATATAAATTATTTACTCTCAAATATTTATTTATCTCAAATATTTAGAGCATGTTATTTACTTTAATTTTTTAAAAAATATATACTACAATCATGAAATTTTAATTTATTTTTAGAATATTAGCTCTCTTATAACTATCAATGTTTCAGAAATATTATTATAATTTCCAAACTCCCAAGGATGTTAAGGGGACGGCTTTGGACCTATTTATCAAGCACCAACCTCAACCTCGAACCCGGTTTAAACTACAATTCCTCCCTCATAAATAATCAAAAAATAAGACGAGGCAAGATGGAGATGGTGTCCCGTTCGTTACTTGACAAATCCATAACCAAAAAATAAATAATAAAAAAAAATAAGAGGCCAAAAAAGAAAAGATTTTCGAGAGGAAAATTAGACTGTAAATATTAATACAGTTCATATGAGAAAGTAGTACTTGAAAGAGGTAAGGGGGAAAAGATGTTTCTAGAGGCACATTAAAAAAAAATTTTTTTGATGCAGTAATTAAAAAAAAAAAAAGTATAAGAGCCATAATTGTATATAAATATATTTTTTGAATAACTAGAAGGGAAAAAATAAATAAATAAAACTTTGCGAGGGTTTATTTGAGAAAAGTTATTTCATTTCGGGTAAAGAAGAAAAATAACAAGATATATTTAGAAATGAATATATTTAAAAAATAAATAAATAAACAAGAAGGGACTGATATGCACGTTTTAATCAAAATATGTGTTCTCGTTGAGCAGGTAAACCACAATTGAGAAAAAAGATTTCAGCATGCAAATCACATAAAAGATTAAGTTGGAGACACAAACCATATATAATTGAAATGTACAAATTAGAGAAAAGATCATTTACAAGAAAAAGAAGTAGTTGAGAGGACTGCTTTTAAAAATTGTTTATGTAAGGACACATTTGAGAAAAATTACTTCAATGGAGGAATATTAGAGAAAATATACTTATGACAAAATAAAAGTTGAAAAGACTACGTGAAAAAATGATTAGGTACGGACACATTTAAGAAAAAATATTTTAGTAGGATCATTTTTTTTCCCCACCTTTGTGCATCATCGATATCTGTAAACATTTTAGTTAAAATAAGGTTATCTGTACTACATATTATGTTTGAATTTTCATATATTATGTTTGTATCTCTCTTTTGACTTGAATGAAAATTTTCATCTAATAAAAGAGAAAAGAATGAATTTAGTAAAAGTACTTTTGATGTAGCAAGGATAATAAAAACAATTGATAAGAAACATTTGGATTGAAAAAAAAAAAAAAAGACCCAAATGCACATTTCAACAACCAAAACGTGCGAAAAAAAAAAACCAAAAAAAAAAAAGAAACAAAAAAGAAAGAAGCAAAACGTGTGCTTTTTTCAAAAAAAAAAAATGTACAACAAAAGTGCCTTTAGCTCTTCCAACAAAATTTTATATTTTACAAAAAAATAATATTTTTCCTAAAATTTGGTGGACTACAAATTAGATAGAAAACTACATTAGGCGTACATTTGAGAAACATATTTAACTAGGAGAATATTTGAGACAATTTATTCTAAAGTGATTGGGTAAACAAAAAGATTTATGAAGGTCACATTTGATACAATAACATTCAACAAAATTGCAAGCAAAATTATTGAAGTGAAGGTGCGTCTAAAATATATTTTTTTAGCAGAGTAAAAAAAAAAAGTATTTCAATTAAACACTTTTAAAAATATATATTTTAGGGAAAAGCTATGAAAGAGACCAGGACTAAAAAATATATAAAATCTTAGGGATGAAAAGTGAAGTAATAATAATGATGATGATGATGATAAAAAAGGGAATGAAATGAGCATTATTACAATTTACTAAAATGGAGGAGGGATTTAACGTTCTTTCCACAGTATACAGATGAATTTGTTCCTCAGTCAAAGTTGTTTTTTTTTTCTACAATAAGCGGACGGTTTTATCTTTTTTTTATATATATGTTTGGATAATTTTGTCCTTCTCAGATACTCTAAGATTGGGTTGCTACATAATGGATGGACTTTTATACCCATGTAACCCTATTATTTCATATCTGCCTCTCTTTTCGCTACTCATTTCCTCTTTTTAATTTCTCTCTCCACTGTTTGCTCTCTCTCTTGGTTTCTTTGTCCTCTGCAAACTTTAAACTCTAATCTCTATGTTTTTCTTATTGCCGGTTTTTGTTTCTTCGTAATCTTCTTCCTCTTATATTGTTGTTTCTTTTTTCCCCCTTATTTCTGTGTTTTTTGTTCATTCATTTTTTCCTCTGATTTTCTCTCTCCACTTTTCATTTTCTCTCTCGGTTTCTTTCTTTTCTCCAAACCCTAAATTTTGATTTTTGAATTTTTTCTATCCTTGATTTATTTTTTCCGTCATCTTTTTCCTCTTCTATTGTTATTTTCCCCCCCCCCCCCTTATTTTTGTTTTTGTTTGTTGTTTTTATTTTCCTTTTTTTCCAAGTTTTTTTTTCCTGATTTTGGTTTTCAGACTTTAGATTCTAAAATTTTTACTTTGTTGTTTTTTTCTTTATTGTTGTTTTGGTTTGGGGGGTTTTTTTTTTTTTCTTTTTTTGGGCTTTTGGTTGGCTTTTCTTTTTTTCGATTTCCTTTTTCTTATTATTATTATCATATGTCTTTTTCCTGCATATATATCAGTGAACAAAATTTTTTTTATTTTTATTTTAATTTATGTATGTTTTCTCGATAGAATTTTTTGTTTCTACATGATTTTTTTTCTCTCTCTTTTTTGAGTTCTTAGGCGATTTTTTCCTTTTTTTTTCTTTTTTTTATTTATTGTCATTTTTTTCCTCCGCATGTACATAATCAGAGAAAAGTGTATTTCATTTTATTTTTACTTTTTGTTTTTCTCTTATATTATTATTATTTTTCCTCTTACATTTACATGATCAGAGAAAATCATAGAAAGAAATAAAGAGTAAAACATTAAAGAAAATATGGGATAAAGTCTTGGTTTTGTTATATTTATTTTTAATAGTTTCTTTTTTTATTTATCTTTATCATTTTTTATTTTTTTTCTTTCGTCGTGCAGCGCATGGTCATTGAACTAGTTTCTACTACAAGGCTCCTTTAAATTTGAACTTTGAATATATTATATAATTTATGCATAATGATATTCTGATATCATAAAAGCCCAGCTCCCCATCAGCTCCAGCCAATGTTGCAAGGCCTTTGTGGCAAGCGTGAGACATTTGCTTTGGAGGAGGGACCCATGGTAATCTATTAACATGAAAAAATTCCACAAATAACTAGTAAGATATAAAATTGGGTAAGGTTGTGGTAAAGTCCATTTATATATCTTATCAGAAGAGTTTGTTTTTAAATCGTTAAGATGTAATCAAACGACTGATATGTTATTTGTATATAATAGTTATAATACACTTTATTTTATACTAGTATAAACTAAAAAATTAAAAAATAACATATAAAAAATAAATTTTTTTAAAAAAGTAATATACCCCTGATCTCATCAACCAAGTTCCCATCCCCCACCCCAGGATGATGCCCCCACAGCCAGATCATGCCAGTCAAGCGAGCTAGGTCCCCCCTACATGCGACCTTCAGCGAAGTAGCCCATCTTCGCCGGCAATAAGAAAATGTCCCCCGTCCCCTCCCACCCCCGACCTTGGTGACCTCCAGCGATGGCTCGCGAAATCGCGCCCCCCCTCCCCCCTCCTCTAGACCTCTGGTGAGAAAAGGTCCCCCCAGCCCCCCCTTTTGCAACCGCTAAGGACCTTCGGCCCCCTTACCCCACGAGGACGAGCCCCTCCTTCCCTCCTGACCTTGGTGACTCCATGCCCTCCCCCCCCCCCCCCCCTTCACACACGCCGACCTAACTTGTGACGTCTTCCTTGGGGGTCCTGCGATGGTGAATCGCCCTTTCCGATAACCTTCCATCGACCTCCTCCCTTGGTCAACAAAGAAGAAATCAAAGGAACTTCAAAAAAAAAAAAAAAGTGCAATCCTCTTGGTCTATGTGTAATGTAATTATTGTACACCCTTAATTTCTTGTATGTTTGACTAAAATTGAATAGTCTTATATGAAGCTCTATCAATAGGGTATATAAAAGAGTATTTACTGCAGTCTTACCTTATAAAATTATTCCTCAACCATATTATCTTATTTTCTAGGATAAGGCTGCAGTAAAACTCCTTTTATATACCTTATTGGTAGAGCTCTATTTTAAACCATTTAGATGTAAGCAAACGGCTGAGATGTTGCTTGTGTATGATAATTGTAATGTACCTTATTTCATATTAGTATAGACTAAAAAAATTAAAAAACAATATATAAAAAAATAAATTAAAAAAAAACTCCCCCAGGCTAACAGAACCCCCTGACTGACGAGCCATTTCGCCTGCGCAGATGACCTAGGTTCCCCCCAAAAACCAACCCAAACACAAACTAGATTTGGGTTGTCGGCGTGGGAGGGGGAGGAGGGGTGGAGCACCAGATCTGTGTCACTGGCCATGGAGGAGTGTCAAGTGGCTCTATCGTCCTTTTGAGGGATGGGTGAATTTTTTTAATTTATTTTTTAATTTTTTAATTTATAATTATCAGACTCAAGCAATATCTACTTTTTTTTTATTTTCTTTTAATAGTAAGGTAATTTAATTGATAATAAAATACTATTTTTAGTATACAACAAATTGAATATTCGTTAAAACTCTTGTAGAAGTTATTCATAGCGTGTGATGAAAATACAATGATTCCTAGATCTTCAAATTTTCAACCAAAAAAAATAAATAAATAACAATAACAATGATATCAAAAACAATAAATATGAACATTAGTCAAAAGATATCCCAAACCCACAACCACGAAACCCCCAAACAACCCCCCCCCCCCCCCCCCCCCCCCCCCCCCCCAATGCCGACAAAAACAAACAAAAAACAAACAAAACAAAAAACTCCAAACTCCAACTGAGTTTTTTGGTAAATGAAATTTCCAAGTGAGTTAGGACAAGTTTAATACAAAAAATTGTCCATATTCAGTGAATTTGTCCTTTGGCGGTGCCGTGGAGACAACAAAAAAGCACTTAATTATAATTGTTTTTTAAATGCCCTTGAATAGAAGTTGAAACAAGGCTTTTGCAGCTGAGGGCTGAGGCTAAATGGGAAACCATAAGCTAAACCAAAACCTATGTGTTGGCTCTTCAGTGCCACCATTAGCTAGTTAGCCATCTACATACTTTCTTCTTTTCTCCTTCATTTTTTAGGTTTTCTTTTTTTTTTTTTTTGAATTTTTTTTTTTGAATTTGAAGATTAAGAAATTCGTTAGATATCTTATGATAAATTAAAGTACGGAATTATTTTGTAAAATTATTTTTATGTAAGTATGTATGGAATTTATGCTTTATGTCTTCCTCGGTAAGCACATGATCCACATGGCAATTGGCAAGTAAATGGATGGAATCATCAAATATGCACATTAATTACATGGCAATATTAGCGCACATAAAGAAGGTTGGTAAAAAGTAGAATTAAAAAAACAAAAATTTATTAAAAAAAAAAAAGAGGTAAAAGAGGGAAATAACATATTTCATGTGTGAAATAGAAAATAATAGGATAATTTTTTAGGTAGTAAAAATTATAGCATATTTGGATTCAGTTTTTTGGAAATTTCTTAAAATGCCCTCCTCCCTCTTCCTCTCTCTCAAATTTCACGCTCACGTGCATTCCCAGATGCCGTCGCGGCAGTCGGCCGTCTCCGGCTCCATGGATCGCGAACTCCGGCACGGAGAAATCTTCACAGGTGAGCCCACACGGAGCCTCGCGGCGACCTCTCCCCGCAAAGAAGATTCGCGGCATCCCTCGGATGAAGCCTCGTCAAGCGTCCACGAAGTTGTGGAGATCGCGATATCCGGCGATCGCGATCACCGGATCACCACCGCGCGAGTGATACTCGCGATTTCTCCGATAAACGTCACGATCTATGACACGTCTCCTTCGCTGACGACAACGAAGCTACTGGGACTGGCGGCGGCCGATGGTGGCGGCAGTTGGTTTGCAGATCTGGGTTGGTTTGCAAAGGTAGATCTAGGATTGTCATAGTGAAGGGGTGGTTTTTTATTTATTTATTTATTTTTTTTCAATTAAAGTTGGGGCTTTTGTAAAAAAACAAGCTGAAGTTAATAATACCAAGTAAGAAAATTAGTGAAATATTAGACTGCAAATTAATAAACGTGTACTAAATTATTTTCATTAAAGTAAATCCGGTATTTTTCAAAAAATATATATATATTTGGTAAATATAATATCCACTAAATTAGGATAACTAATTTATTATTGGTTATTTTAGTAAATACAATATTGTATAAGGTAAATCTAGCATTTATTAGTAAATATGGTAGTCAGGAGTAAATATTTATAAATTCAGTATTTTCTGAAAAATCCGATATTCAGTAGTAAATATTTACTGATTAATTCAATTTTTATAGCAAATACAATATTTATTAGTAAATATTTAATTATAAAACTAATATTTACATTGTTTTTAAAATTATTAATTTATTAGAAAATCTTTTATTTATTAGGAACTTTGATATTTACTTAACAATATTACTGGTAAATACAACATTTACCACTAAATATTCCTAATAAAACTAGCATTTACGTTGTTTCCAAAATTATAAATTTACTAGGAAATCTGATATTTACTAATAAATTTAGTACTTATTGATAAATACAATGTAAATATGATACAACTAGCATTTACATTGTTTTCAAAATTATTAATTTATTAAAAAATCCGATAATTATTAGGAAATCCGATATTTATTAGGAAATATTTCCTTATAAAACTATCATTTACTTTGTTTTCAAAATTATTAATTTACTAGGAAATCCAGTATTTACCAAGAAATTTGACATTTACTGGTATACCGGTATTTACTAGTAAATAGAGTATTTGCTAGTAAATATTTCGTAGTACAACTATCATTTACATTGTTTCTAAAATTATAAATTTATTAGAAAATCCGATATTTATTAGGATATCCAGTATTTATTAGTAAATATTTTATTATAAAACTAACATTTACGTTGTTTTCAAAATTAATAATTTACTAAAAATCCAATATTTACTAAAAAATCTGGTATTTACAAGGAAATTCGGAATTTATTTGTAAATATTTTCTTATAAAACTAACATTTATGTTGTTTCCAAAATTATTAATTTACTAAAAAATCCAATATTTTCTAGGAGAACTGATATTTGTTAGGGTGAGTTTGGCATACCAGTTCAAACTCACATTTCCTAGTTCAGTCCCAACTGAAGGAGTTTGGCAAGCCAGTTCAGCTTCAATCTCCCTTTGAACCGTTATACAGTAAACCCAACTTGGTTTACTATGCATCTATTCTCTCATGTTCTTCTATCTCACCATTTCCTGGTCTCCTGTTCACGAATCTCGTGTTCATCCCCACCGACACCCAGATGCTGGCCCGTTGGAGGCGCTTGATGATCATGTCGTGCGGGGGGTTGACGTATATGCAGGGATGGTGGCGGGGAGAGGACTCCATGAGTCAAATGACGATGGGGATGTTATAGGTGACGCCGTGGAAGGAGATGGGGACGGTGCCATCGGCCTGGAGGAGGTTGACGGAGCGGACATCATTGTGGGTGAAGGAGGCGGTCTTGGGCTTGAGGGAGGGGAAGGCGACGGAGAGGGAGACAAGGTGCTGGCGAATAAGTCAGTTGGTGTCCTCGGAGTAGGGGAGGGCGGAGGAGCTGTGCTGGAAGAGGACGAAGCTCAGGAATTGTTGGGTCAGTTGGGGGTTGGGTGGAGTGGGCTCACCGGCTGTACCATCGGGGAGGGTGGTGTTTGGAGAGAGAGAAAAAGAAAGGAAAAATAGTCCAGAGAGAGAGAGAGAGAGAAGGAGAGAGAGTCTGGGAGAGTGTACCATCGGGGAAGGTGATGTTAGAGAGAGTTTTTTTTTGCTTAAGAGGAAAAGAAAAGGAAGATGACTGGTACGAAGTTAGTTAGCACTAAACTAAGGCATCAATAATTATCTCATAGACAAACAAGTAATGATCCCATTGACGTGAAAAATCCTTTCATAATTTCATAAGAATGGTACATGTTGGAGATCCTTTTCTTGAAGAGTATGCGATAGAATATGTGCCTATTAACTTGAAGAGTATGCGATAGAATATGTGCCTATTAACTTTTAGTGTTTAACTATGTAATTCTTGTTGTTGTATTTTGTTCATTTATTTAAGAAATATTATAAAAGATTTTGATGTATGTTGTTGAAAAAAGTTTTTAATTTAGTTGATTTAATTTTTTCATTTTTCTAATTAGAAACATATAGTGAAATGTTAAATTTGATTTAAAAATTTTTTTTCTCAAATTTGTTACATCTAAACAGAGCCGTAACTTAATTTAAACTTTTTAACTCAAACTTTTTTACCAAACACTCAAGTTAAGTTAAACTTTTCAACTCAAACTTTTTATCAAACACTCAACTCTAAAACTTAACTTAACTTATCTTCAACTCAACTTCAAAATCTTAACTCAAACATAAACTCCAAACACCCTCTTAGTAAATATTTCCTTATAAACTAGCATTTGCGTTGTTTAGAAAATTATTAATTTATCAGGAAATCCAATATGTTTTGATATACTGGTATAGTAAATACTGTACTTGCTAGTAAATATTTTCTTATACAACTAATATTTACGTTGTTTTCAAACTTATAAATTAACTAGAAAATCCCGTATTTACTAAGAAATCTAGTATTTACTGGAAAATCTGGTATTTACTAGTACATATTTCCTTGTAAAACTAGCATTTATATTGTTTTCAAAATTATTAATTTACTCGAAAATCTGGTATTTACTATTTTTAGATTTTTTTTAATTTTATGGTAATTCTGATATTTACTAGGTAAATCCAACATTTACAAGATATTTAACTTTTATTTACTCTGAATTTTAATTAGTAAATCCGATATTTACTAATAAATCTGGTATTTCCTATGTTTCATTTTCCTTTTTCGATTTTAATCTAAATATAATAGCTACTAGGTAAATCGAACTATACTTTAACTTGTTTTTCATGTATTTTAAATTTTTTGAAAAGTTGTTTTTCATACTTAAATCTACTATATAAAATAGATAAAAGTAAATATATTCCCCCAAAAAAAGTAAATATATAATTTCATCATTTTTATTAATTTTATAGGAAATTTTTTTTTATTTGGTTATCCACAAACTTTTAATAATATTAAATCAAACATAAAAACCCAGACTTCCGCAAACGACACCGCCGCCGACGCCAGCGCCGCCATAGTTGCAGAACGGCGAAACTCCGTCCGTCACCCGAAATCGCGACCTCTTATATTCCACGGAAGCCTCTGATTCTCTGTCGCGAACTCTGAGGCCTCCGGAATTGCGAGCTCTAGGAGCGCGCCACATACCGATTCAACCTGCAAAAAGATAATCCAAAAACCCAGTCAAAGAACAACAATCCCAGACTCGTGATCGAGGTTTATAGCGATCATTGCAGCCTCGTCGCCGGAGGAACATCGAGAGAGATCGCGACGAGATCCGCAGCCTCCTCCGCTGTAGATCTCGACGTTGCTATCTCTGCCGCCTTTGCAATTTCATTGGCGAGGCCCGGCGGGGTAGGGGCGAGAGATACACCGGGAGAGAGATATAGGAGAGAGAAGACGTGTGGATTGTAGAGAGAGAAACTAGAAGAAAACTGAAAAGGGTAAAATTGGGAAATTGAAAAAATTTAAGATAGGTTATAATTTGTCATGTTTAAAAAAATATGATATATATTTCCTTAATAGAAGTAAAATATGCTATATCTTATAATTTTCAAAAAAATAAAAAATAAAAATAAAAAGAAGAAATGGTGATAGAGCCGCTAACATAGGCAATCTAACCTAACCCATGCAGGCCCGGTTGGTGACCATATACGGGCCGAACACTCTCCGCTAGCTTTGGTATCACAGCGACTCCCGACTCACGATGGAAGGAGATCGGAGCTTGATCCGAGAGAAACTAGCAATCGCACAGAAGGTTGGACACCGGAGGGCAATAGGGAGGGAGATGGTCCCCCTTTGTTTGGATCAAAGGTCCAACTCAGAAATTGGAAAAATTTTGCCCAAAAATAAAAAAAATAAAATGAAGTTTGTATCCACTTTTTTTTTTTTTTCTCATTGTATCGTTTTAAAAAAGAAAAACAATTTTATTTTCAAATTTACTTTGTACGATATTTTTTTTGAAAAAAAAATAAATTTTTTTAAAATCTTCTCACAATATATAATTTTCAATACTATTTTTTCTCATTCTAATTAATATTTTGTTTTAAAGAATAAAAATTTTCACATATCTAAATATTATCTTATTCTCAAAATAAAAAATTTTTTATTTAAAATAATAAAATTTTTCTTTTAAAAAATAGACACTCCATCCAAACGGAGCTGGAGTCTTCCAAGGGGAGGATAGAGAAAGGGTTGTTGGAGAGGAGGAGAGAGAGGGGGTTGGGATTCGCGATTGAGGGAGAGATAGAGAGCTAGAGAGAGAGAGAGAGAGAGATAGAGAGATTCTATGTTGAAGGGAGAGAAAGAAAAATATGAAAGTATGTTGGTTTGTTTAGGCTAGCAAAATTACAATGAATCTACTTTAGATTGACAAAATTATAAGAGGGTGTCTAAATAATGAGTATTTTTTTATTTTTCTCAATGGTTTATACGGGTTGATCTGTATGTTGTGGTTCACCTTTACTGCTCTATGCCATTCTATTATAATTCATAAAATGACCTATCATTGATTTTATCCAGAGATTGAATTAATTTTCACTACAACCAACTTAACGGTACTTAATTTATGAATCAAACAGAGATATTAAAATAAAGTTTTAAAATATCGAACTTGATTAGAGTTCATTAGTGGTACTTACAAGTAGAGTTTATAGATCAAGAGTGTGAAATGCCAATTTTTTGTGTGCTCCTAGTTATTTTCATCATATTGAAATCCCCTCGTTTAATTTTATTATCTTAAATGATAAAGTTAGATGTTAAAATATTAAAAAATATATATATTACAAAGTATAATATTATTGATTAGATATAGTTTAAATATTAAAAATTAGACACGAGACCTGAGCCACCTTTTATCACTTCTATTAATTGAAAGCAAAAGATTAAAACTCTATTTGGATGTGGTGTTCATTTTTGAAAAAGAAAATTTTCTTAATTTAAATGAAAAGTCATTTTATTTTGAGAATAAGATTGTGTTTGGATGTATTAAAAAAAAATTCTTAAAAATAAAAAGTTGTTTGGAGTGAAAAAAATAGTGTTGAAAATTATATACTATGAGAAGATTTTAAAAAGTTTCATTTTTTTTTTCTAAAAGAGTACTGTATTAAATAAATTAAAAATGAGATAGTATTTTCTTTTTTAAAATTAAAGAATCATGAAAAAAAATTGAGACAAACCTTTTTTTTAATAAAAATTTTTTAATGTTCGAATTTAGATATGTAATGCAAACATAGGGTACAATTAGGGCAAAGGTGCGATTTTTGACTAAAATAGTGGAAGTGAAAGTCTAAATTATGACAGCCGTGTCGGCTGCACTAATTTTAGACAAGTAGTTGAATGTTGACACATAATGTGGTCCATTAGTTCCGGTATAACTCAAGCAGCCACCTCCACATATCAGACGGAATAAATAAATAAATAACTCCACTGTGATTCTTATGCTAAAAGTCTTCGTCATCAATTTGTCTCATATTACGTCTGTTCTTGTTTATATAAAATATGAATAAAAATTAATATCAATTCCAGGCTCTTTTTTTTTTTTTTTTTGGGTAGAAATCAGTTTAATGCTCTTATTTAATAATCAATTCCACTTTGATAAATAATATTTTCAATAATTACATAAATATATAATTTAATATTTTAGCTACTGAATACAGACATAATTATAATTATTTTAATAAAATAAGAGCACAACTGAAATTGACAAGGACATAATCTTAACAAAACTGAAATAAAAATTAATATTTCTAAGATGCGAGTTAAGGCAACGTAGCTTAGTCAATGACTTCCATATCAATTTTTTTTGCTAAAAAGATAATCAACTTTAAGCCTTGACGGAAAGGAAACAAACCAAATTATGAAAGTTTGTCCAAGTTGACAAAGTATCTCTTAATAAAACACCTGTTTTTTTTTTTTTCAAACAAATATAACTAGTCAATATATAAGCTAATGTTTTTTTTTTTTTTGTAAAAAGAACAAAAAAGAAAGAAAAAGAAATACCGTTTTCCAGCAGGTTTCTCTATCTTTGATAGGTTACTACAAAGACAGTATAAGCACTATAAATTATCAAAAACAATTATAAAAAAAATCTATAAACCACAAACGTTGGGGCTTTTCCAAAGGAAATCAAGGGGGAATAGGTAAATAAAATATTTATAGAAATTAAAAAAAGTAAAAAGTACATTTAGGAAATTGTTAAAGTAAATAGACAGTGCATTTTTTAATAAAACTAAATAAATTATTTAGTTCGCAAATAAACTTATTTACTATGCAAATAATATATTTAATAATAAATATATTAATTATTTCAACACTTTCATAAACATAAACATGTTATTTACTTATTTTTAACGTTCATAAATATGTATTGTTATATGTTCCCGGAAATGCAGGAGAGCTATTATAACTGGATGGAATTATCTGACAGACTTCAAATGTAAAGATCCCACGACTTGGGCTATTTACGAGCCCAACATAAGGAGATGTTGTTGAATTTGTTGTGGAGGGCTTCACACAAATGCCACTAGGGCTGTGCAGGAAAATTCGCAAACCACTAGATCAAGCCAATTTGATGGTTTTTAAACTGGTGGTCTAGTTTCATGTAGGAAACCCGAAAAACGATTTGAAATTGAACCAAATCATTTTTTAATTTGTTCATTCTGGTCTGTTCTTTTTTCCACCCCCATACTTTTCTAATAATTAGGGGACAAAAAATTGAATCTATTATAGTTGGGGCAATAATCCAAAATAGTACTTTTTGAGGAATAATCCTATAAATCATCTCAAAAAAACCTTCTAAAAAGTCGGCTCAAAATTGAGCTCCAGAAAAGGACCAAACTATGATTAAAACTAAACTAGATTGTTTTAGAATTGTCTGATTCGATCCGGTATACACACATAAAAGAGTAGTTATATTTGTATCAGCTACATTTATAAATACCCCCTACTAAATTATGTTTTTTGAATTGAATATTTAAAAAATGGTGGTTCTACATGCATATTTAATGTTTATATATAGGGTGAGTCTATTAACACCCACCATTTTACTTTTCTCATCTAATTTTTAAAACCACTTGCCATATTAATTTGACGATTAAAAGCTCTTTTTTTTTTTTCCTCCTCCCATTACGTCTAAACCTTATACATTTTTTTTTCTTACTTTTTTGTATTAAAATAATGTTATATTTTGTTGTTATTTTTTTAATTTTTTTCTCATGAGAAATTTTTTAAAAGTGAAGACTCTTTTATTTTGTTTGTTATTATTCATATTTTTCAATAGTTTTCATAGTTTCATGTTATAATTAATTTTTTGTTTTCTAAGAAATAACAAAAAAAAAAATGAAAAAAGAAAACACTCATGCATGATATTGATATATAATCAAATATATTGATATGATTGGTTATTATTTTTATAATTAATTAAGAGAAATGGTTAATAATTCATGCAAACTCTGAATTGTGAGTTTTTTTTTCTAATTATCTAATTAAAATATTAACCAAAGTCATTATATTTTCAACCATGCTTGCAGAATACTCAGCTTCATAAGCATATTATCCTCTAGTTTTAATCCAAAGATTCAATATTTTTGGCAAAAATCTGAACGAGAAATTTGTTTATTTTTTAGTTTGTTTTTTCTTTTGTTACATGGAAAAATAACATGTTTTCTATATTTGATAGATTATATTTGTAAAATATTAATTTTAGTACTAAAATCTAACTTATGCAGTTCTCTTTTGCCTTCGACATTTTCTGCAGTTTTCTTCTCTCTTTCGCAGATTGTGTCCTTCCTCTCGAAAATCAATCATAAAACTTCTCCAACTCCCTCTTAAATAGCACGACCTCAAGTTATCTCCTCAAGCCGCTGGTGATGAGTTCTCCCTCTTTCCAAAGTCTATGAAGGAATCTTTCATTTTGTAACATTTCGATAGAAACATTTGAACATAAATATTTAAATTATCATCCGAACTTAAGTTTGGATGTTAACATTTAGTATAGTACATTTAGATCAAAACATTCAAATTTATTTACATAATGTCAAAATGAGCATCTAAATTAGATGTGCAGAGTCCAAACACACATTAAATGTATAAGATGCTAATTTTTATATAACCATATATACATGTATATATACACACAAGTCTCTCTTAAGATGTTCCTTCGAGGAAATTGGATAGAGTAAAGCTCAATCTACATCACTCCCAAACAAATTATAAGTACAATTATATATGTGAATTTTGGCAACTATAATATGATGCAATTCACAAGGAATATTTGGGGCAACTAATGATCCCAAAACATCTTATGTCTTAACTGATCATCCTAATTTTGAAATTCCCTAGTAATATCTTTTTTGCAGATATCATCTTTTAATTTAGCTAATGATATTTAAAATCTACTAGATAATTAAAAAATACACCCACGATATAGACTATAAGGGCATCTGATGTTGTTATGATTCTGTGATTTAGGGTTCCAATTAATTAATTAGTATTTTTAATACCTTTTGACCATTTACTAAAAACAATATGATTTCTGTTGATCAAAAGCAAATTTATGCACATTAGATTTTCTTGTTCATTTGTTGTTAATTTCTGCGTATACACCTACTTGCTCAAATGTCTAAATGAGGTTTTTTTTTCTTTGTTTCTATGTTTATTTTTATTTTATTGTTGTCGAGGTTATGATTGAATCAGTGTCCTCCAAAACTTAAACCGCAACCAATTCCGTACGATGCCATTTGACCCAAATGTATTTTGATATTTTCATCAGCTTTAAGAAAAAGTATTTATCTATCGACGGCTACCAGCTGCCTACTTTCTAAAGAAGTAGACAACAAAAATTTTAATTAGTCTTTAGCCAATTCTTGATAATTCACAAAAAAAAAAAAAAAAGACTCCTTAATGGGATAGAATTTCATACACATAGATCCCCTTATTTATATCTTAGCTAGCTCACATGACACACACACACACCCACATATATATATATATATATATTCTTTTTTCCCTTTGAATAATTTCAGCCTATATTTTTTTTTATCTTGCCAATAATAGCAAGCTAGCTTTCCTATCTTACTCTTTAAAGGATACTAATAGTTACAAAACAAGAAAATAACCAAAAATTAACTCAAGATCATCACCATTTAACACCTGCTCTCTATCCTCAACCGCTGAGGGGCAGTCGTAGGACTCCCGGCTTGACGACGCCGCGCCTCCATGACGAGTGCTTCACGGGCCGATCTGATTCCATTGGGGGCTAGAAGCTTGTCAAACGACGAATAGTCCACCCAGTCCTTCATCAGCTCCTCCTTGCCCCACCTGTCCGGCACCACAACCCGACCGGCGACCTCTTCGCGGTGTCTCTTCAATCTGTCACGTCCACTGCACTGATCCTTTTGCTCCCTCATGATCTGTACATCTTCATGATGATGATGATAAGAAGTGTCTGATGAATTAGTTGGTGAACTAGGTCTGTTTGGTTTGCAGGAAAACACAGGAACTTGGTCCGGGTTGGAGGAGGGTTTCTGGCTGGCAATCTGGGAAAATCTCATTTTCTTGGGACTGTCCTCCATGTAAACGAAAATGGGTTCTCTTCAAAAAGATGGGACAAATCTGATTTTTCCTGTGTAGAGAGAGAGAGATGCGAAGGGTTTGGTTTGGGTGAAGGCGTGGGGAATGAATAAAGCTAGAGAGTTAAGGGAGGGAGAGAGAGAGAGAGAGAGAGAGGAACTGGTGGGGGGTTTAGGATACACGTCATGAAATAAGATTTGTATGGTAAGTGAATTGTCTACGTCTCATGGTAGCTTTTGGTTCACAATTTGTGTGGTTTTTGGTTATGATAAGAGGAAGATTTTGAAATAGTTTGCTTCTCTTTCTACTAGGGTTTCTGGGGTGGACATTTGTCTAAGCGAATGTGTGCATGTGAGAACTTTCCTATTTGTCCCATAGATTTTTTTTCTTGAAAACTTTATATTTTTTCTTTATATTTTTTTGCTTATTAAAATAAGAGGATCAATGTAACTCTACTGAACCGATGTCATTTTGAGAATATATTGATATCACAAGTAGAACAAAAAAAAAAAAAAAAAAGTCCTTATTGCTTTCTGACCTAACATTTAGAGAATTCAAAATTATGAAAGTTTGATTCAGTGTGAACTTTTAATTTATGAATACTAGATAAGAGAGTCTTGATAGGTCATCCTGTTATTGCTGTACCACCACCATTGATATATATATATTTATTTTTTGTAGTCTATTTTGTTTTATTCTTTGGTTCTTTTTTTCAAGTGTTGTCGAATTTGGGTTGGTGGCATGGCCTGCGGTTTTGAGGTGGGATATAAAAAGGCATTGATTTCTGTTGGGGGAGATGTGGACATGTGTGAGACAATCAAATTGGAGATATTTTGTTTTTTGGCCAATTCTATACCATGTATCCAACCTTTTAGATCTAAACTAAATAAAAGCCATCTTAGACTTACAAAATGTCTAATTCAAATTTTCTAATGATGTCGGAGTTTATTCTATATATTAATTCATTATCAACAACTTTTTCTTTTTAAATTTTTTTGAAGTGCACAAATTTGTTCACTATTTTTATTTCCCCATCGTTTTCCTTAAACAGCCATATTCTAACTCTACCTTTGTTTACAATTAACTACTGCCTTGAAGATGAAGAGTTGGGAGACATCAAGTAAGAAGTACATTGATTTATACTTAATTATGATCGACAACTCAAGTTCCATACAATGCATTGTGCACAAATGAATTGCACTCTTCTTATATTTATAAATCCCAAATAATTCCACATGTGCTGCTTTGTTGGATTTGCTTGTTTGATGTAGCTGAAAGATCGCTTACAAATTGATTATTAATTTCAAATTTAGCACTAGGTGTCCAGTAACTTACAAAATTCGTCCTCAAGCTTATCGTATGTTACAACATTGGTATTTTTAGTTTTGAGACATCAATTTTTATAATTGTTAAGATTACGTATAAGTGACGTGACTTGTTAATAAAATACCATGTTTGAACTGATTTTATCATATATAAGTTACCTGACAAGCATATGTGATTAAAATCGTTAGAAAAATTGATGCTACAATGATGAATAAGTACCAAAGTTGTAATAAGTTCATAGAAAAGCTTTTTGTCATTTTGAGTTATAAGGGGAAAAGGTAAGGATGACAATGGGCAGGGGCGGTGGTGGTATGCTTCTCCCGCCTCCTTACCCACTTCCCTTTTACCCTCCATACCCGTCTAATTTAATCCCTATTATGGGTATTGTATCTATACTCTATCTATTTACCTATTAAGAATTTTAAAAACAAATGCAAAACAAATTCCATTAAAAGTTTTTATAAAATTTGGCCACATAATTATAAATATAACTGAAAATGAAACTGAAATCTTAAAAACAAATTCAAATTAGAAGAATCTATAAACTAAATTTATAAGACAAATTAAAATATTAATACATTAAAAATTCTATGTATTTAAATATGTCTATTTTTGTAAGGGTAAATATAAGCGTGGTTGGTACAAATTTAGGGAGTTTATCTCACTCCCACCCTGCACCCACATTGGGATTAATCTTAATTCCCATACTCGCACCATTAGGGGTGAATATCCACATTCTTATGTAAAAATGACATTCGTAGAAAAAGTCAGACAACCTTATTTTATAGGGTTAAATTTGAAATTAACCTCTAACAAATTGCTTGCCTTATCTTCAATTCTTCCCTTGCTTGTTAAAAAGTTGTCATCGTCAATATCATAACCACAACATACCCTTTATATGTTCCCATTTATGACCATAATGTTATCATCCAAATAAAAGAAGTAAAAAGAAAAAAGAAAACAAATCAAACCAAGGGTAAAATGGGAAAACAAAAAAAAACACGTACGTCTATAATCTATCTATCTATATCTATACACCTATTGTACCGATTATTCAAAGCGAAGTTGCATTTGTTGCCGTTCATAAACTTCGTTCACTTATTTTGTCCTTTTGTGGATTGCTTCTTTTATTTTATTTATTTATTTATTTATTTTTAAAACTTTCGTAGCTTAAACTCTTATTTATCTTATATTTTATTTTTCATGAAATTATTTTTATTGAATTTATACCTGTTAAAATAACTCTTCTTTTGTATTATGGGCATATTTTATAATTTAAGTTTGATAAATTTTCACTTTTTTTAAAAAAATAAGATTAGATATGGATAAATATGTTTGTGCACTCTTCCTCATAATTTTTTTTTTTGCCGCATCATAAAATTGATAAGCTTTTTTTTTTTTTTTTTTTTTTTCATGCCTTCTTTTGTTTGCAACCTGTATCTCCTTTTTTTATTATTTTTTTATTTTATTTTTACTTTTTACTTTCTTATCTTACACTCTTATTTATATTACTAGTTATCAAATACGTAAAATGCAAATATAATATAAAACTGTAATTGTAGTTTTTATAATGTGTAATATAAATAACGTTATAAAATAAATAAATAAAAAATTAGTTCAAAAATAAATTACAATAATAATTATTTAAATTCAAAAATAACATTTTATCATAAAATTATGATGACTTAATATTTATTACAAAAAACACATAATAATATTGATTATTTTGTTCTTTCACAATATTTACATTATACATTATGTTATCTAAAATCAAAATTTTATATCATTCTGTTGTAAATGATTATTTAAAACAATAGTAATCTGATAATATATTCTTGAAGACTGACTACAATCAATTAAGGATGTTAGAGTTATCAATGAGAAAGTTGATATAATACAGACTTTAAGAGATAAAATTTAGGACGTTGAGCTTCTAATAAGGAGAAAAAAAAAAGAAGGAAAGAAAATAAAAAAGTTGCAGGAAGAAGTATAAAAAAAATTTGAAAAAAGACAAGCCAAAAATTTAAGAAAAATGATGAAATATAAGTTAAAAAAAAAAGTAGAAAGGGGATAATAAAAAGTTAACGACAGAAAAGTAAAATACGGAAAAATGACATGAAGAACCAAATAGTTTCATTAAAAAAAAAAAACTAACAACAACAACAACACTTAAACAGTTTTCCAAAAAAAAAAAAAACAGAAAAACAAAAACGCACTAATAAGGTGCATATTTTTACAACAAATTTATAATTCTATTAAATGTTAAGGAAATATAATGAAATGGAAATTAATTTTCGTGCCAAAAAAAGTAAAATAATCACATAAATATTATCCAAAGTAATAAAGTAGAAAGTTAAGAATCTCCTTTAATCCATCGTGAAAACTAAAAAAAAAAAAAAAGTTTGTTCAAGTAACGAAGAAAAGAAAACTTATCACAATTAGGTTTGATAATAGTTAACAAAATTAGAATTTTGAGTGAAAAAATTGAGATAGTGATTAAAAAAAAATATTTAAGAGAGAAAGTGATAAAATATTGAGCTTTCAATAAAGAAATTAAAGAAAAAAAATAGGAAAAACAAAGTTCTACTGAAAATATATAAGCATAAATTTAGGAAAAGACAAGTAAAAATTTAAAAAAATTAATAACAACAACAACTATAATAATGATGATGATGATGATGATAATGATATGATGATGATGATGATGATGATAAAATAAAGTAGAAGAAGGTTGGAAGAAGAAAAAAAAACTTGAAAAAAAAGTAAAATAAAAAGAAAACAAAACACCAAAAGTTTTTATAAAAAGGAAAAAAAAAACACATAGGAAAAAAAAAATTAAAGATAAAGGTTTTCCATGAAAAAGCAAAAAAAGAAAGGAAAAAAAAAGAAAAAAAAAAAAAGAAGAAGATAAACGGTTTCCATGAAAAAGCAAAAAGGAAAAAAAAAAAAAAAAAAACAAAGAAGATCACCAAACGGTACGTTTTTGACTATCAAGAATGAACAGTGCAATCTTATACACTCTTTTATATATATATTAGTTATCAAATACGTGCAATGCATGTATAAAACTGTAATCATAGATTTTATAATGTGTAATATAAACAACGTTATAAAAAAATAAAAAATAAAATTAATTCAAAAACAAAATACAATAATAATTATCTAAATTCGAAAATTACATGTCATCATAAAATCATGATGACTTAATATTTATTACATAAAACACATAGTAATATTGATTATTTTATTCTTTCACAATATTTACAATTTTCATTAAGTTATCTAAAATCAAAATTTTATATCATTTTGTTGCAAATAATTATTTAAAACAACAATAATCTGATAATATGTTTTTGAAAACTGACCACAATCAATTAAAGATATTAGAGTTACTAATAAGAAAGCTGATATAATACAGACTTTAAGAGAGAAAATTTGGGACGTTGAGCTTCTAATAAGGAGAAAAAAAAAGAAAGAAAGAAAATAAAAAAGTTGTAGGAAGAAGTATAAAAAAAATTGAAAAAAGTCAAGCCAGAAATTTAAGAAAAATAATAAAATATAAGTAAAACAAAGTAGAAAGGGAATAAGAAAAAATTAACGACATAAAAGCAAAATATGGAAAAATGACATGAAAAACCAAATAGTTTCATAAAAAAAAAAAAAAAAACGAACAATAACAACACTTAAATAGTTTTCCCAAAAAAATAAAAAAACAAAAACGCATTAATAAGGTGCATATTTTACAACCAAATTTATTATTCTGTTAAATTTTAAGGAAATATAATGAAATGGAAATTATTTTTCATGCCAAAAAAAGTAAAATAATCACATAAATATTATCAAAAGTAATAAAGTAGAAAGTTGAGAACCTCCTTTAATCCACCGTGAAAACTCTTTAAAAAAAAAAAAACTAGTTTGATCACGTAATGAAGAAAAGAAAACTTATACAATTAGGTTTGATAATAGTGAAGAAAATTAAATTTTGATTGAAAAAATTGATATAGTGATTAAAAAAAATATTTAAAAGAGAAAGTGATATAATATTGAGCTTTCAATAAAGAAATTAAAGAAAAAAAAAGGAAAAACAAAATTCTACTAAAAACGTATATGCATAAATTTAGGAAAAGACAAGTAAAAATTTAAAAAAATTAATAAAAATAACGACAACGACAACTATAATAATAATAATAATAATAATAATAATAATAATAATAATGATAATGATAATAATGATATTGATATGATGATGATAAAGTAAAGTAGAAGAAGGTTGGAAGAAAAAAAACTTGAAAAG
This sequence comes from Ficus hispida, assembly GCA_025413025.1. NCBI lineage: Eukaryota > Viridiplantae > Streptophyta > Magnoliopsida > Rosales > Moraceae > Ficus > Ficus hispida. The sequence continues at coordinate 2,012,979 of CM046363.1, forward strand.
AAAAAAACAAAATAAAAAGAAAACAAAAACACCAAAAGTTTTTTTAAAAAGGAAAAAAACACATAAAGGAAAAAAAAAATATTAAAGATCGGTTTGTTTGTTTCAACCACTCAACCCATTCAATTCAAACTTTTTTTTGTCTTTTTCCTAAAAAGTTTTTGTCTTTTTCTCAAAAAGTTTTTTGTCTTTTCTGAAAATTCAAAAAAATTTACTATTCAAATATAAAAATCTCAACTCAAATCACTACACCAAACACCCCAAAAGGTTTTCCATGAAAAAGCAAAAAGGAAAGGGAAAAAAAAAAAAGAACGGTTTCCATGAAAAGCAAAAAGGAAAAAAAAAAATTTTTTTCCATGAAAAAGCCAAAAAAAAAAAAAAAAAAAAAGAAGAAGAAGCACCATATTTTTCAAGAATGAACGGTGCAATCTTATGCACTCTTTTATTATATATATATATATAGATATTTATTTTTTCATGAAATTATTTTTCTTTGAATTATACTTGTTAAAATAGCTCTTCTATTATATTATTATGAACATCTTTTATATTTTAAGTTCGATATATTTTTACTTTTTTTAAAAATAAGATTAGATATGGATAAATATGTTTGTGTACTCTTCATCATAATTTTTTTTTTTTTTTTTGCTGCATCATAAAATTGATAAGCTTTCTTTTGTTTTTGTTTTTTTGTTTTGTTTTTTTCAAGTCGTCTTGCCTTCTTCCGTTTGCAACCTGTCTCTCCTTTTGTTTTTTGTTTAAATACTTTTAACTTTCTTATCTTACACTCTTATTTATATTATATTTATTTGTTCATGAAATTATTTTTATTTGAATTTATAATTGTTAAAATAACTCTTCTATTATATTATTATGAACATATTTTATAATTCAAGTTTGATGGATTCCTTACTTTTTTTTAACAATAAGATTAGACGTGAATAAATATGTTTGTGTACTCTTCATAATTTTAACTACGATTCTTCCCAACATCGTAAGAGTTTTAATTTCTTTAAGAAAAAGTAAAAATATATATATTGTTTTCTTACTTGATTGTGTTTGTTGTGTGTTAATAATTAATTAAGACCTCTAATTTTAAAAACAAAAGATAATAGCATGATAATCTAAATTAAAGCATGTGTTTCCTTTTATGTGTCTCACAACTAGTAACATAAATATAAACCCGAGTTTCCTTTTATGTCACTGTTCAAAAACTTGGTTCAAGTATTTTGTCGTCTTGCTCAAAAAAAATTTTTTTTTGGTACTTTGTCTCAGAAGTTATATTTTTAAATATGTTTCTATAAAAAAATAAATTCCCTTACTTACCTAAATTGAAATATTTTTTTTTTCAAATACGTCCTTACTTTAATATTTCTTTTCCTATAAATCTTTTAAAATATTATTTTGTCAACCTTAGTATTACTTTTTCTTTTAATTGGCCTACTTTAACATCTTTTTCCTTCTCATCGTAAGTCCTTTAATTAGTTTTATATTCATTTTTTATTTATCCAAAATCTGTTTTCCTTTTTTTTTTTTTTTTTTTTTTTTCCTGTTTTACTATGCTATTTCTCCCCCCTCTTTGGGTACTTCTGAAGATATGCGAGCTGCATAAACATATTATTGAAAACAAATATAATATTTTTTTTCAAAAAAAATCCATAATGAGTAATTTCAAATAAATATAGTTAATAAACAATCTAAATAACATGTGCGTGGTTTCAATAAAAAATAAAAAGAATAGCACATGCGGCGTGGTTCGACTAGTAAATAAATGAAAATGGAGTAGGTTTTAAACTGCAAGTTTGAAACCAAACAATCTACGTAAATATTTCCTTAAACTTTTGCCAATTGTCAAAAGTTCAAAAGTTCTACAATTAAAATTACATTTTGAAGACGTTAAAAAAAAAAAAAGATAAATTACTATAATGGTCCCTAAACTTTTAATAAGGATATTGACTAATCCTCAAAATTTTTTTATTAGTTGATCTTAAATTTTTTAAAAATGTGTAAAATGAGGTCAAGTCCTGATAGTCGTCTATTTTTAAATTGATTTGCACTGCTTCAGTTACACATGGGTATAATAACAGGGTTAATATAGTAAGATAATAATTAAAATTAAAATTAAAACATAAAACATAAAACAAAACACAAAAAATAAAAAATTATATACATATACTAAAGTGAATGGGGTTTTTACTGTTATCGTATCAGTATTGCACAGTAATTTCCCCCCCCCCTCCCCCCTCTTTTTCGCGTTCAAGCTACAGTAACACACAGTGTTGAACAGTACCCCACCCCGTTTTTCGCGCTGTTGCTACAGTAAAGCGCAGTGATGAACAGTGCATAACACCCCGTTTTTCGCGCTGATGCTACAGTGACGCACAATGTTGAACAGTGCAAACAGTGTTGCACAGTGCATTTACCTTTTTGCCCTCCTTCCCCTGGCTGTCGGATGAGTTTCTATATATACTAAAAGGAGGTATGAACAGTAAAATCACATTTTACTCCCCTAAGAATGATTGCCGGTTTCTTTGTCTTTTTCTCTTTCTCTTTCTACCTTTTTTTCCCTTTCTCTCTCTCTCTTTTCTGCGCACGTCTCTCTCTCTCTCTCTTTTCTTTCTCTTTTGAATCTTCTTCGTGTCTTAATATACTAAAGGAGGGTTACCTTTTTACTATTCACTGGACAGTGTTTTTTTTCCTTTTGCTGCTTTGCTACAGTTTTTTTTTCTTTTTCTTTTTTTTTTTACTTTTGCTGCTTTGTTGTACTGTTCATTGAGTTTTTTTTTTTTTACTTTTGCTGCTTTGCTACTGTGCAATATTTCACCGTTTAATAACAGTGATTTTTGTTTTTGTTTTTTTTTTTTAATTTTTGTTGCTTTTCCTGTACTTTTTTTTTTGTTGCTTCATGCTTCCACGACGGTTGAGCTTCCACGACGGTTTTTGTCAACCATCGTGGTAGGGTCCAAAATTTTTTTTTTTAATTTTTGGACCCTACCACGACATTTTTTGGGGAAAACCGTCGTGGTATGTTCCTGTACTTTTTTTTGTTGCTTCATGCTTCCACGACGGTTGAGCTTCCACGACAGTTTTTGTCAACCGTCGTGGTAGGGTCCAAAATTTTTTTTTTTAATTTTTGGACCCTACCACGACAGTTTTTGGGGAAAACCGTCGTGGTATATTCACATATCACGACGGTTTTCCCAAATAACCGTCGTGGTAGGTATTAAGACGGGAGTTTTAAAAATTTTTGAATTAAATTCAATTATTTGCCCTCCAAACCCTTATTTCCCCTTTCTTCTTCCTGCTGCCGCCCATTATCTCTTGCCCTTTCTCTCTCTATTTTTTTCGTTCCTCATTCTCTCTCTGCCGTTCTCTCTCTCTCTCTCTCATGTTCTTGAAACTTTTGCTCTCCAAACCCTATTTCTCCCTTTCTCTTCTACCTTTCACCGCCGATTCTCCTCATTGATTTTGTGTTTGTGTATTTTATATTTTCCTTCTCTCTCTCTCCACTGCTCTGCTTCTCTTTGTGTTTTTCTTCCTTGGATTTTTGGCGTCCAAACCCTCCATTTTGGGCTCCTTTTGCACTGATGGCCGATCATTCTATATTTGTTGGTTGGGTTTGTATTGTTCATGATTTTTTTCGTTTGGTTGTGTTTGTTCTCTCAAGATTTCGAAGTTCGGTCTTTGTTGATTGTTCTTGGAATTTTTTTTTGGAAATTATTTTTGTTCCGAAAACTTTTGAGTTATTTTTTCTACTGGGTTTTGTTTATTTCATTATTTTGTAATGTTCACTTTTGATTCTTGATTTTTTGTTCCCCTATCTCCGAAGCCTAATTTTTGAATGTTGCATTATTTTTTGTACGACCAGATGTTTTTTATGTTGAAAATGTGGATGCTCATCCTTATTATGTTGTTTTATCCTTGAACGTTGTTTTTGTTACGATTTTTTTTTTCCCTCAGAATTTGGGGGTTTTGGTTTGGGAACCCTAATTTTTTATTGAGGGTTCTCCCTCCCCCTCCCCCTTTTTTTCCCCCTATCCGTACAGTATTTATGGTGAGAGTGTAAATTTTTTTTCGGCTTATTAATTTTTCTCTCTCGGAACCCTTTTTTTTTTTTTTTGCACCGTTCTGTTTTTTTTTTTCCCTTTTTTGTGTTCGGTACATTTTTTGTGGCGCAAGTGTTGGTTTTAATCTTGAGTATGTTGTTTTTTGCATTCATTGTTGTTTTACTTTGGTTTTTTTCATTCTGTCGGTTTTGGCTTTCGATCTTTACTCTTAAAACGGTTCTTTTTTTTTTTTTTTTTTTTGAGTATTTTTTCGTCTGTGTTTTTTCATTTCTTCAAACAAAGCCAGACTGAGTAACCTAAACAAGAACTTAGGTATATTGAAGATTTTTTTTTTGGGTTTATTTCGGTATTGTTTCGGGCTTTTTGGCTTTTGTTCAAAATTTTTTTTTTTTGGTTTTTGCAGATTGGCATAAAAATGGTGACGAAATGGACAAATGCAACTATGAAGAAGAACGTTCAAGATTTTTTCTCCCTTGATTTCTAAATCTGTAATTTTTTTTTCTTTTTCTCCTCGGGTAATATTTTGTTCGTTTTTTTAGAGATTTTGATATAATCCGTTTACCGTGTGTGATGTTTTCTTATCAAAAATTTTTTTTTTTTTCTGTTTTAAGCATCTGGTCCAAATTTACTAATTATAGTATATGATCATTTAGTTTGCTTCAAACTAGGTTTTAAATTTTTTTAGTCTTTGGTTACGTGGTTATGATTACAGTTTTTGAAAGCTGATTTTAACATTTAATGCTTTTATATCATTTTTTTTTTGCCTGTTGTGATTTTGTGATTTGTTAGATGACTGTCTGTTACTGTTCATCGTTCTTTTGACTGAGATATCTTCCCGGTTACACCTCTGTCATTAATGCAACTCATTATGTAAATTTTTTTTCCCCTTATCTGTTATCTCCAAATAACTTTGTTCCTCGCTCTTCCACCAACTCTTCTCATAATGTAAATTTAAATAGAAAAAAAAAACAACTAAATTATCAAAGTTACTGTAAATATATTACCTTCCTTACTTAACTATACTTGATGTACATTATTTATTCTCATAATTTTATTGTTAACTTTTTTTCCCTGCTACCGTACAACACACGGGCATTAGCCTCGTAAAAACTAAAACTAAAAACTCACTTTTGACACTCTTTCTCTCTCTCCTCTTTTTCGACTCATGACTTTATTGTTTTCATGACTTTATTGTTTTCACTGTCCACTAATTATAGAAGAGATATTATAATATCTCTAACAGAGCGACGAGTTTCGAATTCGCGGCGGGTGTGTATGAGGCGGTGCAGCAAGCTTCGAGTTCACGGCGGCTGCACGAGGGGGGCGGCTGGTTGGGGAAATTGTTGTTCTGTGAACCGAGATCCCTCCTCAACAGACTTCGAGAAGCCCAGCCCCACAAACAGTTCATCGCGACAGTGCATTGCTGCCATGTGCGATCGTAAGCCCACTCTGGTTGATTTGCTGAGTTGAGTGTAGAAGAGAAAAGAGATTATCAAAGAGTGGAATTTCTTAGTTTGCTGGTTTTTGAAGGAGACTGAGGACGAAGAATGAATGATGAAAAGGAGGATTTTTTTTTTCTTTTGAAAATTGGTTAGTTTGATATATAAGGGGTAGTTTAGTCTTTTATCGTACAATTAGACCATTTAGCGGAAAACTGTGAGTTTTTAGACATCCACCGGTGAGAAGGACTAACTTATATCATTTTTTAAGAATTCAGGAACCAACAAATTAAAAAAAAAAAAAAAAAAATTAAGGAACAAACAGTATTCAGGTACTATTCTAGCAATTTACCAAAAAAAAAAAAAAAAAGAAAACATTTTGAAGGAAACAAAATTGTGAAGTCATGGTGTCATCCCCGCCCCGGCCCCCCTACATTCTCTCTCATCTTTGGAATGACAGCGATTTATGTGGTCAGTGACTCACGAATGTTATGACTAGTGGTCTATATAATTAAGCACAATGCTCATAGCATCATGATTGCAAATATTCACAATATTTTCAAAATATTTCTATCGAAATTTCTGAATTTGATGATTACCGAAATATCTTTTCAAATATAATATATTAATTTTCTATCAAAATATTGGAAAATATTGATAAAAATGTTGATATCCATATAAACATAGTGTAACTTTGACAAAATATTGAGAAATATTAGTAATTTCGATGGAAATTTTAGTTTGAAAATTTTCAAAATTTAGATTTATATCATTTTACATATGTTATAATTATCTTCTATTTTTTTAAAATAAATGGTGAGAGAGTACAGCTAGCAACTAGTATATTATAATTATCTTATAAAAAAAAAAGAGATAAAAAATTAAATAAATGGCAACACATAAAACCTGAGAGTATATACTCCCCCTAGACTTCTACAAATTTTGCATAATTTTCTATTTATGAAAATATATTGCGAAGAGATCAACAAATCTACATATAGCATGTCACAACTATATTCAATTTTATTCAAATAATATGTCATGACACCAATATTGCTTAGATTAGGATGACATACTAACCATGTTTGAATCCCATAAGACTTCCTTTGGTATTACGATATGTAAAATATGATATGTTTCTTATCTAAAACTTGTGTACTTTTGTATCTTTTTAATGTTTGCGCTATCCTAAAATGTTAGAGATATATTTTAAAGCAAATTTTCGTAACTTCCGTAATTTTTCCTATATTTTCACTGATATCGATAATATCTTCGAAATTTCTGTAAAATTAGACTACCCAATATTTCTGTCGATATCAATATTTTCATCTTTACATAGAACTTCAATAAGGATTCTTGCACAAAGGGTTGGGATGCGGGGGATATCGGACAACCAGACACGACAATCATGTCATCATAATGTGGCACCCTTGCTAGGGCTTGCAACCCGACGGTGGGGAGCGGTTGGGGGGAGGATACCTAAGTTTTTAAGAACTTTCTATTTTAGCCTCTAAAACTAATTACATTCTCTATGATAAAATATTTTATGATCTTAACCCTTATTTGCCCCTTGAAATTTCTAAGTACTATACTTGCATAACATTTTAAGAAAACTTTAAATTTCACCCAATTTTTTATTTTTAATTACTCATATTTAAAATTTTATATCTAAAATGAATTAAAATCAATTGGACTACTATATAAATTGTCAATTTTTTTTAAAAAAAAATTCTAACTATAAAATTAAATTAAACTCTATTACAATCTTAGTTTATTTAGGAAGGGAAAAAAAAAACAAATATAAAAATCAATAAAATGATGGCAAAAGGTTTTTGAACTTTAGATCTCTTTATATTTATTTGAATTACATTTATGTTTCCCTATTGGAATCAAATAACGAACTTTAATTAATAAGTGTATTTTAGTTTGATATTGAAAAACCATCTAAAAAATATATTGGGTCAAAATTGGACCAAAAGAAAGAGACAAACCACGAATTAAACTAGACCAAACTATTTTAAAATGGTCTAATTCAGTCCGGTCTTTGCATATAAAATGATCCGTTTTAGTCTATATTTTTCTAGATTGGGTAAAACGGTCCAGTTTGACAATCATAATAGTTTAGAACCAAACCAGATAATGCACACTCCTAGGATTAAATTTGAAGATCATTGTACTAATATAACATAAAAAAAAAAAAAGCAACATAAGACTAAAATGATACAAAATTAAATTAAAAAAAACTAAAGTTTGTATTATGTTGGTTAAGAATGGAGAATTTGTGTCATGTTGATTAATAGATGAAAAAAAAAAGTGATTATTTGGATAATTTTCTCAATGTCCCTAATTGGGGAGCTCCTAGCCAAGGTGCTCCTTTTCACTTTCATCTCAAAATCACAAAATTTGACTCTTATTTTCTTAATTTGTCACACTAAAATTACAGATTATAATTTTTTTTATTAGAAATTGTAGTAAACAGCATTTTTTCAAAAATTATTGAAGTAAAAAAAAAAAAACAAGCTTCTACAATTTTAAAGTGAATAAAAGTATTGAATAGAAGTAAATAAATTATTACGTTGTAAATTTTGTACCATGTTCTATATAATTCAATTGTGACAAGAACATACCGGCAATAAGCAGCCAAAAATAGAGAAAAACTCTAAACACATTCGATGGATAGGACTAGAGAAACCTGCAACGGACTCTCCGGGTTCCTCTCCTTGTAGGCCAACTTTATGTTGGACATGAGAGTAGGCTCATGGGTTACTGCCGATAACCTACAGGCGCTTGTCCGTTGCTATAGTATGGCGTAAGTTAAGAATATTTGATAAGCTTCTAGATATGATCATGTGAACAAGAAAATTATTTAACAATCTTCATATTGAAAAATGGTTTTCAAGTCCCTTAATTTTTTTTTTCAAGTCACTAGTATTAAATAAATAACTAATAAATAACACAAACTCACTGCTATTTTTTCAATCGGTAAAAAGCTTTGAAGAAAAATTACAATAACGCTTTTTTGAGTAAAAACTTAAAAAGTCAATAGCATCGACATCAATGGTAAGACGTTATCCATATGAAGAACTTGATTAGAATTTAAAATATTCAAATATAAATAACTTGAATAACTTATATTAGGATTAACTTGAGTCTTTCCTATTTAATTTTAAATTGCGGATTATATTCATATGATAATATTACTTAGATTTTTTTTTTTTTTTGGCTGAAAAGAAAGGGTTATATGAGTAGAGATTGGAATGCCTAGATAACCCTAAGGAGGTGAATGCCCCCCTGCATGACATATGGATCATTTACGAAGTGAATTGCCCATATACCTTGACCAACGCAGTGGTGATGACTTGAACCCAAGTAATAAATGAGGAAAACGAACACCCTATCAACTCACCTAAAAAACATTGGCTACTTAGAATTTAGTTAAGTGCATTAAGTGCATCTTATTATTTTATTTCATTGTAAGTAACTTAATGATTTTAATTTCTAAAGAGTAATTTGTATAGATGATTGTCTAATGCATCCTTTGTTTCTCTCCCCGAGTTCTATTTCTATCTTTTATAACGGTTTTATTGTCACATTGTTATGTTTCCAATCTATATTCAACGGCCTCTTCTATCCCATCTCTACCTGGGTTCTACATCAATGACATTTCTTTCTTATACACCTATAATTCTACTACCTAATCTATCAAGTAATCAAGTTATATGAATAATTATATTTCTATTCGCGACTCTATACTTTCTAACGAATTAGAAGAACTCGGAATAAAATAAGTGTGATTACAAAATGCTCTTAAACGGAAAAAAAAAAAAAAAAAGTTATTAAAATTACGATATATTTGGTCGATGGGTTAGTTTGGTCTTCTATTTTGAGTTAAAGAATTTAATTCCGTAGGTAAAATATGGGAGATAAGTTCCCCTCTTATCATGAACTTAATCCTTTACTTTTTGATAGAGTCCATGTAATCTAACTCATCAATATAAAGGAAATTAGGAATTTAGTTTACATTTTTTTTGTCCAAATTAAATTTCTGAATAGTAAACAGACGGACAAATTCGAGTTCATGTGTTTCTAATTGAAGTAGTTGTTGAAATATACATATGCATAGTTCTCAATGGCCACAAAAAACAAAACCAACGGCTAAAATGATTTGAAGTATCTGCAACAACAACAACCTTGTAATTTCCATTTAGAGCCAAAATCAGGAAAAAGAAAAATTAAACATTGTAGTTTCCATTCAGAGAAAAAATAATAATAAAACATTGTAATTTCCATCTGTACACAAGCTAGGCCTGCACAAAAAAGTTCAAACCACATTGTAATTAAGTTGTAACAAACTTATTGATCTATTATTTATTTATAGTTAAAATTATCCAAATTTAAATTTTTATTCTGAAAAAAAAAAAAAAAAAGAATCGGTCTTTACAGTGTCATCCGTTCAAGCCTCATTAGAGAAGTCTACGGCAAATGGAATTATGAAGATTCATCACTCTTCTATAAATAGTCTTGTTCATGGAACCCCAAAGGAAAGCATTATACTAAGTCAAGCTACGTACAATTCTCAAAAAAATGGCTTCAACATCTTCCTCTTTCACATTCTTTTCCTTTCTAATAATCTTCTCGTTCACCTTTCTGCACACAACGATGGCCGCGGACCCCGACATAATCACCGACTTCATAGTCCCTCCAGAATTAGTGAAAGGCGCTATCGACGGAAGCTTCTTCACGTTCACCGGCATGCGATCCCTCGTCGGAGCAGAGCCGCCTGCAGCCTTTAAGGTCTTAAAGGCAAGCCTGGTGGAGTTCCCAGCTCTCAACGGCCAGAGCGTCTCCTACGCAGTTCTTCAGTACCCGGCCGGGACTGCTAACCCACCGCACATTCATCCCCGCTCCGCCGAGCTCCTCTTAGTCGTCGAAGGAGCTCTCCAAGTGGGATTTGTTGACACCACCAACAAATTGTTCACCCAGTCGTTGCAGGGCGGCGACGTTTTCGTGTTTCCTAAGGGTTTGGTGCACTTCCAGTACAATGCCGACCCGTACAACCCTGCAATCGCAGTTTCGGCATTCGGGAGTGTTAATGCCGGGACGGTGTCGGTTCCCAACACTTTGTTTGCCACCGGCGTTGACGACAATGTGTTGGCTTTCTCGTTCAAGACTGATGTTGCCACCATTCAGAAGCTCAAGGCTGGTCTTGCTCCAAAGGCTTGAGGATTATTCGAATTATTGTTTTAGCAGTTTTTTTTTTTTTTTTTTTTTTTAAATATTTCTTCGTTTGTGTCCTTTAATTTCTTTCTTTGGCTTATAAATAATTATCCTTCTTGAATGTTTGAATTTAAAAGGATTTAGATGTACCTGCCTTTTACCAAAAATAATGAGAATAGGCAATAGAAAAAACGAAAATAAGAACACAAGTGTTTATAAAAATATTAGATACAACAAATGTGGTCATTGATAGCATTAATTGATAGCCGTTACCAAAGAGTGTAACTCATGTAGCGCCAATAGCACTTAAGAAAGTGGAGTTTGTGTTTTGGTCTAAAAAAGTGCGTGGCCACATTCCCTCCAAATACACTTTCTTTCTTTATTATTATTATTTTTTTAAAATTTTAATTCAAACATCCAAAAATTAACTTCAGCAAAAAATCCTCAAATAATAACTGCTCGACGAGACTTAGAAGATCTTCCTCAAACCCCAATTGTTTCGCTCAAAATCTTTATGATGAATCCAGACGTTTCCCTAAAATCTTGCATGGTTACGTCTCCCACCCTCGATTTCGCCTCGCGTTTTTCATCTATAAACAACCCATTAACAGAGTGCGTGAGCCAAACTCAAGAAACAAAAGAATTTCTGAAGTTCCTAATGCACACAAACGTTCGTGAACCACCAATCTTAATTAATCAGAGTTGACCACTTTTGAGGTATTTGATTTTCCTCCTTCGATCAACAATTTTCCCTCAAAGAAACCCTCATTATAAGTGTCATTTTCTCTCGCCGAATCTAAACAGAGGAAGATCTATTTATTTCGTATTTGTTTTCTTCTAATTTTGGTTTTCCAATATAGGCATGTCATGCTTTTTTTTGTTTTTGTTTTTTTGTTTTTTTAACATTCATCTTCTATTTTCTAAGGTTTCTTTGCATATCAAAACAAACTAAAATTCTTATTATTATGTTATTCGATTTTTGAAGGTATGGAAATTGATGTTTCAAGAGGCTTAAATTTTAGTAGATTTGGGTATTCTTGTTTCCAGTGGCAGAGATGCATGTGGATATAAGGTAAGTTCTATGTTGTAGAACAATTATGTCAGTATAATTTATTGCACATCGTTTCATCTATTTCCTCTTTTTCCTCTACAAACAATTTTATCTACTTCTTTCAAACTAAAAAAAAAATTTCAATATTTCTAGATTGAAGGTCATGTCTGGAATAATATTTATACTAATTGGAGTTTAAAATGCATGGATATGGTGCAGAAAGTAGTAATATAGAGGAAAATTCATTGGGCAAGTGTAATCGATGCAGAAGATTCTTCCTTCAAGGTTTCTTTTACTTGATTTATTTTTTTTTTTAATTTCAACTTGTATTCGTTCTGATTCATTTTATGTTTACTTGCATATTATTGCCCTCTTCAACTATTTTCAAAGAAAACTTCATTTAACATGCTTTACGATTTCTTGATTAGTAATGCTATTGTATCTGTTGTGGATTCTTATTCAATTGTTCTTTGTTTTACCTTTTCTTTTAACTAATATATAAACTCTGTTTTTTCCATGGGATTGAAAACCTGAGTTCAAGGTACAAGCTACAAAGCATTCTTGTGATATCTTTTATGTGCTGAAAAAGGTGAACAACTTTGGAAGTAAGAAATTTAAGATGATAACACAAAAAAAAAAAAAAAAAAAGAAAAGAAAAGACTAAACAGCAAGGATAGTGTGGCAAACCTTCTTTAATTACCAATTGAAATTCTTTTGCAACCAATGGTTAGTATAAGAAGCATAGATGAGGTAAACCAATCTTCATATTTTTTGTCCTGCTGATATTATTTTCATCAAACAGTTCTCCGGTTTTACTCATTTGTTTGAATTCTCTGGTTCCTGATACAAACATCGCCAACTTGTGACGAAACTCCTAATCTAAGAAGTCTCCAAGACTGTCTCTACATTCAGGTTCAAATGGAAGAACCACGACCCGTTACCTATATGGAGGTAAGAACCTTGATATGGTATGCCACAATTAATTATGGAACGATTGATTGATAAGTCATTCGTAAACGCTACGGAAGACTTCGATAAGTTCGAATAGTTCTTCAAAAAACTAAAGAGAAAATACTCCTGCAATTACTGAATAATGATTTGGCCTTTCACTGTTACAAAGATGCCTATTAATAAGTTGAATGTTACAAAAAGGTTCCTACAATAACTATCCTGATTAAAGCTAAAATCTGGTAATTAAAAGTTCTTACTTGCCTAAAACAAAAAGGAAACAATCAACCCTTTAATTGGCTGATCTCACAACTTCACTAGAAGAGGAAAGTTGGAAGTTTTTAAATAGCTTTATTATCAGCCATAAATGCCCATGAAAAGTCAAAAAATGGCCTAAACAAATAAAGGCAAGTAAATATCTTGGCATACAAGTCTTACAATCAGGCCAAAAGAATATTCCTAAACATCTCAATTTAACTTTCTAAAATTAAACTTAGTCTTGGCTGGATTCTTCTAGAACTTGGATCATATTGATTCATTTTTGTTAAACATGTGGATCATGTTTAATGGGTCCCCACGAATTTGCTTCAGTCCAAACTTATTTAATCAGCCCATTGAGTACATCTTTGAACTTCTTTGCTTGAGCTCTCGTAATCGGCCCAATTGGAACTTGAATTGGATCCCTTGACATTGTGCTATGATTTGCATCATTTCCCTCCTCTTGAAAAGGATTTGCCCTCAAATCATCACCTACATCAAAAGGACTCAAATTAGAACATTAAAAGTAGCACTTACATTGTATTCACTGGTAATCTAGTTTGTAAGCATTGTCATTGATGCATGCTAGGACTTGGAAAGGATCATCTCTTCTTCGAAGCAATTTGGAAAGTCTTTACACCAAAAATCTCTCTTTTCTCATGTGCAACCAAACCCAATCTATGGGTTAAAAAATCAGTTTGTGACGCCCCTTGTTGGCTTGTTTTGCATACTGCTCCATTTTTCACTCAATGTTGAGCCTTGCCTTCTTATGTATCGTTGTGCTACACTCGGGATTTAGCTTGCCTACATGTGACACATCTACCACAAATCCTCTCAAAATCTCATTTCATGTGTGGCCAATAGAAGTGCTCCTACAAAACAGCTAAAGTCTTTACAACTCCAAAATATCCCATTAATCCCCCACCATAGGAGTCCTACACTATCAAATCCCTCAAAGAACAATTAGGCACACATAAATTATTCTCTCGAGACAAGGAACCCATCATGCCTAAAGAACTTACCACAAGCATTTTTCTCACAAGCTCGGCATTCTTCACAAATTTGTGGTCATCAATGTATAAATTTTTAATGTGCTCAAAATCAAGTAATTTTGCATCAAATGTAGAGAGTAATATATACATGTGAGAAAGTGCATCGGCGACCACATTCTCCTTACCTTGCTTATACCGGATGATGTAAGGAAACGTCTCAATGAACTCCACTCAACGAGCATGCCTTTTGTTTAGCTTGTGTTGGCCCTTCAAGTGTTTCAAAGACTCATGATCGGTGTGAATCATGAATTCTTTAGGTACCATGTCTCTAAAGCTCGAACTAATGCATACAACTCCTGGTCATAAGTCGGGTAGTTTAGGGCTGTCCCGTTTAACTTTTCACTAAAGTAAGCAATTGGTCATCCCTCATGCATAAGAACTGCGTCGATGCCAATACCTACACTTGTGGAACTCGGCCATTATTGGATTGTACGTACCTTCTCTTTATCAACTTGTATACCTTGTGCACGTTATGTTGTTGATGGCTCAGCAATCAACACACATTCTCCACGTCGCATCCTTCTTAGGTACTAGCAACACCGAAACGGCGCATGGACTCATGCTTTCTTGTCACATTCCCCTTTTCCATTAATTCACTGACCTGTCTTTGTAGCTCCTTTGTTTTCTCAGGAATGCTCCTATAAGCTGGCTGGTTTGGAATGGAAGCGCTAGGTATAAAGTCAATTTGATGCCCTATTCCTCGAATTAGAGCCAAACCATGAGGCACCTAGTCGAGAAAGACATCTTCACATTCCTGCAGTAGAGAAACAAAAAAACTAGACAAAGCAAGGTCAAGTTCATTAGTGTTAAGAACATCGCTCGCTTAATTTATTTGTCTTTTGCATAAAAATTCTTTTGTTTTCTCTCTATTGTTCTCTCAATGGCCGAATCTATAATTGCCTTTTCTCTCTTTTTTTTCTTCGGCTTCTTGCTCTTTTGCACTCTATTTCTTTTTATCACTCTCTTTTAGCAACCTCACTTGATTGTCATAAACTTGTTTCGGCGTCATTGGCACAAAAGTGATGGGCTTTGATTGAGCACAAAGGAGTACTTGTTGGTGAATCCATCATGCTTAACTCACGATCAAATTGCCAGGGTCGGCCTAATAACAAATGTCTAGATTACTTCGGAACTATATCACACTAAACTTCATCTTCGTATTTTCCAATGCGGAAATGAAACCAACACCTATTTATTCACCCTTACCTCACCACTATTATTGAGCCATTGCAATTTATAAGGCCGGGGATGTTTACTTACTCGCAGTCCCAATTTTTCAACCAATGTAATGCTAGCAACATTAGTACAACTATTTCCATCTATAATCACACTACATACCTTATTTTGCATGTATCATCTAGTATGAAAAATGTTTTCTTGCTGTACCTCGTCATCTTCTTTGAATTGTACGCTTAGAGTTCTCCTTGCAACCACAGTTCACCTTTGATCGCATATTCCTCATCCACATCCTCTAATGGTGGCATAGAGTCGGTTTCCAGCTCATTGTCGGTTTCAATCTCACTATTATCCTGTATCACCATGATTCTTTTGTTCGGACATTGACTTACTATGTGATCCCTGCCTTGACATTTAAAAAACTTAATGTCACGATTTTGAGAAATGGAAGGGTCAGATTTACCTTGAGAACCATGGCTAGTTGTTTCTTGTTTTGGCTCATATTTAGGTTTTGCAGTCGGTTACTTCACATAACTCAGTTTCCATGGGGCAGAACCCGAACTATGGGATGCACGTGTACCACCCCTCCTCTTGAGCTTTTGCTCCACTTTGATGGCCATGTGCACCTATCCTCTAACTCCACATAATGCTGCATCTGCAACCTATCATGAATTTCTTGATTTAAGCCATTCAAAAACCTAGCCATATTAGCCTCTTGGTCTTATTCAACATTAGCCCGGATTATAGAAATATTCATCTCCTGTTAATAATCCTCCACACTCTGGTAACCTTTTCTAAGCCTTTGCAATTTCTGGTACAACTCCCGGTAGTAATGGCTTGGTACAAACCACTTCCTTATTACTATTTTCATCTCTTCCCATGTCTCTATCGGATGTTCTCTATTTCGCCACCTGTTCAACACTAACTAATCTTACCAAACAATAGTATAATCAGAAAAGATTTACCTTCTTTATCTTGGAATAGTTGTGGCAATTGAATACTAGCTCCACCTTATTCTCCCACTCAAGATAAGTTTTGGGATCGTTTTTACCTTGAAACGATGGAATCTTCATCTTAATACTATCCAAGCTATTATATTCCTGATTCCTAGCTTCTCTAAATTGCCCTCCATGTCTCCTATTAATACTCATCTTCTTCATCAAAACCAGCCCCTTAATAGTATTCGTCTTTATCTCTCACTCCCCTAGTTTGAACCCTTACCCTTCTATACGTATTAGGAGTGTTTCATAGATGCACCACATGTATATTCTCTATCCGATCTACCCGTTCGTGTACCTGCTTCAATTCTAACCTTATCACACACCTCATCTCACTCATCATGGCCTTCATAAATACTTTCGGGTCAGCTATTCCCGTAGCACCTTCGGCAATGCTCTTATCACTATTATGAGACATGATTGCTGCAAAAACAAAGTAAGAAAGAAAAATATCTCACACACTCCCTCAAGTGTTCCTCTCGAATCAGCCTGGGCTTAGCCGCTGGAGGGTTGACTAAACCCATGCTCACTAAGCTAGACCCTTGACCCCCTGGTTGGTTTTTGTTGGCGTTGTTCCCTTTCCCGAACTTACGCTACATCCACATAACCCTCTCCTAGTCATTTGGATACTAGGGTCCCCATTGCCCATGGTTAGCCATGATCGGCTCTGCAAGTAAACAAAACAAGTTAAAATCTTGTTAGGCCACATCTTAGTGAAGGATGTAGACGAACGTGACCTATGATCCAAAGACCCTGTGCAGGATAAAGCTGTCGGATCACTTTGTCCAAGACCTTGTCGGTGATCCTCGGGCCCCACTCTCTAGGGGAGGAACCGCCAAACTGTAGACCATATGTTGAAGTGGTCGACACTCCCCGGAGGATCTTAGATCGACTAGTTGAGGTAACAACCCCGTCAGCCACGACCACTATCTGAGCACTATAGTGGATAATAGGATTGGACATTGAGACCACAACAATCACAGTCTCCTCCTCTGATTGGTGTGGACGGGACTGATCAAGTGGAAAGTTGGACGTTGAAGACAAACTAAAACAGTTATATTTGGCCAAACTCTCGTTCTCCAATAACCAATTTTTTTTTCGCTCGAGGTCCGTCTTCTCCCGGAGCTTCTTAATCCTCTCCTGGTTTGAGAACTCTGTGTAGGGTTCTCAGGTCCAAACATAACCCCTTCTAATGATAAGAGAAACAAGCTCCCCGAACGGCACCTGGCTGTAGTCATTCCGACCAAACAACCACTTACCTATCGTGTAGAACTACAAATGCTTGGAGTTCATGTCCGAGTCCGGGCTACCTACGATGATTGTCACCCTGTAATCCTGGAAGTAGTATAAGCTGGTAGAGGAAGGAGCTGTCTTTATCCAATAAAGGTTTTGGAACGCACTAAATGGGAACTCCGCATAGAAGTATTTTTCCTAGAGAATGAAGCAGCTGATTAATATCCAGTAAACATTGGCTTTCAGCTTCATGGGGGCTACATCAAGTCATCGAAGCGTCTGCCTCTGAAATGGGTAGAAGGGCAAGCGAAGGCCAACCTGAAAGGACTCTGCCAACGACATAACATGACCGAGTGAAGACGAGAAGACTAGTCGTCCGGACTAAACACGATCAACTTGATGTCATCTGGGATCAAGAATTCTACCCGTAGTGACTCCAAGTACTCAGGGGTAACTGCCGTAGTGAAATAGTCCACCATGTACACATGATAGCCTCTAGCTCGGTCAACCATTTCCATATCTGCTATCCGATAGACCAGGATGCTGTTGATTCAAACCGAACAACTTTGACTGCACTAGCAAGCCTGGATGGGTTCATCCTGAGGGGTTGCGCTCCCCAACAGCTCGAATTCTTCATTTGAGCCCTCATCCAAACTAGATGTACTCGGCTACCCGACTATTCTAGTTGCGGCTGCATCTTCTTCCCCAGTCAGGTCCACCACCTAGGGACCGATTCGTGTCCTTAGTTGGTCGGAGGCCCACATACCGCTCAACTCATCCATGAAAGAACAATCAGGGAGAGTGGTCGACACAACTCCAATATCTACCTCAGCCGTTGGACTCATTCTCCTGCATACCCAGTCAGTATAGGCCCACCTCTCAATATAAGGATGTCTAAAATGCCCAACAAGTTGCCAGGGGTCCTCCTAGCTTGCTCAACCAAATCAGCGGTGTGGTCGGTGGAGTCGAAAGAGTCGGTGCTTTCCAAGGAACCTGCTATGTCAACTTCATTAGAGAGAGTATTGTTCTCGAAGTCACCAGACAGGTCATTCATCATCTCGGAAAAGCTATATAACGAAGAGAGGGATTACCTTATCAGAAGTTCTCATGCACTCGAAACCCGGCTAGCAAATGATGGCCATATTGGCAGTGGTTGGCAATTCTTAGTAGGATTAAACAGCCTCTAAATGTGATAATGGAAAAAAGAAGGTCCAATCCCCCAATTTATAGGGGGTTTAGGCAGGAAAACGAAGGCACAGAATTAGAAGGGTCTCTTTGACCTCCCACCAACCAAGAAACAAAACGTGGCGTGAAGTTGTCACATGTAAGAAACTTTTAAAGGTGATGCATCCAACCAGATCCGATCAGATGTGCGACGACTAACTCCGACTAGACCTATTTTGATCAACTTCGACCAAAAGTCCTAGAAGGCATGAAATTTAGTCAGATGGTCTCGACCGTATGGCGACTTAACACCCTCGGCCTGAATGGATCGGGAGCGCTCAGAGAGCTATTATTGATGGTGTAATCCTTCCCACGCTGAAGACCACCTATCCACTAGGGGTCGAGGCCGACGAGAACCAGTTGGCTCTTCTACCCAGCCAATGGAGAAGATTCGACCAACAATGAGACCTGATCAGACCAGAGAAGTCAAGCTCGGATTGCAAATGAAGTCCCTCCTCGGGTCACCGGGTTGACCAACCAACACCTCTGTTAGGTTGCTGATCCCCGGATTGCCTCTCCTTTAAGAACCTCGAGCAAATCATCATCGGGCTTTGAGGTTCTAGCCTGAGCAACACTTCTCCGACTATTTCTAAGTCCCTTTTGGAATGGAAATGGATGGTTAGCTCATGCTGCCCCTACCACGACATCCCGTATCAACTGACAACCGTACTGTGATAGGGTGTGCCACATCACTACTTTGCACTACCTGACATCTGATACCTATCACTGTACCTGTCCTTGTCCCTACTCCAGCACCACCCTCCACCTCCTGACCGAATTGACTCAATACTAGTCGCCTGCACTAGTATTAATGACCTGTACTCGTGTCCCCCTATCACCTGAATAGAAGGGCACATGATATCTGTCTAGTAAAGGTCAAGTATCCGTACACCTGGAGTATGTCTACGCACTGGAATCACTTGGAATACAACCCATCAAGGTCACCCTAAAACCCGAACCAGTGGGAAACACCTATAAATAGAAGAGTGTCGCACTCCCTTAGGTATGGTCTAGTTTTCCTTGCCAAGCTCTACTTTTTCGCTTGCTCATCAATATCCCTTATTGACTTAAGCATCAGAGTATCCTTAGCAAACACTCCACTAGTGTCCCCCTTACTCCAAGATGCTTCTCTTTTGCAGGCAACTAGGCAAAGCACGATGGCACAAGGCTGATCACGTCAAGTGATCCCATCTGGTATTGTATCAAAGATTTTTAACATCAACATACTCCAACAACTTATCCAATACATTATGTTTTAATCTTATAGAGAAATTTGGCTCACATTGCCATTAGACTGCTTTTTTTTTTTTAATTAATCAAATAGAAACCATGCAAAAATTGGAAGAAAAATAAGTAACAAAATATAATTAATATGGTTGTAAACTCCTAATTCTTTCTCTCTCTCTCTCTCTTCGTATGGTGTTTAGGGTTTTAGGAGGATGTGCCTCTCAAAGGACTGGGAACAAGTAGCGGTGCCTTACTTACCATCAGTTTTCTGATGCTAAAAATGAAGATCTGACCATTGCCAGGAGGTTACTAGATGTGGAGGTGATTGTAGGGTTGGGAGGCCTGTGTTTCGACGAAATAGAATAGGAGAAGGGTCGTGGCTTTGATGACACTTTCTAACTGTCTACTTTGGCTGTGGTGGTCATCTTCTTGCTTGTGGCTTTTCCGATGGTGGTAGATTTTCATTTTGTTTTATTATGTTGGTTTGTAGGTGTAATAATTATGGATCATACGCAGTTCTGGTTTTGTTTGTTGTTTTGGAGTTTTATTTTCAATCCTTAATAATGATGATGGATTTCCATTGTCTAGACTCATGGTTTATTCACCATATTTAGATCTCAGCTATTTGTTGGTCCTGCTAGACTTGTAATGATGCAGGGTGTTTGGTGATCTCTGCGATCTGAGGTTGTGGCTCCCAATTGATTGGCAATTTTCGTCATTAGTTAGGGCTTCGTTAAGTAGAACGTAGTGCATGCACTTTCTGGCATTTTGAGGTATTTTTCCATTTTCGGGCCTTAGACTTGCACCATTCCCACTGTACGTCAGTTGTTTGTACCGATGGTTGAGGGTTATGACCGCACAATTATGAAATCTTTGCATTGTATTATTCAGTTTGTAACTCTTTATTAATGAATATATTTTTTCCTTCAAAAGAGAGAGAGAGAGAGAGATAAAGTAAGTGAAGATTAGTTGGAGAACGGCAGAGTAGCTTGTTTGATAAAAATGAAAAGATGAAAGAAAGAAAAGTGGGTGGATAAAAGATGCAAGGGAGTCCGCCAATTTATAGTTATTCAATATTGGGTGGAAAATTAAATTCACACAATGATGAGTAAACTTACATTTTTATCCTTTTTTAAAGTCAAATAATGTAACTAAATGAATAAAATTATAAGTACACAAATCCCTAAATTTTCTTTCATTCCTACCTACTAAATCTTTCACACAACCTAAAAGAAAATCATTATCTTTTTATTATTCCTTCAATACACAGAATCCCTTCAATAATGGCACTCAAGAGAAACATGCAACTGTTTAATAACGTTTTACAGCAAATTGCAATTTTTCCTTTAAAAGTTCCCAAATTAGCTTATATTTGGTTGGTCAGTTTAGGTTAATTTATATATTTGGATTGGAATTATTTGAAATTTCAAAAACTAGTTAAATTTTTTGTTGATTTATAAGAAAAAAAAAAAAAATATGTCAAAATATTTATTTTGAACCGACAAAATTTTTCATTATTTTTCTATACAATGCATGATTGAAGCATTGCTCCCTTAAATTCAAGTCGAACTCCAACTCTATCCCATGTTGTTTAACCAAATTGGATCCTGTGATAATATTATATAATTAAGACTTTTGACACAATTAGTTCTTAAACTATTATTGTTATGGTAAGCTAAAAGATGCATAATTTGTTATTGAAGTTATGCATATGAAATGTAGGTTACAAAGTTTTCTACAAAAAAAAAAAATATATATATATATATATATATATAAAGAGGAAACGAAAAAATCGTATGAGATGCAGGTTACAAAGTTTTCGATTAAAAAAAATGATAAAGAGTACACAAAAAGAAAACGTTATTAGTGAAAAGAAAATGATTCACTTCACGAAAACCTTTTATCACGAATTTCACGAAGCTACAATTGGATTTGGATATACACATGAGGGAGCCTAGTTTGTTTGGCAAACCACATGACAATTTATTAAGGTAAATCATGTGATTTGCACCCATTCTCTTAATTTGTGATTTATGCAAGTAAATAATTCATAAAAGTGTAGCATATTTCTCTTTAGTTTGTTACTCATACTTTTAAAAGAACAAATACATTGCTTTCATCATTTCTTCTGTCAGATAGTGATCTAATCACCATCAAATGGATTTTTTTTTTTTTTTTTTTTTTTTTGCCTTGTTTGTCTATATAAGTGCTCGCCAACTAGTAACATAAAAAAAGCAAAAAAAAAAAAAAAAAAAAAAAAAAACAAACAAACAAACAAACAAAACAAAACAAAACAAGACAAAAAAAACAAAAACAAAAAACAAAAAACAAAAAATCATGCCCGATCATCTTCCTATGAGTCTCTCTCCATTTCTTCCTCATCCCCATTCATGTGCTCCTCAGTGAGGAAAACTAAAACAAAAGAGAGAGATCCATGGTGCAGTAAAACAAATATTAGTTCCTCATTCACCAAAAAAAAAAAAAAACAAATGTTAGTTCCTCCAATGCATTATCCCAAAGTGACTTTTGTAGAACACTAGGCCATTGAACGTGTGCGAGCATGTTGAATTTGTTAGGTTTTTTTTTTTTCTTTTTTTAGATCTAAAAAAATGAATATTTAAATAAAAAAGTATTTGAGGGAAAAAAAATTTTAACAACATAAAACAGAAAAGAAAAATTATTTCGTAAGTATAGTTATAAAGATAAGGTTTAAAGAAATTAAAGAAATGGGAAAAAGTATTTAATAAAATTATTTTAATGGGACATCTAGGATTATTAATATTTTATTAACTGTGAGACCCATGCACATATGACCGTGCAAAACCCCAAAGCGGGTTATATAGAATTGCTCTTTTAAAAAAAGTTGGAAAATAGTAAAATAGTTCTTTTCCTAATTTTTTTCGTCATTATTCTTAATTTGAAAATGGGTGGATATTTTATTCTTAAATATATTTTGTACAATACTCTTATAGAATCTTTTTAAAGTATTTTTTATTTTTTCTACCAATGCACTATTGTCATTTTTTTTTTTTTTTGCTAACATATGTTTAACCATTAAGCTCTTTTAAAAATGTGATTCCAAACCATAATTGTTAAAAAAAAAAAAATAATAGTAGCAATTACCAATACAGAAATATAGAATTAAAAGAAGCCTCTATTCTTCGAAACTAAACACACTATCGTTGTCTTAGCATATCAGACTATTCACTGCAACTTGTGTGCCTAAAGTTTATTACACCGACACTCTAGAATAGTTTGGTCTTTGTTAGTGGAGTGAAAATGTGAGTGTAGTCGTGTGAGAAATTTACAGTGAGGTGTGTGACTGAGTGGTCAAAGCTCGATAATTTTGGGGTCTTATAAGTGTTAATTTGAACTCCAAGTTGTGTTTACTGTTTAGTGTCTTATAATTTTTTAGTTGCACCACGTGATCTACTCGACAAAGTTAAGCAATCAGTGGACCAAAGAACGTTAATAACTCCCAAAGAACAAAATTCGCAGCTGGATCAAGTAGTAAGTCCACCATGGCCATGGTGAAACCCCAAAGCAGAGTTGGGAAGGAAGTTGGTTTTAGAACCGATTCTCTGCATCTTTTTTTTTTTTTTTTAATTATTTTGAAAGAAGAAAAAATGAGATTTGATCAGATTTTTTTTGTTATTATTATTTTTAAAGCAAAAGGTGATCAAAAGCAAAGAAAAAATGGATCCAATAAAAGCGCTAATAATAATAAAAAAAAGGAAGACAGATTAAAGAAATGCTTGCTGTGTTTACAAGAAATTGAGCAAACACAAATCTTTCGCCACTTCCACCTCTCGAAGATTGACCAAAAGAAAGAAACAAAGAATGCTCACTGGTTCGAAGGAAGAGATGTACGACAGCGGAAGGAGAAAAATGAAACAATAGAAAAAAAAAAAAAAAAAAAAAATTTGGTTCTTTTTCCTTTTTTTCTGGGGTGTTGATTTCGAGTATACAGAGACACGTGCAAGACACGTGATCATAATACAGTATTGTAAGACTAAGATGCTTATACAAGTTATAAACAAATTTAGGGATCATATGAGGATAATGAGAGACAGAATTTTAAAAATATTTTGAAGTTGAGACGAGTTTTTAATCTATGTTATTGAAAAAACTGTTTAGAGTGCAAAAAAAAAATTTTTTTTTAAAAATTTTTAAATGTATTTGGAAAAAAAATATGTATTAATACAGATTTTGTTTCATTTCTTTCGTAATTTTATATAATTAAAAAAATATATCTCATTTCGCCTTAAAATAACGAAGTTTTGGATTTTTAAAGTTTGAGTTTTTTAAAAGATATTTGGAGATATAAATATTGAAAAGCAATTTTGAATTAAAGAAAAAGATAAAAAGTTTTTAAAAACAAAAAAAAAAACAAAAAAAAAAAAAAAAAACAGTGTTTTGGAAACACTCCCCTAAACGACCCCTTAATTCAGAGAATTCTATGATGAGGAACAGTAACTCTTCCCCACTGATGAAGCAAAAAATTTTAAGCACTAGATCCTTTTTGAACTATCTAAATTAAAAGGATTCGCAAAAAAATATTGTAATACATGATCACGAGTTTAAACTCCACCAAAGAAGTTAGGAAAAATTTTGCTTACTTTCAATCAAACAAGGTGATATAATTTAGTCAAATTTCATTTGGACGATCCAATTTACTTATTATTTTTGCATTTAAAAAATAATCAGATTCTAATAAATCAAATTATGAAAAAGCCACTGAAAAATATCGAGGGAAAAAAAATTCTCTCAATTTTTTTTTTCTTTTGGTAGGAAAAAAATAATTTTGGGATGGTCCCATCATTTTCAGGATTTCCAGTCCAATAAGCAAGAACACTTCCTTAATATGACAGAGGCGTGTCCTTTATATTAATTTCTCTCAGTCGTCTACCTGGGACTTGTCTTGCAATCACCAAACCAAGCTTTAATAGTCGAAATTGGAGTGGAGCTTAAGGGGAGGCAGTAGGAATCGAACTCTAATAGACGAAGAGGAGATGCCCACCAAAGGCTTCCCACCCCTTTGCGATTCCATCCACCCTATGGGTGTAAATTCTCTCCAAATTTAGTATGCCACATATATCTCGCAATTAATATGACCTCATCAAAATATATATATATATATATATATTATTGAGAGAAAATGCAAAAAATACAGAAAACAAAAAACAAAACAAAAAAAAGACAAAACAAAACAAAAAAACAAAAAAATTAAAACAACAACAATCATTTGACATTTTAACTTAACTCCAACTAAACTGTACTTTTCTATTTTAGTTTTTGTCTTTTCTGAAAAGTCAACAAAAATTAAAACTAATTTTGAAAAGTCTATCAATTCCAAGTTAAAAATTTTATCTCTAATCAGTGAATCAAACGTAAACTAAAACTTAATCTTAAAAAAAAAAAGGAGAATTTTAAATTATAATTCATAAACGAATTTGGGTTCAACTTCGCAAATATGAAGGGGAATCTGTTTTGGGATTTTTAATTTTCGATTTTTTTTATTTTTAAAAATGAGATATACCTTTTGTTTATTAAATTAGTGTGTAGGATATGTTTGTAACCACAGCGTGATCTAAGGATATTCTTGTAAGCATAATAGGATCTGTTTTATTGTTTGTTCAATTTATAAATAAAATTTTTTTTGCATATGTTATTCTAAAAGTATGATGTTAATTATAGTTCAAAAAATATGAAGTGTTAAATAACGATTAATATGTATTCCCAAAAAGAAAATTCAACAATGTAATAATCATTTTACCTCGGTAAGTTATGATCATATATGCATTGATAAAGATTGTCATCAGCTATTGTATTCTACAGATGATTGTTAACTTGTCAAATTTTAACATTTGAATAGGAAACTACTCGACAATTCAGTGCTAACTTTTATAATAATCTTGACTCACATATTTTTGCACTTTGGTGGCAAATTTTCCATTGTTTATGACATGTCAGATTTTATCATTTGGTTTTCTGCTAGTTGTTGCATTGATTTTTTCATTTGATCGTTACAGCATTATCATTTTAAAATTATTTAAATTTAAAAGTCAATTTTCACAACTTAACCAAGCTTAACAGGTACATAACAAAGGTGGATTATATCATTTGGTTTTATGCACGTGGGACATAAGTTATGCCCTTAATGTAGAAGCTACCGAAAATTAGCCTCTACAATAAATATACGGACATTTCTTTCTTTCTTCTTTTATTTTTTTTATTTTTTGAAAAAGGAAAAAAAAAAAAAGAATAGGAGATATTGTTAAACATCACAAATTTTCTAATAATTAGTTTTATACAATACCATACAAATTATACGACACACCAAAGACAACTGCATATATATTGACAACGGATTCAATTTTTATATCTCTTTATTTATGTCTTCTTCATATCCCCCAATAATATTACGACAATGTTAATTAAAAAATTGCATTTCAATTAAACATTATACCACATTAATAAAAAAGCCATGATGTGCATGATTTTAGTAAAGAGACAAATAAAAAGATAGATAAGCCGAATCCATTGGCAACATATTTTACGGAAGCTGCATGATTATCAAGGGCGCCTAATTCACATTTAAAACTTGTGTGTGTGTATTCCACAATTTCAATGGTTGTCAAAACCTGCTCATGGTTTCAATTGCTCTCGGTGCGAGGCGAAAAAAAAAAAAAAGAAGATGGTAAAGGCAGACTACATTATCAATGCAAGGGTTCATTCACTTTTAACAGCACGGTATATATAGCGGACAAACATCATGGAAGCGCGGAAACTAATCGTACCGAGCACCAAGAAGAATGCATAGGACATGCAAGCACTGTAACCAAAAAAGAAGAACAGCTGCATGAGGCCGTCCATATTCGACTTCAGATAGAAGTAAATCCCATAACCAAACATGAAAATAGCAGTCGATCCACCGCACAGCA
Source organism: Ficus hispida (assembly GCA_025413025.1). Taxonomy (NCBI): domain Eukaryota; kingdom Viridiplantae; phylum Streptophyta; class Magnoliopsida; order Rosales; family Moraceae; genus Ficus; species Ficus hispida. Next base: position 2,039,810 of record CM046363.1, read on the forward strand.
CGCATCTGCAGGACAGCATGAAGTACAAATTTGTTAATCTACAAAATTACCAGAGTTGAAAGAGAAAAACGAAGATTAACATACAGAAAATAGAAAACTGAGGGAAAATGTGTTTTGTTTCGATTTAAGAAACTGACGCTCTTTTTTTTCTTTTTTTCTTTTTTTTTCATTTCAAGAAATGAATATGTCTACAAACGTAAGTCACCAAATATGCCTTGAACACTACATTTCCTCTGTTTTTTCTCATTAACTTAGGGTGCAGTTAAAATATCAAGACTACCAGTAGTCCAAAGCAATTGTTTTAAAACAGAATTTTTGGAGCTTTTGCTCCTGAACTTTTAGTGCATTTGCAAATTTCCCACTGGTTATAAAATCTTTCCAAGTACCTCCAAATAGATGTTAAATTGAACGGGAATGTTCTCATACACATGACAAGACGTGCTCCGTCGTCATCCGTAATATAAATCTCTTTATTCAAACAAGCTTAATGCAAATTTTGACAGCCATCATCTATTTGGGCCACGTTGCACACTTTATTATTCTAAGGGACAATTTGTGAAAATTAAAAATCCAAGGGCAAAAGTGCCAAATGCCCTTTAATTGAAAAAGACTGACAAATAAGACCTCAAATCAACTCATCTATCTCCGTATAGATTTTTCGTTAAAAATCTTTGCAGCAGGGAAAGATTCAAAACTGCCACAAATACGGCTACATGCAAAAGATGTAAGATCATTCTTAATGGACAAGTACACACAGTATATGCGGTAAAATCTGTGTACATGCCATTTATAGTTATTGATGCTTTCGACCAATAAATTGTAAAGTTCCCCAAATCGATGAATAAGGATAAAATTTGGAAGGAAACACCCTCATACATGTGGCGTATCATGGTTTGGCCGTCATCCGAGATTTCAGTCTCTTCATTCAAACGAGCTCATGTAACGTTTACAAGGGTGTTTCTATCCAAATTTTAACAGCTGTCATCATTTTCTAACACTTTGCAACACTTAAAATAAAAGAGGGAAACTTGCCAATCAAGTTAAGGGGGCAGATGTGTGGAATACCCTTTGTTATTTAGGTGCGTTGTGCATGAAAGAGCAACATACCTCCACCACCATCTGTGGTCCTCAACAGAAAGCTGAATGTATGTCAAACCAATGCTTAATATTGCAGTTAGTATGACGAGGATAAGGAACGTAATGAACAAAATGCCAGGTAATGTATATATCTTGAAGCCCCATATGCTCGCATACAGATGGTGTAACTGAAGGCCAATTGCACTGAACGGTAATAAACCTGCAATAAACATTTGACTAGGTGCATTCCTGTACCAAGCTAATGGCGGAATTTCTCTTGGATATTGCTTTGTCGCACAAGGTGCTGAGAATTCGGATCTGAAACAATGTCCAATCAACCCACCCAAGGCGAGTAATGGGATGGCAAGGAAGAAATATATGAGAAGAATAACTACAATGGTGCCAAATGGAATTGCGGCAGTGACCCCCTGAGCTATAGCAACTGTGTTAACAATTGACATCGTCACAAAGAATGGAGCCATGTAAAGAATTCCCGCCAGAAGAACACTCCTTTTCTGAAAAGCCAAGGTTGTTTTTGTCAGGAAAAAAAAAAAAAAAGGATAAAAGCTAAAGAAATACAGCAGAACAGAGGTTCAGAAAAACTTACCCATCCAGTCTCAGAAAATTGGTTGTGGAAAGCCGCAGAGGTGTAACCACCAACCACAGATGTAAGAGCATATACAAGAACAAGAGATGTTAAAAGTGCTCCACGGTTGTACGGGTATAGAACTCCAAAAAATGCCAGCAAAAATAAGATGCAAACGCTGAAGGAAAAGGCAGAAGTTAAAATTGGGGGGAGAAGAGAAAGATAACGGAATAAAAAAATGGCACGTTTAAGGCTAACATGCAGAAAGAGTGTCATGTGCAAGCTGTACAATGATAGAAATCAAAGGCCACTGGCGTAAAATATTGCCAACTTTAGAAACCTCGGACATGGAACACGAATAGACATGAAGCATGAAGTATATAGATGTAAGTTTTTCAAGATTCTTACAGGGTGAGTAGCTGGGTACCAACACCCAAAACGGCACTAAATAAGGACATGTTCGAAGGGCATCTGAATACATCACCATGGATATATTTCCAACCAACCTCCTTATCTTCTTCTCCATCAAAATTAGAGAACCTATTCTCGATTTAAAAAGTATTAGCTTGTTGAAGAAATACATTGCTAACTGATTAAAAGCTTGTTTATAACTTTCAATGCAGTACCTTCTCAGGTCATTCTTTAGACGCCGCATGATGAGCAAGGCAAGAAATCCCATCAAAAGGACAATGATGACAATAGATTCAATCAAAGAAAACCAATGCATTTTCTGACGAATTGGCAGCAAAGAAGCCTTCGAGTACTTGTCCATCCTACTCTCAAACTTTGCAGAGGTTGCATTCCAGTTAACAGTATAAGTGAACTCAACATCAATTTCAGCATCACCGGTTATATCCACAACATTGTTAGGATCACTAAAAGCTTTAATTTCTATGACTTGGTTGTCGTTATAAACGGCATCGAACTGAACATGTTTGAATAAATAATACTTGGGTCTCTTCTCACCGGTATTCCAACTCTCGTCTTCAACTTTACCAACAAACGCCCACAAAGGAAGATCATCGTAGAACATCTGGAAGTAAAAATCATTGATAACAGCATCCCTGAATTTTGCAACGTCTGCAGCTTTAAGCTTCTTCGGACAAAGGGTCGTACGATGTTTTTCCTCCCGGAAATTCAACTCATATAGGGTATTGGTCAAACGGTCACCGTTTAGAACTTCACCAATAGTTTCCTTCTTCTTAATTACAGTATCTGCAAAGAAACACAATTTTCTTTTGCTTTATCTTGCTTGGGGGTGTACGTTAAACACCAAGAAACAATAGAAAAAGGACAGTTTGAACATATGATCTGATTGATCTGATTTAAAAGCCAACGTAATTAATCGCAAGTCCAACAAGGCAAAGTTTGAATTACACCATAACCTGAATGATATCGGGATATGAGTTATAGACAACCAGATCTCAAGACAGTTATCACATTGATACTCCAAAAACGTTCATATAAACATGATGACAATTTCAATGGCCTTAATTCTAAATATGCCTCTGATTGATTCAAGGTTGTAACCGTTGTATCATTGATCTTGCAATAGATCAAACACACCACTATTCTTTATATCAATCTAAATGGATTCTCTTCCAATATTTAATACGCGATCAAAATTTCATCTGAGCCTTAAAGGCTAACCTGGACGGCAGAATGGCAAGTCATAGTACTGATAGGCTTCACTGCAAGAGATTGACAATCACGAACGAAAAAAATTAAATGCTAATAGAAATTATGATTACCTTGGAAGAAAAAAAAAACAATTAAACTTAACATTTTACTCCTACAAGAAAACTTAATCAAGAAACAAATTTCATGATTTATGCATGATTATTTCTTTAAAAAAAATTATTTTTTAAAATAACGTTAATCGCAATAATAGAAAGGTTATTAAGCTGTACATTGCAGAAAAAAAACAATCAAGCATCTGTATTCATATAAATAGGGTCACAAATTATTGGCCAAAATTGTCATGAATGATGCAATGAATTTAGCAACCAACTCAAAATGTACAAAGAGCAGTAGTACAGTGATGTTATTAACATAACCACAATAACTCAATAATAGGTGTAATGATTTTCTGTACAGCTATTTCAACTAATGAGGAGCTTATTAACGTGGGAATTATTAGAAAAACATCGCATCTGTAATACCTCGGAGCATCTTAAGACCAAACATACAGCAAACTAATGTTAAAAACCATAACGTCCTTTACTTCCAATGAACAACCAAGACAGACATCAAAGGCCATTTCAAAGACAAAATAAAGCAGACTTATCAGAAACACCGGTTTCAAGTGTACCACACTTGGGAGTGTTTTACTTCACATGAAAGGGAAATGGAAAAGGAGGATTGTTTTCCTTTCCCATTTAATTATACGTTTATTTACAAGATCATGAATGGTAGATTGGTGGGCCCCACACAATTCAGGAAACGAGACATGGGAACGCCACTCATAACAGTCCCTTGGTGTTGATTCTCATGTAATGGGAATGAATGCCAAATTAACTTATATACAGGTGATAAGCTCACATATTACAAGCCAATGATTATTTACGTAGATATGATTCGGATGCCTAAGTTTAGTAAACACTGGAAAAGGAACAGGATCATTTCCCATTCCACTTTCTAACGGAGAAGCAAACACTAAAAAGAGAGAATCAACGATCTCCATTCTCATTCCTTCACTTTCCCTTCCAAACCCCATTATACTGCGTTACGGTTCCATAATAATGCCCTTACTATTCAGACAAACCAAACCATCCTCTCAAACTAATGCCCATATTAGGTAGAGTCCCGCTTTTGGAAGACGTTTCTTCAGAAGAAAAAGCTCTGCCTCACTCTCAATTCCATACTTTTATCAAAAACTAACAAGTAACTACAAAGCTGGCCCCACCCACTTCTATCTAATGAATTGGAGAACAAAACACATTAAATTTCCATACCCAGAAACTATTTTCCAATCTTCAGAATATTTTGCAGAACTAGAACTAGAATTCTGTTCACATGTCACACTATCACTCTTCATTCTGTGTGTTACACAATTTTGGGTCTTCAGTTTTTCACACAAAAATTTTTTTCCCCTTTCTATTCAAAATCTGAATTGTCATCTGTTTATTTGAGTTCATAGATTCGGTTTATGATCTACTACAAGAGTCAACGCAAAAACATCAAAGACTCCATGAAAATTTTTCTCAAACGAACTAAAAGTCCAAATTCGAACCTTATTATGTGCAAACTGCCAAATAGGGTTATCATTTCTTCTCAAAATTCTCAGTTTCTTGAAACAAAAACCGCGTTTCAAATTATTTAAATATAAAAAAAAAAAAAAAAAAAAAAAAAAAAAAACAAAACAAAAACAAAAACACAAAAACAAAAACAAAAACAAAAGCCCAGAAAAAGTTGAGTGTTAGGGGATACCTGGGGTTGTTTAAGGGTCCGACTTTGTTGACGAACAAGGGGACGTGATCTCCTACATTGTAGCGGTGATCGGTCGCCGAAGCAGAACCTGAAGGAGCTGATAATAAGACGAGGGTCGTTAAGAGAACTACGAGGACATTCATCTCGAGGCCTCCATTCGCCGCCATTGTTGCAGATCACAGAGAGAAGACTTCGACCAGAGGAAGTTGGTGAGGAGTCAAAGCTCTGCCATTTCCCTATAGTCGTCCTTACATTGAGCCTTTTTTTTTTTTTTTTTTGGAAGAATTCTTTCTGAGATCTCACCTCTTCCCAAAAACAAAAACAAAAACACTTGATGACCTTTGGGTTTGTAAATTTTGTTTAAGGTTATTTCATTTCTTATCTCTGATTTTTATATATATATATATATTTTTTTTTTTTGAAGGCCCGATTTTTAATTTTTAATTTTTAATTTTATAAATAATAAGTTTTCTATTGTTACAAAAACAGTTATTATATACATTGAGGGGAAAAAAAACAAAACAAAACAAAACAAAAAAAAATACGTATTATTTTTTAAATAAATAATATATGTATATATTTTTTTAACTAAAGTGTACTTTGCTTTTAAGATATATTGGTTAAGGTATAATATCCTATCAAAAAATACGTAATTATGACTTTACCAAAAAAAAAAAAAAAACTAAACTAAACACTCCATGAACATTAACTAAAATTAAAATCATAATAAAATATATTTTTAGTAAAATTGTATCTCTAAAATAGCTATATGACGTTATTTAATTAAAATACAGTTTGTATTATATATCTTTTATTAAATACAACTTGTTTTCAAAATATCTCTAATTAAAGTATAATATAAAAAAAAAGTTTAATTATAACTTTATTTATAAATAAAACTCATGTAATCAGAATTGTCTAATTTCTGTAAAACTTTTTACACAATGTTAACAAAAGGACCGTTAGAATAAAATTAAAGGAGTGTGATGGATAAAATAAAAGTTACGGATCAATATAAGGCATGATATATAATTAAGGGGTCATTTGTAAACTTAACCCTATTAGTATCCAAAATGCCCTTTTTTGAACATAATAAAACAAAGGTGAGAGAGAAAGAGAGAGTTCTATTCAAAATCCCAAAAAAAAATAAAAAATAAAAAAGGGGACTCGTTTTTTCACATTTTGGAAATTAGGAGAGGAAAACAAACGAGGGAAGTTTGGTTGAAATCTTGCCAAGTTTTTTCATAGTTTTTATTAGTTTGTCAACAAATTTTATTAAAATCCAATGTTGAAGAAGAGTTTTCAAGGCGAGTGATTTGAAGGTATTTGGTCTATTATATCACGAGTCTTTTTGCTCTAAAAATGTTGTGCAAAATGTGGGGTTCTTTTTTTCCTAGTATTTTATTTTGAAGAATTAGAAAGATTTCTAATTTGGAGCTTGATTGGCAATTTTCGAACTAAAAGAATGAAGATTGAAGATGATGAACAGGGAGCTCGACTGTTAAGGCTGTCAAGTCCATTTTTTGCATTCTAGCTGTTCTTTTAGCCTCCGTTTGATAAGAAAGAAATAAAATAAGATGAAAAGAAAAATTATAAAAGATAGAAAATTAAAATCATAAAAAGGATATTTAAATTTTCCTTTAGATTGTTTTGGTAAATATGAAAGAAAGAAAATAATGAATTTGTAAAATTATTATGACATATATTTATTTATATTATTTTACTTTAAAATAAAGGATAATATAACTCATAATCAAACGTATCATATATCATAATTTTAGCATTATTTGACTACAATCATATCTCTTACGATATCAAATACATAACTTAATATTAAACCAAAATCACTTCCTTATCAATTTTATGAAAAACGACTATAATTTAGCTAATGGTGACACTTCTCAAAATACCAATTTTATTCGACTGTTATATATATGTCCAGATGTATATAGAAAAAGGAAAAAACTGTGATAGAGAGAGTCTTTACCGATACAGTCGTTTTTTAAATCATTTATCTTGAATCGGATAGTCTGTATATTAAGGATGCACATAATAATTGTAGGCACACCCATATTATAACCAAGTGAAAAAGAGGGAAAAAAAAAAGAGAAAAAGCTAACGGGAAGAGAGGGGGGGGGGGGGGGGGGTGTTCCGTCGAGGGGGGTGCCGAGGGAGGGGTCCTGGGGTAAGGGGGCCGCCGAGCGAGCTGGGGGCAGGGGGGCTGGCGGGAAGAGAAAAGGGGTGTGGGGGGGCGCCGGGTAGGCTAGGGGTAGGGGGCCAGCAAGGAAGAGAGAGAAGGGGGAAGAGAGAGGGGGGGTGGGGGGTTCCCGTCGGGGGAGGGGGGTGCCAAACGGGCTGGGGGCAGGGGGGCCGGCCAGGAAGAGAGAGAGAGGGTGGTAGGGGGGTTCCCGTCAGGGGGGGCACCAGGCGGGATGGGAAAATATCATTTTAACACTAAATATCTACATCCTCTCCCATAGAAAAATATCAGTTTTATACTTTTCATTTAGCAGTAATTTACTTGTCAAGCTTTTAGCACTCTGCTCAGAAAACTTTGTAGATAAAACAAAGGTTTTCTTTACAAGAAGATCAAAGTAACATAAGCTAGTACAAACCATTTTAACTCGTGGGTTTTTAAAAGAAGTCTAGCAGGGAATGCGATTGTATGCTGCTGATATAATTTATGTCAAACTTGGACTTACAGCCATTTCTAGGCCCTTTATAAGATCTAGTTCATGGACAAAAAAGTAATAGTTGTTCATTTTATTGGTTTTTGTATGTGCCACGTATGATAGTCTACAATACGTGCTACGTATATATTCAACATATTTGAGAAAATAGACCAGCAAAACAAATAACAAAAAAAAAAAAAAAAAAAGGCATGAAAAGAATACAAAAAAGATAACAGGATTAAGAGTAAAAAAAAATTTTTTTTTTACCAGTACAAAAGAAAGGACTAAATTGTAATTAAAAAAAGGGGTCGAAAACAAAAATAGAAAAGAAAATTAAAGGACCAAAAACTAATTCAAAATATTTTCATTCAAAACGAACCATTTTGGACGAAAAGCTTGAACAATAAATATTGAGTTTTCTATAATATGTATAGATATATGGATATGACGAAAAAGATACCGAAGGAGCGGGTAGTGTTAAGCACCACTAACCGATAAAAGACGGGTCCCATAATATGCGGCTCATCTATATGGCTTGTTTAAGAGAGGTTTTAAATATATATTGTTTTAAGATACTTGAAATGGAATTTTGGAAATGTGTTTCGTTGAAAAAAAATTGTTTAGAGTAAAAAAGTGTAAAATAAAATGTGCTTGGTGCTAAGGCTTGGATTGTAAAATTTGAGTTTGGATTGATTGTGTGTTTATTAAGATGTTTGAATTGCTTGAATTAAAAAGTGTAAAAACTTGAAATATGTTCAGGAAAAAAAAGATATCAATATGGAGTTTGTTTTATTCACCTCGAAATTCTATGCATTTAAAAAATTTATCTTATTTGGACTTGTCTATGTAAAGTTATGGACTTTTAAAGTTTGAGTTATAAAACCGTGTGAATAGTAAAGTTAAAGGAAATGGACAAAAATTGGATTGCAGAAGTAGGGTCTAGATTGGAGATCCAAACATTTGCTTACAATGTGTATAAGAAAAAAATCAATATGGATCTTATTTTTTTTTTTTTTTAAAATTCTATGCAATTTAATGAAAATCATCCTATTTGAACTTAAGATAACAAAATTATATACTTTTAAAGTTTAAATTTACTGTAAAGATTAATATATGTAAATAAGAAAAAGTAGTTTTGAGCTGAGAAAAAAAACAAATATACATATATATATATATGGAAACTATATATCTAATGTGCCCCCAAATGGATCCATAGAGTCAACCTTTTGTGAGTAGTGATGTTTAGGAGACATGATCTGCTATCCCGGGTTTCTCGTTTCATTGACTGTCTCCATAATAGTGTTATATCATATCATTTAAATTTAAATATTTAACCATATAAAAAGTACTAAATACTAAAAATTTTTAGTATATTAATAAACTATCAAAATACTATTGGCTATTGAGATTTAAAAAAAAAAAAAAAATACCGCAGATCTGAATTCGATGTTTAGTATCCTTGATGTTCGATCCATTTTTTGACCCAAAAAGGGAAAAGCGTACAAAGTTGGGATAGGAGGAGTCCATTGGCAAAGGGCTTGGCCTGAGTATTTCAGTGAAAGGCCCATCAACAAAGTTCCTTTAAATGTCATGATTATAGCCTACCAAGTACTTTGAGTGATGCTGGTTTGTTCGTGCGAGATAGATACATACATCACCCCTAAAATGGAAACTATTTTGTCTTATTTTTTGGAATGGAATTCCATTTTGGTTCTTAATTATTCTCTCCTCATAACTTACTAAGGGGCTCTTGCAACAGCTTGATTTTGTTCACTATGTCATTCTCTTTAAATTAATGTATTAATAAAGATGTAAGTGAAAAACTAATGCTAATTTAGTTGTCGTCGAGTATCCTTTAAATAATAATAATATTGTTTGTTACATTAATTAGGTTATTATCGATGAGAGAACCACATTTCAACATTTAAATTTATGTGAGTCTAGACACAGAAAGTTTTGCCGTTTAGCACTCATAGAGAATAAATCATTAGATTTCTTTTATTTATTTATTTAATTTTTAAGTATATAGTACTCAGTAATCTCATTCTTTTGAGGAACTGTGAAACTAGGAGTGTTCCCCAAAAAAAAAAAAAATCATGAAAATTGATCAACACAAATCAAATCAAAACCAAACCGTAAGCTAGTTTTGAATAATTGATCGATTTTAGTCTTGTTTAAAATTATTTTAATGTTAAACCTAATTAAACCGCTCATATAAAACCCTTCTGAGCTTATGAATAATTTAGTTTAATGGTTGTTCTCTTAATATTTAACCGTTTGAAAAAAATAAAAGAGATATATGGGGAAAATAAAAGTGATACATGACCTTTTCTGAAGTTTAAAAAAAAAAAAAAAAACAAATGTTTCAAATTTTATTAAATTAAAAAAATGAATATCAATCATGATCAATCTTTGATTGATTTATATTAATATGTATTTTTACTTTCATCATTAATCGATTGATTACATCATATTAACTATAATCAATCAATTATATTTTGATGATCATCAATCATTAAAAAAAGAGTCATTTATTAAATAAATTTTCAAAAACTGCAATCTAATCTAATTTCTCAAAATAAATTAATTCTGATTTTATTACTATTTTTTAAATTTAACCGACCAAACCAATTGTGAATACCCTTAAATAAAACAAAAAAAAAAACTAAAATATTGGTTACAAACACTGAAACAAAAAACTCAACAAAAATAAAGAAAAAAAAAAAGAAACAAGGAAAGAAACTGGTTTGTGCAAACGGGTACGATGGTCAAAGTTTAAGCTTTATAGTCTATCCACATTTCTTACTTCGAGAAAAAAAATTTGAACAAAAGTTTGACTACACACTAAAGTTTTGTTTTGAATCCACATTAACACAAACTGACATTTGTCATATACATATATCTACATATATATATATAGGGATATAGGTTGATGTTCGGCACACTTTTTGTAATTTATTATACTGATAAAAAGATTTTAATGTAATATTTTTAAATTAATATCATATGATAAGATTTTAAATAAAAAAATTATTTATGTTATCATATTTTAAATATAAAATTATATATAAATTAAATAATTATTATAAATTTTTAAATAGAAAGTTATAAATATCGAATAATTTTTTATACTGGATATAAGATTTTTTTCTATCTATATTTCATGAAACATAGGATAGGGATTTGATATGAGCTGTTATGGTCTCAAAACTTTATAGTCCCCTTTGGTATGGAGAATGGACAAGGGCAAAACATGTGCAGATTTTGAAAAAATGAAAACTTTTAGCGGATAATGAGCAAAAAGAACCAAACAATTCTTTAAGACCATGAATTTGTCCCCATTACAATTTATAGAGAAAAGCGGTTTGTTTCCCCATGTTTTCTTTCTTTCCTTTTTTTCCCTCTCTCATGGGAAAGAAAAACAGTGTGGAAATTAATGCAAAGCTTTTACCACCGCCTAAACTGAACTATTCTGGCTGCTTCTTCATTGCGATACGCAAACACATTATCTATCATGTATATATGAACTGCAGCTGCATTTAATTGACTCGATTTCATAATTAAAAAAAAAAAAAAAAAAAAAAAAAAACCCAAAACAAACTTCTAGAAGGAGTCCAACCATCTGAATTCTTTAGAGATTTGCATTTAATACGCTGGATCATCAATTTCCATTAAATAGTTGTTCCCAACATAGAAAAAGCTGCCATTAAGATAAGTAGTTGCTGAAGTTATTTATCTCTTTCCTTTTGCTTTTTCTTTCTTTCTTTCCTTTTTCTATTTGACATAGTGATAAAGGACAACCAACTAAGGTTGTGGTACCTAATATCTAAAGATTGACGGTTTATTTGGAATTTAGATTTGAATCTTAAATTTTTCATCTTATTTTTTATTTATTTTTAAAAAATTAATAAAAATTATGATTAATTTTTAAAAAATTAATAAATTTTAATTTAAGAATTTCATCTCAAACTTTTATTTCAAACGTAAGCTAAATCTCATTATCCATAGTGAACTAAAATTATGTATCTCATTGACATGATGAGAGTTAAATAGGATTGATATGACTTTGGACTCCCTGAATATTGGGTCAGAACAATGTAATTTTACACTTCTTCAATATTAGGTATCAAAAATTTGGGCTAGGTTCCTTTACATTCCGTATGTGATCTCAGTAAATTTATAAAAAGAGTACTAGACTGGTGATATGAGGTCAGCATCGATAATCCTTTTTTAAATCAGAAAAAAAAAGAAAAAAAAACCTTCATTATTAACACATGGCTTTGAAAAGTTAGATCATATAAGAATCATATCCTCTTTCTTTATTATTATTTTTTTTTTGTAAAAATAAAAAAGGTTTTCAATGATGGGCTCTCATATTAGTATTGAATATTTTTAATAATTGAATATGGTCAAATCCAAAATTTAAAACATCTAAAATCAATAATTTCTAATACAAATTTAATGGTCAAATTTCAGATCCTATCATAAATTTCTTAAAAAAAAAAAAAGCTAACTATTTAAAATTAGGAAAATTCTACAATGGGATAAGGTTGTTTTACCCCATGGATGGTGTGGGCACCTTCACCATCCGATTGTATCTCTATGATCAACCATTGAAAAGGGATCTGATGGTAAAAATTTTTATACCATGAATGGGGTAAAGTCATTTTACCCCGTCGTAGAATTCCCCTAGAATTATGCTTACAGGCACGAAGAATTCTCTTTTCCTCACCCTTTTTCTTTTCTTATTTTTTTTGGGTGTTTATAGGTCTTGATTAATGATGATATAATCTAAATATACCACATTCGGTCCATTCCAAATGATTTGGAAGAAAGATCTTTCCTACTGGGTGAAAGGTAAACCCCATGATCTATTCACACGGCACAAAAAGCTTCTGGTTTTATACATAGGATATTCACTCTGCTAAATTTGTGGCCAGCAATTTGAATTTCTGTTTGCTCTCGTCTCATCTCATCTCATGAACTAATTAGACACGCAAACGAGAGGCAAATCATACAAATTTAGAACACTTGTGCAACTTGGTCTTTACTGAAGGCAACATATATATATATATATATATATATATAGTGTCAGAGTTCCTTACTTAGACAACAAGCAATAACTTAATTCAGTTAAAAATAATCTTCAAAGGCATAATTAATACTAGGATTTGATCCGGACCAATCACCTTTCTACAGACATACCTAGCCAAAAAAAAAAAAAAAAAAGGTCATAAAATAACGACTGTTTGGAGGAATGTGTAAGATATTCATGAATGAAATCTCAATATTCTGGGGAAGTAGTCAGAAAATTCTCTCATTTGCTGTAAGGTTTGCTGGGAACAAAAGTATGATTCTAAACAATTTTTTTTTTAATTTTTAATTTTTTTAACCTAATCCATGAACATTTCTTTATATGAACCAAACCCTTTTTTTTAGACCAATCATTGGCATCATTAAGGAATAATTGGTAGGAGGCATATAATTACCTATAAAGTTAGTATAGATGAGTACAAATATATACATATATATATATATATATATATTTGCATTCATTATATCTTTAAAATGGGTCCATTGGATGAACCATTTCTCTCTTGCCCTTTTGTCCTCTCCCAATTTAGTACAATAACATGATTTCTTCCCAATCATGGATATCCAAAACCACCACCAACCCCACACACCCCCCGGTGTTAAAACTAATCTGAAAAATTGGAATACTTTTTCTTAATTATTATTTTTCTTTTTGTGTGCTTCTTTCTTTTCTTAATAATAAAACTTTTAAAAAGGGAAGTTTTTTAATTAATTGGGATTCAGATCAGCGGAGGCACTGGGGCAGATTGACAACAAACAAACCCACACCTAATATTGGGAATTAAAAGACTGACCCTATACCTCATAGCTCTTCAGAAAAACATCCTGTTTATTATTATTATTCTTATTATTTTATTATTATTATTATTTACTTTTTTCTATTAATAGAAAAGAATCTAATGTGGCATGGTTTTAGGTGATGACAAGGAATGGATGTTGACCTATCAACAAAGGGGATAATACCAAACAAATCCATCTCATAAGCGAGGATTAATATATACATATATAAGTGGGTTTTTCCTTGTAGATTATTTATTTTTCTATTTAAAAAAAAATGTTTTAATTGAAATGGTACAAACAGAGCTCTTAAAATTAATGAATAAATCCTTAATAAATAAATAATAATCCCCTTTCACTCTCAAAGGCCCAAGTTGTCAAAAGTAAACTCAATTCCTTCTGGGCCAGGAAAAAGATCAAGAAAACTCCTTTGGAGCTTTTCCTTTATATAATTTATTTTTCTCATGTTTTTTACTTTCTTTTATGAAAGAAAACATTGTCTCGTTCATATATCACATAATGAAAATTGTTAAGGACACCTCACTTACCGTTAAAAAAGAATAAAAATGATAACTCACCTTCATGAAAATTAAAATTAATATCTTTAACACCGTTTATCATATAAGATATGGAGTTTATTAGTTATTTATTTAGGATAGGATTGTGGTAGACGGTAAAACTTTTTTTTAAGTCATCGAGATTTAATCGAACGATTGAAATGTTGTTGGTGTACCATAATTATCATACACCTTACCTCATATTACCCTTCCAACCCAAAGTCTTCTCCATCGCCGGCGACCTTCTCGCAGCCGGCGATGGACGCTGGCAACCCACTCTCGACACCGACGACCCAGACCCAACCCCCCCCACCATCGGCCCCATCCCCGGCCGCCCCCCACCCAGCTCAGACCCCCCACTCCCCGACCCCTGGCAACCCATCCCAAGCCCTCCCCCGCCTGCCCCCTGGCACCCCCCACCCCAGGTCCCCTTTCTCTCTCTTCTCATCTCTCTCTTTTCCCACATCTCTTCCCCCTTTCTCTTTCTTCCCGGCCTGCGGGCCCCCCACCCCCACCCTCGACGGGGACCCCCTATCCCCCCCTCTCTCTTTCTCGTGCCGGGGGTGGGAGGTGGAGGGGCACGGGCCTGGAAGAGAGAGAGGAGAAGATAGGAGAGGGGGTGGGGGGTCCCCGTCGGGGGGGGGGGACACCGAGAGGCGCCGGAGGGGGGGGGTGGGTGGGAGGAGGGGGACTTGGGGTGGGGGGGGGGGCGCCGCGGGGGCTGGGGCCGGGGTGCCAACGGGGGAGGGCTGGGGGGCTGCCTGGGGCTAGGGAGTGGGGGTCGGGGCTGGGTAGGGGGCGGTTGGGGCTAGGGCCGGTGGTGGGGGGATTGGGGGTGGATCACCGACATCGGGGGCGGATTACTGATGTCCGTCGCCGGCGACGGAGAAGATTTTGGGTGTGAAAGGTAATATGAGGTAAGGTGCATGATAAATATAATACACCAATAATATTTCAACCGTTCGATTAAATCTCAACGGTCTAAAAAAAAATTTTACCGATAGAGACCCTCAATTACAATCCTATCTCTTTATTTATTTGTAAAATATATTTTTTTATTATTGAGTAAGTACTTGAATATCTGAAGAGCTTAACAAAAAAAAGAGCCAATGGAAAAACTCAGGCGGTTGGAGGAGAGCGGGAGTGGAGTAGGAGTCGGTGATTCTAGCGGTCCCTGCAAATGACCTCATACTTTTCATTTTCTCAAGTTTTTATTTATTTATTTTTTTTAATGATCAGATTAAATAATTAATTATCCTTTTTCAAACCCCCTCACACAACCCATAGGCTCCTGCAAGGACAAGATTTTCTGTACCCTGGAATGAGTTTCAAAATCTGTATCATTTTTATACTAGAGTTAGAGACACACAACTGAGCTTGATAAAAAAGCATCTCCTCTCATTCTCACTTAAAAGTTTTCTTCGTAGAGGAGTAAAGAAAGAGCGCCCCCACACCCCCCGCCCCCCCAAAAAAAAAAAAAAAAAAAACACCACCCCATTATGAAAGATCAATAAAAGAAGGATACATCTGAGAAAGGGACTGGACCCTCTTTCTGTGGCTTACCTAGATATATCTCTATATCCATATATATATATATATATCTATATGTCCATATATATATATATATATGCACACTTTGACAAGAAAGCTTTGATCTTTTTTCACTCCTCTGCCTTTGTGTGTCTGTGTCTTTGGTGGGTTTAGTTTAGCTCCTTCTAGACCTTCCTCTTGGAACTCCCTCGAAGGAAAATTTTGAGGTAACAAAAAAAAAAAAAAAAAGAGGCAAACTCATTGAAATAGTATTTTTTTTTCCCTCTCTTCCTGAATTTCTTCACCAAGTCCTCTGTTTTTGAACTATGTGTGTCTTCTTGATTATGAATTTCAGCTTCTTGTTGTTGTTGTGGAAGAAGATAGATTATCAGAATGATCTGAAATTTCTGGTGTTTGCATGGCGAGCCACAGAGTTGGAGAGACTGGTTTGTCAGATTCTGGTCCTTCAAATCACCACTTGCCCTATGCTGTTTTCCATGGACTTAATCCTTCTTCCACAACCTTCATGTATGCAAATATCTATAGATATGAGATATACAAATACATATATATTTAATCTTTTAAGAGCTTATATATAAATTAATGGGGTTTTCTTTTTTTTTTTTAATTTTTAATTTTTATATTTTGGTCTGTGATTTTTGGTAGTAATCAAGAAGGATCGGCTTTTGATTTTGGAGAGCTGGAACAAGCAATCGCTCTGCAAGGAGTTAAGATTGGAAATGATGAACCTAAAGCACGTATGGACTGTTACTATTACCATCTTTCTCTCTCTCTCTTTTGTGACGTTTGATAAGCATAACCAACTCAAGAAAAAAAAAAAAAAGTAGAGAAAATAATAGAGAGAGAGAGGAAGAGGAAGAGAGAGAAACAAAAGTTTGAAAATGTCTATGGTGTTGTTACCATTTCCAACACAGTAATGATTTTGAGGAAGAGAGACTTGAATGGCGTGAGGCTAAAAACATAGAAACCTGACCTCCTTCTTAGCCTTATTTTTTTATGTTTTTTATTTTTTATTTGTACTGACTCCATAACTGCACAAAAGTAAAAGTGGAGAAGAGATTAGGTTCCTTTACAAAACCAACCTTTTTTCAACTCACACAATCGAATACATACACAGAGGGGAAAAAAAAAAAATATATATATATATATATAAAGAAAAAAATCCATCTTTACTTCGTTTTGATCCTCTGAAGAAATTATATTTTCTGGCTTTTGTTGATTCTTTTGCAGCTTTATTCATAGCCAGGCCTGCAGCCACTCTGGAAATGTTCCCTTCATGGCCAATGAGATATCACCAAACCCCAAGAGTAGTAGTTCCTTTATTTTTTTCACCTTTCCTCTTTTTTGACCAATAATCTCCAATTCTCCAACTATTTATACACATATATCCATATATATATATTCATGATATATGCTTATGAGTTGATTTCTCTGGTTAATCTTAGTACTCATTTGGATAAACTTTATTGGAATTTATATATATATATTTATATTAAATGGGCAGGGAAGTTCAAAGTCAGGAGGTGAGAGTACAGATTCAGGATCAGCGGTGAACAATAACAACAACAATTTATCAAGCAAAGAACCACAGTTAGAGCCAGAATCTCCACTAAGTAAAAAGGCAACATCTTCATCAGATCATCACCAAGCTTTTGACCAGAAAAGTCTACAGGATCAACAGCAGATGGCCAGTGATGCTTCAAGGACAGCAGGAGGAGGAGTAGGACCCACCTCATCACAACAAATTCAATCACAAGCTCCCAAACAACCACAAGAAAAGGTGCTTTTGCTTCTCATTAAAAAAAAAAAAAAAACTACTAGCACTGTTTTTAATATTACTGTTTAAAAACTCCCAGTTCTTCTGTCTCTTTGCCTAGTCCCCATAACTGAGGAGAAAAAAAAAAAAAAAAGGAAAAAAAAGGTTGGCATCTTTTATTCTCTCTCTATTCTTCTTCTTCTCTTTCTCTCTCTAACACACCGAATATCTTGAAAATTTACCGCACGGATCCCAACAACTCTCAGAAAATCAAAGAAAGACAGAGTTTTCCTGATTTCTGAACGATTTTCTGATAAAAATGTCTGACAAGAGAGAGAAAGAGAGGGAGAGAGAAAGAGAAGGGAAGTGTACAGCATAAAAAGGCAAACTGAGAATCTCCACAGTAGTTGTTACTGTTCTTTGTTAATATCATAAATAAATGAAAAAAAATTAGAATAAAATAAAAATGACCCACTTTACTATATCCCCAGAACTCAAACCACAGACCAGAACTTGTTGTTTTGGTTTGTAATCCCCACAGGGCTTCTAGTTTTCTATAGTTTATTTCTAGCATTTGGGAAGAGAGAGAGAGAGAAAAGAAAAGAAAGGAAAAACTGTTGGTCCGAAAGGAATGGCAGATAACAACATTAATGATGTGTTTTGCTATCCATACAATGTTGATGATTACATGGTGTCTGAGTCTGATCATCAACAACAACTTGACCACAACTTCTCAAATCATCAACATCACAATCCTCAAATTCTTCCCCAAAATCCTGTGAGACTTCTTGTCAATCATGTTTTTCTTTTTCTTTTCCTTTCTTTTTTGGCTTTCAGAAGAACAGTTGAATCTCCCACAAAGATACTGCTATCAAATCCAAGCCTTTAACAACACCCCCCCCCCCCCCCCCCCCAAAAAAAAAGAAAAAAAAAAAGACAGCACCATATAGTTTTATACTTTTTTTCTACAGTTTTGAAGATAGACTTGCTCTTTTTTTATGCTCCTTTTCCTCCCTTTTTTTCCCCTTTACTTTTTATTTTATTTTCTCGTTTATTTTCTAAGTTTAACCAAAATCTTTAAAAAAGTAAGTTTTTTTTTTCTTTGTGATTGTTTGGTTGTATTTGAATAAATTGCTGCAGAGAAAGGGGGCTGGTTCAACGTCAGAAAAACAACTTGACGCTAAGGTAATGAATCAAATATTTACCTTTTTTTTTTCTTTTTCTTTTTTGTTCAAAATTGTTTAAGCTCTGAACCTTTTTCTTTTCCGCCTTTCTTTTCAGACATTGAGACGCTTGGCTCAAAATAGAGAGGCTGCAAGGAAAAGCCGTCTGAGAAAAAAGGTAAGTCTTTTTTCACTCAACCAAAACATTATCTCATTATTATCATTTATTTATTTATTTGTATAATGAATTAATTTTTTCTTTTTCTTTTTGGTTAATATTAGGCTTATGTGCAACAACTAGAGTCAAGTAGAATAAAGCTTTCTCAGATTGAGCAAGACCTTCAAAGAGCCCGCGCACAGGTTAATTTTTATTTTAATATTATTTTTTACAATTGTTTATAATATAAATCTATACGAAAAAGAATTTAGCTTCTCCAATTATTTCCCCCCCACTGAAAATGATATTTTAGCTGTTTATTATTTTTCTTCATAAAATATAAATATTCTTTGGATTTTATGTTGTTTTATTTATCTGTTAAATTATTTATTTTTTATTTTTAGGGATTGTTTTTGGGGGCTTGCGGTGGTGCCGCTGGCAATATCAGCTCAGGTGAGTTTTCTAGCATCATTTGGTTTTACCAAAGTAGCCTTTAGTTTCGTGAAAATATTTCAGAGTAAATGGCAACACCAAAAGAACAAAGGATACTTTTTTTTACTCATGGGTATTTTGGTACTTTCATAGCGTGGAGTGTCTTCTTATGGCAACGGGAATGAATTTATCAGAAGATCTGCCAAAAGCTGAAGTGAACTTTTTATTTTTTTAATATATATCTGAAAAATATTTATTTCATACATAAATGTCACATGATAAAAAATGAAAAAAAAATGAACTTATAGTTTTTTTTTTTATGGTAGGAATGAATAATATTTAATTAATTATTTATAGCTTTCTCTTAGAAGAAAACTCCTTATAACTCTAAGGTATGTACGATACGAGTACCAAGTAAATTTGACCAGAAGATGAAATGTTAAAAAAAAAAAAATTGTATTCTGTCGTATTGTTTTGGTCAAAATTTGGAAAACCATGTTATTAAAAAAAAATTAATGGTAAGTAAATAAATTGCAGACATATCTTAATTTGACCCAAATCTCTTCCAAAATTATTGTCAATATTTTAATTAAAAAATAATTCGTCTAAAATTAGGCCTATAATATTTAACTAACCGACAAAAGTCTTCAAACATTTGTCCTTTTGCAAATGTAGATAACCTCTTCTTTATGGTTCCCATTTTCCATGAAATATTTTTTTGTTCCTAATTAGTCTCAGTTTTGCACTTTAATTCTAATTGGAAAGGTAATATTGTCTAGCATTTAAATAGTTAGCATTTTTTCGATATGATCTTAAAACTTAAATAATGTAATGTGCTCAACAATACACAAAATCATATATATATATATATATATATTTGCTATAACTAATTAACAAAGTTACTTATAAAAAACGATGTGTTAGGGGCTGCAATTTTTGACATGGAGTATGCTAGATGGCTAGAAGACGACCAGCGGCACATGACGGAGCTCCGGACGGGGCTGCAGGCGCATCTCCCAGACGGAGACCTCCGGATGATCGTCGACGGTTACATTTCGCATTACGATGAGATTTTCCGGCTCAAGGGTGTGGCTGCAAAGTCTGATGTGTTTCACCTCATTAACGGAATGTGGACCACTCCAGCCGAGCGTTGCTTCCTCTGGATGGGTGGTTTTAGACCCTCTGAGCTTATTAAGGTTCCCTTTACATGATTTTCCCAAACTTTAGGATATCTAATATAATAATACATATATGTATATACACTCCAAATACATGATCCGTTACACGAGTAATTTGGCAAAATTATTAGGCTCTACTAGGAAAAAAAAATTTTTGATTTATTGTTGGTCGTTTTTCTAACAGCGTAATCTTTTTTGTGTCACGTAAATTGTGTAGTAAATAGTACTATACAATGCCAATTTAGTATTTTACTTATATGTTTGCTAGTTGTTTAATTTATTTATTTTTAAATACTATAAATTAAACAAAATTATGAGTACCATACTCACAATAATTTCATACAACTGGCAAATATCATAAAGTTGTATTGAGTGAATTAATTAGTAATGAAAAGCTTTACCTCTATATATATATATATATATTTTTTTTTTTTTTCCCTTTTCCTTTTCTTTTCTGAATTTTTTTTTTTTGGGAAAAAAAAATGAGAACAGATGTTAATACCGCAGTTAGACCCGCTAACAGATCAGCAACTAGTGGGGATATACAACCTACAACACTCGTCACAACAGGCGGAGGAGGCTCTCACACAGGGTCTGGACCAGCTCCAGCAGTCTCTTGTCGACACCATCGCCAGCGGTCCCGTCGTCGACGGCATGCAACAGATGGCTGTCGCCTTGGGCAAGCTCTCCAACCTTGAAGGATTTGTTCGCCAGGTAAATATTAATACACCTTTATCTTTAATTAATTATTAAAACTACTAATTAATATTTGTTAATTAGCTAGTTGTTCCACTTCATTTTTTTTTGTTACTTTTTTATTTGGTAAATCTTAATCTATAGACATCTCTAGATTAGAGCTAAACATTAGCTACACTACTTTTTTAATGCGCAGACATTAATGTATTATTAGTTCTCTTTTCGCTGTACACGTAATCATTTGCATGCATCATGCAGTGTCATGAATTTTATTTTCTTATTTCATAGTTTTCATATTTCTTCCTATCACCTTTATAAATATAATAATGAACCAGTTTTCAATTGTTACGTTTTTTTTTTAGTTATTGATGATTATCGTCTAAATTATAAAAATAACTGTATATTTTAATAATTATTAAAAATAAATCTTTCACCAACTATCTAATTTATTAATCACCGTTAAATTCATAGCAGACGGTCATAATTAATTAGTATAAGTTCATATAATTTTTAGACTAAGTTTAATGTCGATTATCAAGCTAAAAAGATAAAGCTTAGTGAAAATATAAATACAAGTCTCCTTCAGGTGGTTTCCCGAAGAGTCAAAAGTCCATCCTGTTCCCAAGTTCAAATTTGAAACTATACGTACGTATATATATATATATACAGTTTGACAAATTGCTGATTGGACATTTCTTGGCCTCATCAAATTCTAATCTCTCATTTGGACTAGTTAACCCCACTTGTAAAATTTCTATCTTTGCTTGTCGTATGATCTGCTAGTTGATATAGAAATATGAAGCCCTTTTCTTGACTCTTTATACTAATTTTGCATACATTTATATATATATATATATATATATATATTTACACAACCGCTTGAAAATACGTAATATTCCATTATTCCT
Source organism: Ficus hispida (assembly GCA_025413025.1). Classification (NCBI taxonomy): domain Eukaryota; kingdom Viridiplantae; phylum Streptophyta; class Magnoliopsida; order Rosales; family Moraceae; genus Ficus; species Ficus hispida. The sequence continues at coordinate 2,061,843 of CM046363.1, forward strand.
CCTTTTTATTTTTTCCCCTGTCCTCGCCTTTTCCGCCGCAATTTTAATTCTAACACCTGAATGGTAAAGGATTACAATTGGCTTTTAACTTTCTTATGTCACCTTGATTTAACTTAATAATAATTGACTTTTATTTTTGAATTCTACTATATATACTTTTGTTTTTTTCCTTCGAAATACTATGTGTCTGTATACAATAATAAACACAGAAAAATAGATGTATATCGGTAATAGTCAACAAGATTTTGGACACACATGTACAAATATAATATATATATATATATATATATATATGTAGATATCTTGATCCCACCGTCCAATGGATTTCAACAACTTTATTAAGGGTCTTGATGATCATGAAGATCCTAATTGACCTTGGACGGTTTTTATCAATGTGCCTGTCTTAGTCTTGCTTCTTGTTCATATTTGCGGGATGGTTTATATAAAATATGTATACACTATAGTATTATAAAATTGGGTCATCTTGATTGTCTCCTCTACACGTTTGCTATGTGTACGGTGCATGCTTGGCTTTAGTCTTCCAAATAAATAAATAAATTACAGTAATCGTGCCAATATTTTGTGGGTGAACATATGATATGTATATATATATATATATATATATATATTTCTTTTTAGCTAATGTGTCAATCAATTACATTGCTGAATTCTAGGCTTTGATGTAGTTTTTTCATCTAAAAATGGTTTCTATCATAAGGTTGGTTTGAATGTGACGTTTGTTGAAATGGAAACCCTAGCCAAACCCATCAATAAATATTTAAAATTAGAATAAGGCAATTAATCCACTTAAAAACTCCTAAACCTAAAATATATTATTAAATTATGGGAATAGTCCAAATTCATAGATGGGACAAAGTCTCAAATTTCAAACCCTTTGAAATATTTGGAGCAAGGTTGGTGCCCGTTCTCTAAGGGACCCATTAATCTAATATATTATGTGTTTATTAAATTAAACACTTGTTTTCATCTTTAATGCTTTTTTTTTTTTTTTTTTTGTTGGTGTTTAGGTTCATGAGTAATGTTTAGTTGATTTAATTTCTGTTAGTTAATTTGTGCACTACTAAACATTTGTAATTAGGCCGATAATTTGAGGCAGCAAACGCTTCACCAGTTGCGTAGGACACTGACTGTTCGCCAAGCTGCGCGTTGTTTTCTTGTAATTGCGGAGTATTATGGCCGTTTAAGAGCGCTTAGTTCGCTTTGGGCTTCTCGACCGCGGGAGTAAGTTTGTTTCACCTTTTTTTTTTTTCCACTTCGTATAAGCATATGTCAACTTTTAATATAGTTACATATAACTTGTTATCGACGGAGACAAAAACAATAATTTCAATTTTTACAGAATCCACGTAACTTGACACGTGCGTATTCATGATTTATGATCCGTTTTTGTTTAATTGTTAATAAGAATGTCACAACTCCTTGTGAATCTTATTGAAAGTATGTCCCTTAATTAATGCAAATTTCTGATTTTTCTTTTGATCGTTGCGCCCTTTTCATGCTTACTGACATTTTTTTAATGGATTAGGACCATGGTGAGTGACGATACGTCATGCCAAACGACGACGGATTTGCAAATGGTTCATCATCATCAACCTCCACAGAATCATTTCTCATCGTTTTGAAGATTGAAGATGGAAATCCTACTGGCCAGCAGAGAGAATTCTCTTTGATCATCAAGTCTCCTCTCTCGCTTTCATTTGGCTTCTGCTTGGATTTCATGTTCTGCCTTTTATAGTAGGGTAGGGGATACATATATATATATATATATATTTATATAAATACATCTTTTTTATGTTTTAAATTTTTTTTTTCTGCTTATGATATGTTAATTATATATTACCGTGTCATCTTTTGTAAATGTAAATCAATTTTATGCGCATCGAGAAGCGATATCCTTCTAGGGTTGAAAGAAAGGAAAAAAAGTGAAACAGTGAAAAAACTATCTAGCTTATATAAATATATATTTTATATATATAATCTCCTTCTCATCATAATTGGCTTTCTTGAAAAATGTTGAGAATTATACATGATAATAAGATAAATGTAGAAGAAAACAAAAGGTATAGCAAGAGATCATATACACACACACACACATATATATATATATATTCATATATGCATATATTTATTGTCGTTTTTCTTAAATGGGAGGAGAGAGAAGTAGTTGTCCGTTACACTTCATTTATATGAAGTGGTTGTGAAGAGCTAGTATTCTAATATTTAACCTAGAGACGACAAAGAGAGAAGGATATACCTATTGTATATGACATATACATACATACATATATATATATATATATATATAATATTGAGCGTGTAGATTGTCTTGTTGTAAAGGAAATATTAGTTAAGTTTTAGTGCAACGGAGAAAAGAAAAGTTGGTTGTTTGTTGCTCTCCATTTATACATTATATATGTATATCGTTTTATTTATACCAAGTGGTTACAAGAAGATAACACGATTATTGTAATACAGAAGCGGACGAAGAAAATGGTTAGAGAGATTTTTGTTTGACTTGAAAAGGCATATAAAAATATTAAGCAATTTGCCTGAATAAATGGAAAGTGGACAGGATTCGACATGTACATAAAAGAAACTGATTCCTAAATCTCTCTCTCTCTCTCTCTCTCTCTCTAAATATATACAAATATATATATTCATTTATAGCTACTTGATCATACTATTAAAAACGGCTAAAACACATTAATCTGAAAATATTTACTAGCTAGTTTATTGACTTGAACACCAATCTCTGTAATCATTTCTTAGAAAAAAAAAACATAGAAATTATACATTACGATAAAGAGAACTATACAGTGGTTTAATACAGGATCTTACAAAGGCAGGTATATTCATTTATAAAGAGAGAAAGTTAAGATATCAAAACGATAAGAGTATCCTAATGAGGTTGGTATCCACTACAAAACTCCTCTCTTATGGGGTTTATATAAATATTTCTACACGAGAAGAGTAATATCTTCTTTTTTCTGTTAATAAGATTTCTATGTACATACATGTAATGTATGCTTTAGCTCTCAATAAATTATATATATATATATATATATAAAGTACATATAAAAAAGGGTTAATTTCATTAATAGCACCTGTAGAAATTTTATTATTAAAAATAGTATCACTTTTTTCCCTTCATTACTAGTACTTAATGTGGGGCCCAGTAACATTTAATGTATATTAAATTACGGTTTACCCTCATCTCCTACAAGCTCAAATATCCCTCTCCCTCGTATGGCCCAAATTTTTTTTTCAAACCAATAGCTACAGTATTTTAGAATGAGAAAACTAAAATCTAGATAGAGAAAGAGTTACCACTCACCAGAATCTTATTTTTTTTTTCACTTTTCCGCCTAGCCCCCCACCCATTTTAAAACCCAAATTTTCATATAATAGAGAGAAACTTCCATTTAGAGAGAGAAACTTCCATCGAAAGTTTTTTTTTTTAAATCTAACATTTTTGGCCATTTTTTGAGTAAAGATCATTCCTATTATGACCACCCGATCATAATAGTTATGATCTATGTTTAAAAAAAAATATTTTTAAAAAATCTAACATTTTTTTTACCATTTTTTAGTATAGGTTATAATATTTATGACCACCCGGTCATAACAGGGTGGTCATAACGGTCATAACAGTGTGATCATAACGATTATAACCGGGTGGTCATAACCGTTATGACCGGGTAGTCATAACAGTATGATCATAATGGTTATGATCGGGTAGTCATAACAGTGTGGTTATAACGGTTATGACCGGATGGTCATAATGGTTATGACTGGATAATCATAATGGTTATGACTGGATAGTATGGTTATAACGGTTACAACCGGATGGTCATAACGGTTATGATCGAGTTGTTATAACAGCGTGATCATAACGGTTATGACCGGGTCGTCATAACCGGGTGGTCATAACGGCTATTACCAGGTGGTCATAACGGTTATGACTGGATAGTCATAATAGTGTGGTCATAACGGTTATGACCGGGTGGTCATAACGGTTATAACCAGGTAATCATAACAGTATGGTCATAGTGGTTATGACCGAATGGTCATAACGGTTATGATCAGGTAGTCATAACGGTGTAGTTATAATGGTTATGACCAGGTAATCATAATAGTGTGGTCATAACGGTTATGACTAGGTGGTCATAACTGTTATGACCTGTACTAAAAAATGACCAAAAATATTATATTTTTTTTTAAAAAAATTTTTAAACTTAGGTCATAACTATTATGATTGGGTGGTCATAACAGAAATAACTTTTACTCAAAATGGGCTAAAAATGTCAAATTAAAAAAAAAACTTTCGATGGAAGTTTCTCTCTCTAAATGGAAGTTTCTCTCTTTAGATGGAAGTTTCTCTCTATTATATGAAGATTTAGGTTTCAAAATGGATGGAACTAGACGGAAAAGTGAAAAAAAAATAATAAGATTCCGATGGGTGATAACTCTTTCTCTCTCTAGATTTCAGTTTTCTCTCTCTAAAACACTGTAGATGTTGGTTTGAAAAATTTTTTTGGGCCATGCGATGGAAAGGGATATTTGAGCTTGTAGGAGATGAGGGTAAACCTGTAATTTGATATACATTAAATGCTGCTGGGCCCCATATTAAGTGTTAGTAATGAAACGAAAAAAAAAATGATACTATTTTTAATAATAAAATTTTTACAGGTGCTATTAATAAAATTAACCATATAAAAAATGTTAATCGGTTCATTTTGGACGTCAGTTACTCTTTTATCATAAGGAGAAAAAGAATAATATTAATCAGTATGCTAGGCTTAACATGAGAAGTTTTTTATGGAGATTTTTTTTTAAAATGAAATGTTTGTGGTTATTAATACTTTGTGGCGCGATTTAAAAAAACAAGAAATTGTCCTATCACTTGGCGCTAAAATATATGTAAGGAAAGATATATTTCTAGCATTACTCTAGGTACGTGCAAATAGCATTATGGTAAACGTATAGTAGACATGCATGCACTAGTTCTTCTCTCTCTCTCTCTGTCTCTATATATATATATATATATATTACATGCACTAGTTCTTGTATATATGTGTAGACATAATTATAGAAACATCTATACAAGGACCAACTATATCAAGCAATTATTAGCACACTAGCCTCACAAAGGAACTTTTGGCAGCTTCCAAAAACAAAAATAAAAAATAAAAAACTTACCTAATTTAGCCGACAAAATTCCTCTCCCTATCCAAAAAATAATTTTTTGAATTAGAAAAACTGGTATGAGATATCTCTTTTACCTTTGAAAAAACATAACTGAATAGTTATACAACAAATATTACACACACACACATACACACAGACATATAATGTAAAAAGCAAAGAGGATTAACGATAGGTTAAGCAGAATCATATAAGGGATATATTTCTTGGCATTTTCTCGTTAATCAGCTTTCAATAATGCAATGTTTTCTAGGTATACATGTACACTTTTTTTTGGGTGTGCGTGCTTGTACGTTTGCATTTGAGGTTTTTGAATAAAATTTTCAAAAAATTTTCTTGGTAGGACCAAAGACGTGAAAATGAAAATAAAATAATCAAGAAGGTGTAAATATTTCACATAAACAATTATCACTTGTCTAGTCCAATTTCAATTAATCCCAATATAAAAGCTACAGATCAAGTACTGATCAATATAGTAGGTAATCTAAGCTCGAACAATGTTATCGTTTATATATGTAAATAAAAACATGTGTGTGTGTTTGTGTAGATAGATATATAGATATAGTGTCATGTATATGCACCAAACCTCAACGATGGGTGGTCGAAAAAGCCGTCGATTAGTTAATGATATCTTGGCAGGCCAACCGAAAATCAGCAGATAACCGACGCCTTCCTTTTAAAATATATATATATATATATATATATATATATATTCTTTTCTGTGAAAGATTTTGCAGCATTCAAAAAAATTTTTTTTTGGAGTAAATAAGAATACAAGAATAATATTAATGTTGGACGTACATCAAGTTACAGGCTAGTATATATACATATGTATGTACTGTAGTTGATTACTCATATCATCAATTCCACAAATAAAGTGAGAAATTATTGACTTGTGAATTGCTTTTTTTCTTTTTCAAAAATACTGTAGATTTTTTTTTTTATAAATATTTTTGGTGTCATTATTATTACTATTATTATTATTTGGATATCCATTATATTACCAATCATGAGAATAAATTACGAAGAAAGAGTGGCAATATTATCATGTCACTATCAGCGTGCCTTTGTCTACCTCATTACTAAAAAATTATATATATGTGGGGGTACAAATTAAAGATGCAAATCTTCATTCCCTTTTACTTTAATAATTTTATATTGCATACGTACCTTTTTAGATAATTAGTTTTTCTTAATCATTTATGCTGCTTGCGTCATTACTTTTTAGCAAAAGCATTTATTTAATTTAAATATTAAATTTTGTTTTTTAAATAAAGAATTACCAATTAGTGCACTACAAATAATTTGTATTTAAACATATATACTCGCATGACCTGTAATGTCCCAAAAATTTACTAGCCAAATAATAGTTTGATTTTGTCATATACTTTTATTGCGACAGAATATTACACAGATAAGTTGGAAAAGAAAAGTTATGTCCCAAAAGAAAAAAAGCAGAGAGATAAGTTTTTCTGACCCCATAATGTTGGGAAAAAGTTACTGTAAACTGATAATGTTAGTATACTATACCGTATTCCTATAATAAGTAGTGATCTTATGTGAGAAAATCCGGAAGCAATATCAGATAGCTCCTGATTAGATTACTGTTTTTGTACACTATTAAAAAAGCTTTCTACCATGTTTACTCATACAAAATTTGAATTTATTATTACGTATACTTTTTAAATATAAGATTCACACGATCATAAGCAAAAGATATTATATCAAGTACAAGTGTGTTTCATTACACTAATGAGTTTTTAACGAGATCTATTGTTTTAATGTCCACGCTTAACTATTGGAGTCCCCATACTCACACCGTTTAAATGTATATATATATATATATATATATATGTATATATGTATGTATGTATATGACCCTCATGAGTTAATTATCATGGTGAGATATATATGTTGTTGTCTTTCTAAATCTGGTTATTCATTCCACACAGTACAAATTGTGATTATATACACTATTATATATTTTAAAGAAATTAGGTAATAAATCCTTAATTAAGTGAATGATCAAAATTTTATATTTAAGAACATGTTAGTTAGCTCAGTGATTGATTGTAGTTAAAAATCATAGTTAATCACTGAAAAATATGAACAAAGAAAATAGCTTTTTTATTTTTTATTTATAAAGATTTAAAATAAATAGCATGCTTTAAAAATGTTTAAAGTAAATAACAAATTTATTAGGTAAATGTGTTTACCTAGTAATTTTATTTATTTATTTAGTAAATTTACTATTTTCTTTAAATATTTTAAAACATTATTATTTACTTTAAATATTTTAAGACCTTGATATATATTTTAATTATTTTTGTAAAAATTCAATTTACTATAATTTCTCTTATATATTAACATTGGTCAATAATTGATTGACCATCAATCAGTCCATCATAAAACCTAGACCATTTAAAAAAAAAAAAAACTTTTTAAGAAAATGTCATTTACATACATATCCCTATTATATAAATGTGTGTGTAAAAGATGTATAAATTGTGTTTATGTATTATATATATATACACACATATATATATTGGCTGAACTTGAAATATTGGCAATTAATTGTTTTCATTTTATATGGGTATTATTGTTTCTTAAGTCATTAAACTAACAACAGATTAAACAAACTGAAACCGACCGAAATAATTTTTTAAGCTTCTCAATGTATTGTATTTAAGCATGCCCTCCAAACCGTGCAAGAATCTGGAGCAGTTGGTTTAGTTGACCAACAAATTGTCAATACTAATATTTAAGATGGAAATTAAGTAGCTTTGGGAAGAGAAACTTGAACTAATCAAAAGCATTATGATCTTAAAAAAATATAGTTTCTTGTAAGAGCTTATTTGGCTTCGACTATCATGATTGCAAAAGCTCACCTGATCTTCCATAAAAATAACAAGGGGCCAAATATTATTGAATGAATGAGTACCAAATCCGGTGTCTTAATTAATTGATTTGAACATGATAATACAAAAGTAATCTTGTTGACTTGCTTTGGTTAGTAAATCTAATGCTTATATTACGGTCAATTAGTTTCGTTATTACCAAAAAATAATAATAAAATAAAAATAAAAATAAAAATAAAATAAAAAGTGAATATAATTGTTTTCATTTTGGTAACGTCCAGACATGTATTTGTGTTTGGTTTAATTTACAGATTGTAACAGATAAACATCACGCAAATTTTGATGTATATTTCCAAATCTTTGACTTTGACAGTATTTTTATGCTGCTGGGAGAAGAATTCCCGGCACTTGCGTTCAAACTAGAAGTTCTGAATGTTGAAGTTGTATAAACGATGATAGACGTTTAAATTTTTAATAGAATATGGTAACTTTGTATATTTGAATGATAAAATTATGAACTTTGAACATTAAAAGTTGGAAAAGTTACGATGAATTGGAACGATGACACAGGTGCCATAACAGCACCATACAAGGAACATTGACGGATTTTTTCGGAGGTCAAGAACAACGAGCTAAAAATCTAGTAAACAAACGATATGCATGACGAAGCCAATACCTACAAGGCACGACTAAGTTACTTTATAAGCAGTTTTAATGTGGCCAAGAGACTAGATAAAAAAGAACAAATCACTTAACAAGCCATTCCCAAATACGAAGCCTCTTTCCCCCCTTAAATTTTAAAAATAAAAATAAAACTCTTTTGTCTTGGTACAAAAATTTTATTTAATCGAGAACGCTACAAAAAAGACGTTTCCTCTCTAGAGTGCTAGTATTGGTTGGTGCTTTACTTTTGCACGCATGGGATTGTGGCAAGCAACAGAAACGCAAATCAGTGTGCTAACGCTTTGATAACTATTTTTGTAACTCCAGAATATTCCGATTCTAATTTAAAGACCTTTAACGATAAAAACAAACAGAGCGGACACCTATAAAAACAAGTAAAGCAGACACCTTTCGTGCATGTATTCCGCCCGACGTGGAGTCCTTTTTGATTATCATCTACCGCTATTTCTTCCCTCCTGCCTATTCACACATGAAGATCGTCGTGCATTTGCTTGACTTTGGCCGCCAATGCTTCTCGTAGGCGTATATTAAGGCTGGATCAGCCACCAGAACAAACCAACCACATTCTGTTTCTTTTTACTTGTAGCTTTAGCTGATAGTATATCCAGCATTTCTGTTATTTATCTGTCTTCCAAGAAGACGAAAAGAGTATAAAATCCAAAGATAATTTTTTTATTAAATTCTTTCATTACATCCTCAAAACAATTTGTATACCAAAAAATTATATGTACAACTTGTAATAAGCTTGCTTCAGCTGTAACTCCGGGCTTTTCAATAAAATCTGTTCTGATACAACGATCAGTTATCTCACCACCGGAAAGTACTAAATGCGATCGGCACAGCGCATTCTCACATGAGCATGTTCAAGTCCATCAGATCATCCATCGGTATTTCGAGACCAATGGAATCATGGTCCATCAAGCCATCTTCTTCAAAGTTCAACCAAGAAGTGAGATCTTGATTCCCACCAAGGTCATGCGATGCTCCTAGCTCTTCCACTGGATCTAATTCATTTAATTGCAAACTCCCAAACTTGGTGGGCTCCTCTGCCGCTTTCAGTGTACTTCCGGGCAATGCGGATTCGTTTTTTACATTGCTGCCATGAAATCCACTTCCTGAAGTTGATTGAGCGTTCTTCTGCTTCGACTTAACTTTGGTTTTTCGTTCTGTCTGGGAGCTATCCAAAGACGAGCGACCACTTCCGGAGAGGGAATGGTTTCTCGGGTTATCTCTATCACTTCTCTTTCCCTTTGCCTCGATAACAGGACTATCAAAAGCAGAAGTCACCCTCGACGAAGCACTGCCAACAACATCATCAATCAGGACTTCCCTCTTCTTCACTTTCTTCAATGTGGATCCCTGCTCGTAAGAAGCTCGCTCAGAGTAGTGATTGACGGTTTGAAGTCCTGATCTTTCAAGATTATCACTGTGCGAATCATATCTTTCTGAAGCACAAGAAACGGCACCTGTTATATCGTGAGTAGGAAAATAAAGTACTGTGTTTAGAACTGCCAACACAAATAAACTGCTAGCTATTTTTTACATTCCACGTTCTATTTTTACTTCTCAGTTGAAAAAAATCGCAGAAACGGTAGATTATCAAGACAATGGGTGGCGATAGCAACTTTCATTTTTTATAGATCGAAAGATGGTATCTACTTTATCATAAAAAGAGTATATATAACAGACTAACTAAACATACCTCTTCCTCTAACTTCTGCTTGATGGGAAGCTTCATTGCATGTGTTACTAGCAGTTCCCGATCCAATGCAATCAACAGATTTTGTATCGTTGTTGTACGGAGAAGAAGAAAACAAGATGTCTTGAAGTGCAGGATCAGCGAAGCAACTTTTGCCGGTTTCCTCAAATTTCAGACATCTGGCAAGTGTACGCTTGACAAAAGCCAGCGCAACTTGTCTAGGAACTTTGCGGAGACCACTTTTTGAAGCATTACTCCCACGGCAAGCCTGTAACATCCATTTGATAGAAAATGGTCTATGATTCATTAAATCTCCTTGTTCATATTACTAATCTAATTTGATGTAGATTTCTACATTACATCAGAATTCCTAGTATAGTTGATGCAATGCTTATTACCAAACGAACAAGTCACTAACAGATCTGATGATATAAGTATATACCAGCATCATTAATCGAGAAATGAATTAATACCAGAGCAACTCATACAACAGACACTCGACCAAAAAAAGAAAAAAGATACAAATAAAGGTACCAAAGGTTCACGTTTTGGGTTTTCCAGAAACTTTATATTGGAAAATATTGGACAGCGATGGGATATGGACTATTGATGGTATAACAAACAAACAAATGTACCAAATCTTCGAATAAACATGAAATGTCAAGACGAATATATCTAGGACAGAAGTCATCAACAAGCACAAATGACACTGCACTGATACTTTTATCAATAAATATGCAACATTAGACACTGTCTGTTGTCATACCCTTTATCCATATAGGTGCTAACACACTTTCTACCATGTGCATTTTACTTGAGCATGGTCAGTTTCAGAAAATTAATGAATTGAATTTTAGAAGCAAATAAATGCAGAAAACGTTTGAGCAAAGGAATAAACCAATTACCATTCGTTTCCTGTAGGCCATCTCAATGAGTTTGTCCATTGCAACTTGTTCAACTTTCCTGCATATGATATGAAACCATGCCATTGTAGTTTAGAGCAGATTTCTCAGGCTTTTCTTTCTTTCTTTCTTTTTTTAGTAAGAAAACAGAAAATATCACCAGTCTCTAATAATGCACGGGTAAAAGCAGCAAAATGCTGAGAAGGCGTTTCAACATTCAACAATCAATTTTGGGAAAAAGAAGAAAATTGGGTTTTAACAAAAACATCAAAAGATTGTGAATCATACCGCCTCTCTACATCTCTTCCTTTCTGAATAGCTCTATCGATTTTCTCCAAGTTTTTCTTCTTCTTCACAATCTATCAGTCAAACAAGATAGTAAATGATTAGGAGCATTAATGATTGAAACACACAACATGAAAAGAAAAAATGAAGTAAATCAAAACTGACAAATGACACCAAGACAAAAAAATAACAAATAAATGGCATTGCAGTGAAAAAGTCTAGCTAAGATAAGATAGGATAAGTTATATGGCCAGCAGAAATAGAAAGATATTTGATTAAGAAACCTGTTTGTGAAGCCTTTCCTTGAGTTCCATAATATCTCCATTTATTACTTCTTCTCCCTCTGCCAGATCAGGCTGCAAGAAGGCAATGAAATAACCAAAAGAAATCATGATTTCAAACTAAAAATTACAAAATATTTGCAAACAAAAATTTATCAAAGGAAGCCTCTACAACAGATGAAAAACAAAACAGGAATCATACCAATGTCTCTGGATATAAGCCAATACTATGAAGCTCCAAGAGAAGCTTATCGTTGGTGGACATCAACTGATACTGGCAGTCAGATGGAGAAAAACTAGGAACATCCAATTCCTGAGGTTGGAGTCGACCATGATCATTTGAACATATTTCACTAGCATGGCCAACATCAGAATGTGAGAATTCATCATCTCCCAGCCCCCATTCATTGCTATGTAAAAAACTGGACATGCTCGCATTTCTTGAAGTGTTGGTCGCCGCACTACTATCACAAGAAAGTCTGTCCAGCAAGTAGTTTTTATGTGTCTGAAAACCTAGATTCGACTCTACTTCACTTTCAACTCTGTCTTTATCTTTGGGTTCCGCATCGATATGGTTACATGAACCACTGTGAGAATCATCACTAGCATATTGGAGAGACCTGTTTTTCCCTTCAATGTGGTGGCAAAAATCTTCACTTTCATCTTCTTCTATCAAAGCAGAAAGAACTCTTTGGTATAATGGAGTAACCTTATCAAGCCTTCTGTCAAATTTTCCATACAGAGCATCTCGTCTTTCCCCAGAACGACTTCCAGATCCCTCATCCTCAAGACCCTGAGGATATAAAGGTTTGGAAACAATCCGCATTGTCCAACAAGTATGACTTATTCATCAAAACCATTTTCCTCTGAAATTACATTACATAAATCTAAAAAATTTAATGGCACAACATACACTTTCATGGAGCACAAATTTTATTTTTCTCTTTGGGTTACTCTGTGTGTGTGTGCGTGCGTGTGTGTGTCGAGGGGATTGGGATGTTCATGAGATTGAAGCATAGTCAATACCAGTACTTTCAAGCCGTCACCAAACATCTGGGATAAACTCTCCCCAAGCTCCTCTGCAACACTTACCTAACCAAATATATCCACGAGAACAAAAATTATTTTTGAGTCTGAACGACTTCCCCCAAAATGAAAATAGTATCATCACAATGAAAATAGCATCATCACAATGAAAATAGCATCATCACAACCCACTTACTACTTGTTGATTCAAGTAGGAATTATCCTCCGATCCCACGGATGCAAAAATATAGTCCATTTTCTTCCAAAATGTACTAGAACAAGCAAGACCTACAGAAACAATCAACCAGTTCTCGGTTAGATCACATAAAAACAATAAAACATATTACAGAGATGTTTCTTTCTGAATGACACATACTGCTAGCACTACGAGCAGAATTGGCAGCCAAAAAGAGTTCTTCATGATCGTCATCAGATTCACCTGGAAAACAATGTACTATGATGTTAAAGAAAGCCATATTGCTAATTTCTATAATGTCTTAAACCATACTTCCGACAACCTAAAACCTTATGCCCGTGTGCTAGATATGTGCATGAACATATAAGGAAATTAACACGAAAAGAGATATCATATTCGAAAAAGAAAAAGCAATCATGAAATAAAACATCAAAATAATATTAAACACGAAATGGAACTCCTAAAACACGAAATGATTCATGTTAATGATCTGCTACCTGTGAAATCTGAACTGCCATTAGATAGTGTTGGCCGAAGACGAGGTACTCCCTTAAGATCTTTCAGTTTTTTTGGTGGACGACCTGTCTTACTGAGACCAAGAAAACAAAAAAAAAAGGAATGATTATTAGACTACACAACTTAATTATTTATTTACCCACAGTTATGGACCCAAGACACACCCAAAAAAAAAAAAAAAAACAGAGAAAGAGAGACACAGACGGACCTTCTACTTTTATCAGAAACAGGGACCAAGTCCAGAAGTGGCTCTGTTGCTGGCTTCTTCTTTGAATTCTCCTTCACAAGAGGAATCCCTGGTCTTGCTAAGGATCCCCGCCCACTTCTTCCTTGTTTTTTAAAACCGTCTCCAATTTCATTACTAGTTATTTTATTCTTCTTCACAGGCAATCTAAAAGCTCCAACTTTATGAGATTTTGCCAAGGAAGCCTCTCCACTGTTAATCTTTTTCTCCTTTATCTTATTTTCTCCAGCTCCTGATTCTTCGCTTTCAGAGAAGTCAAAGATAGACGTAACATTCTCATTTTCACTTTTAAATTTTGGGCTGTCATCATCGACATTGTTCAGCAGCACTGATCCAGTAGTGCCAACTGATGAAGTTCTAGTACTAAACTCAGAAGTTGCAAAACCTTGAGATGAAATCTGAGTTTCAATATGATTGGAAACAGGAGAAACTAGATTTGTTCTCCTTGAACGCGAGTGTTTATGTGGTCGCTGACCAACCCACTGAGCCATATGATGCATAGGTGAACCTGCTGCAGCAGATACTTCACGGTTTTTATTAATTGTCATTGCAACTTTATTTACGACTGCAGGCTGTTCGCAACCTTGGAAAGCTCCAGACTGACGGACACTAGGTGATGAATCTAATGCCATAACAGAACTAGTCCGTTGTGCCTTAGAAACCCTCGCTTTTGTTACTGTACTAGGACTTCCTACTGAGTTATGTTGTTGAATGTTCGGCCTGATAAACAGAGCAACAAACCAAATTTTCAACCTCATTGCATTTGCAACATGAAGAATGAAATTTGTATTTATAATTAAAATAAATAAAAAGAAAAAAGAAAAAAAGGACACACTTGAAAAAGTCGTTGACCTTTATGCATGCAACTTTTATAGCCAAAATATACTGGTAACAAGATAATATATGAATGAGAAAGACATACTTATTGCTGCTTCTAACCAAAAGGCCAGGCTCTAAGACCGCCATGCGATCCCTTGGAAGAGTGGGACTGTCACGCTCACTCTTGTGTATTGTAGAGGAATCTAAATTAGTGGGCTCGCAAGAAGCATCTAACTTGTTGATTCCACCAACTCCATACGACTTCAATCTGCAATTTATGGAGCTAAAATCAGAAATTTCTCTCGACTTTAATCTTTATTGGAAAGCAAAAATTATTAGAAGGCACTTTTTTTTTAATAATATAAAATCAACACGACACAAGGACACTCGAGTTATGTATGCAATAAATTGAGATCAGGACTATTACAGGGAAGAACTGTTATGCACTACCTTACTAAGACTAATTTGAAGTAGAACTCACATTTACAAACAACCTAACTTTCAGACGATTTCACGGAAGAACAGTCATGCACTACCTTATTAAGACTAATTTGAAGTAGAACTCACATTCACAAACAACATAACTTTCAAGGAGATAAAACTCTTGTTATTCGGGCAAGAAAATACAGTGAAACATTTTAACAATTCTCTGACACAAAGAAATCATTTTGAACAAGAAGCAAGAGAAGAGAAAGTTGT
Organism: Ficus hispida; assembly: GCA_025413025.1. NCBI lineage: Eukaryota > Viridiplantae > Streptophyta > Magnoliopsida > Rosales > Moraceae > Ficus > Ficus hispida. Next base: position 2,077,278 of record CM046363.1, read on the forward strand.
TGCTCAAAATCCAATGTTAACTCCAGAAATAATTATCAACTAGGATGTCCCAAGTGGGTAAAATTACTGATAGCATTATGCTATATTGTGGCTCGCTAAGGAGTATTGCAAGCTCAGAAAGCATAGTTGCATTAACAAACAAGCCTGCAGTCCAAGGAAATGAGCATTTGGAAACAAAAACTCTTCATAACCCCATTTTGATACAGCCTTTACACTCATAAAAGCAATCCTTCTTCCTGCCTACCAGTAAATTTCCCCACCCCAACACTCTGTTTTGTAGAACTGCCTCCGACCAATCTCTCGTAGAGGGACACATGCCTCATGGGACCTAACTGGTGAATGTATGACAAAAGAGGCAGATTTGGATCATAGGGCTTAAACTTTAGGTCAGCTGAATTCTGTCCCACAACTTCCTCAGTTGATTTTTTTTTTTTTTTTGACATATAAGAAACCGTCTCCTAAATGTTGGGAACAAATGCTCTTACCAGATTTGTTTTCCTCCCATGACTTTGAGCAGAATTACCATTTTACATGCCGCAAACTTCATGTAGAAATACATATTGACATGCTTTCTCCAAAGGGGTTTTATACATTCAGCACCTTTGGTTAGTTTGGTTGTTATCGTTTTCAACATAAGATGAAAACGATTAAAAAACTCCAACAGGGGTAATATAATATTAAGTCCATGAGAAAATGCACCTTGATAAATATACTCTATTAATTAACAATTAAAAAGAAACTCCAATCATTCTTCAAACACTTGAGATGGTAAAGATAGGCCAGCAATAGTACCCAAAAATTTATGCACCAGTTTGATCTGTAGCATACCTGAAACTATGAGAATCACAAGATCGCAATTTAGAATCAGCAGTCAGCTTTCGATTCGTAAGTGGTTTTATATCCCGATCGTCATTTACAACTCTACTACCTACTGCTCCGACAGAACGCTTCTTTTTAATTTTCTGATCCAAGCATTCACCAGCAGCAAGCAATCTGCGGGCCTTTTCTTCAATTCTTCCTGAACTGCCACTAACAGGCTGAAGAGTATTCCCATCCTTGTCTGCGAACATCTGCTGCCTTGAGTTGGAAGCTGATCTACTATCCACCTGGTAATAGAAAGCAAAGAGGTAATCACAACTTGTTGGTGTTCTTGGTACATCAAGACTTTTCTAATGGTTTATGTTTCCTTGTTTTTCTTAACCTCAGAAACTTAGAGGAACTTGAGTCGACCGCAACATTATAGATTGAATACAAACCCGGTGATCTGCCACAGATGTGCGAATACGTTTGTTCAACACCATGCTCTTTGCCCTGTCCTCCAATCTTTGGGTCATGATATCCTGAGGACTTCTATGACTATAGTTTACCGGTTTTCCTAACTGATGTTCACCTCGTTGCCGCTTCTTAGAGATTAATGCTTCTCTGTATTTATCCACTTTTAACATGGATTCATGAAGCATTTTTGCTCTATCCCTGGTATTCAAACATCATGTCACTATTTCTGTATAAAAGCATATTGGAATCAACAACATTGTAAGTGTTTCTACCTTTTTCTCAAATCAAATCAACCTTTTAAAGAAAGGACCGCACAGGTCCCTCCTCTCCATTGCTGAAGCTAACATATTGTCATTTGATTTGCAGATATGGTTTCATAACAGGTAATTTTCCTTATTTAACACCTTCATAATTAAGCCATGCCGATTAATATAACTTAGTGGGAAAAAACCCACTTGTTTTCGGGTATTACCGGCCAAAATAGCCCATTATTATCCCACTAATTAACTCTAGCTCTAGAATATTGAACACACTGACATGCAAGAAATAGTAGCTATATAATTAACAAAATGCACCTGGCCTTCTTAGAGGCATCTTGCACGCTTTCTTTGAAGTGCTTCAGCTCGACCTTTCCAACAGGAGCTGGCGCTTTAACATTAGCAGCTCCAAAAGAATGATCGTCGGCAGTAATATGAACACCAAGAGCCCTTCTTAATTCTTCCGGTCGAGGATATTTTGGATTTCCTAATGTAATAGGCTCCAAAGGCAAACATTGAGGCAATGGTGGCATATTGGATGGTGCCGCACTTCCCCTACTTAAATTATTTCCGGAGCCAAACATTATTCCCTCGAATGTCTCGAAAGCTTCAAAACAAGTTGCAGTTGTACAAACACACCTTATTTGAAACGATCTTCAATTCCGTTATTTACGCTGCCATCATACAATGCCCCAAAGACGAGTAAGTTATCTATCGACTACCTAATGAAGCGTGTTGATTAAAAGACAACCTTATAGCAATGCAACCAATACAACTAGAGTAAACAGATACAACCAACTGAATCTAAAATTTAGCATATCATTACTCGAAATGATGGAAATGATGTAACAAAAAGATGTTAATTTTTACGAGAAGAAAACTGGACCCACTTGAACTAGCTCAAATTTTTGTGCTGGGACAAAAAAAAATAGCTTACTTTTCACTACATTTTCCTTCATTTTGTTATTTGCATTTGCAAAAGCTTTCCCAGAAACCTAAAAGCAAAAATCTTTCTGATAATACAACTAAAAATTACTATTATAAAGCTACCCCACAACCATAGAAAACATTATTTTCCCGCTTTGGCCCCAAAACCCTGAATTTTCAAAATTAACGACCCTCCAAAACCCAACAAACTCAAGCCAAATAGATAATTTCAGATACAATTTTTCACTTTTTTCACAGCTCAAAACAGCATGAAATAATTCAGCACACTCAAAATTTTACTTTAGAAAAAAAGTAGCACTCAGCATGAAAATCGAAGGCGATCACGAAAAGGAAATTGGGGATCGCTGAGAAGAAGAAGAAAAAGGGGAAATCGAAGCTCGAAGGAAGCTCAAGGAGCTCGAAAAACCCTAGGTCGAGATGATCGAAACTGAATTAGATGAAATTTTGAGTATAAATTTTAGGCGAAATTAAAAAGTGAAATAGATGAGATTGAGAGAGAGGAATACAGAGTCACCTGAAAATGGGCGATGGGAACTGAGAAGAAGAAATGAATAGAAGAAGCAGAGCACAAAAAAAAAAAAAAAAAAAACCCTCTGTTAGAGAGAGACAGAGACAGAGACGCAGAAGAGGAGAGGGCGGAGAAAAATGTTTACGTAAGCGGGACGCGTGCAAAAATTGTAGTTTTTCTAAATAAATAAATAATAATAATATTAATAATACCATCTCAAATCTTAACTCTTTTTTTTTTAATACTAACTCATATATCATATTTGTATTGATAAATATAATTAATTGATATAATAATACTTTAAATATTTATTAATAAAAAATAGATAATTTATATGAAACATAGATGGTTACTTAAAAATTAATATTAGAATTGATAATCCTTGTATTTAAAAAAAAAAACATAGTACAATACATGCTTGTTTGGGACAACATCTCCTAATGTTATTTTACCATCCACATTTCAAATTCTCACTCTACATCATTCTCTTTCCATTTTTAAAAACTCAAAATTTAAAAATCCATAATTTTCTCATTTAAAATCAAAATGAGATGAATTTTTTTTATCAAAATACTCGTAACGATAAAACAAATAAAAAATATCTATTTTACATTTTTTTTAACACATTTTAAATTTTTGTATTACTTTTTATATTACAGAACTTTTTCAAAACCTTTTTCCCTAAATATATATTTTTTATCTAACATCTAAAACATCACCGGATGTCTTTCAAATGAGCATGTCCATGTATTCAATAAATTATGAACTCCTTAATTATGTTAAACCCAAAAAGAAAGTCTATGGGCAAATGACTTTTTCTTTTCAAGTTTTTTTAAAAAACTAGTTTGAGCATGTGCGTTGCACATGTTGAGTCGTGATGAAAATTTTCATAACGTTTAATATAAAGAAATATTTTTTAGAGATTATAAAAAAATATAAATTAATAAACAAAATTAAAAAGTTAAACTTTATGATACAACCATAATATATACAATAGTAACAAAATTAAACATTCTATTAAAGGAGATAACAATACACAACTCATTTGTTTTTTTTTTTTTTTACACAAAATATATAGAGTTGTATTTTGTTATCTCAAAAGAGGATTTAATCCTATGATTGGCTCATAATAAGAAGAGTCCATTGTTGATAGATGTCTCCGATAATAATTAACCAAAAAATAAAGCAATCTCTTTATTTCTCAATAAGATTGCTTTAATTAGTTGATAACTTTAATTCTCCTTTGGCAAATCATCTTTGATGCAAACTCCTTTGAGTGGTAATTGATTTGGTTTGTCATCTGAGTGAGTTGGCAGAAATAGAGCTCTTTTTGCTTGGGTTTGAAATTGTTCTTCTACTTGAGTACTTGTTTGAGGAAGCATCAACTGAAGGCTGGTGATTGAAGTACTCTCTTCAGTGTGAAGGGTTGAATTCAAGACTGAAATAATAGTATATTTATAGTTATAGGTGTTACGCTCAACCCTTTTTACTGCTTTTAGATAAAGTATGACTTCATTTTCAGATGATAGTTGAATAATGTTACCAAGTTGCATAGCTTTGTCCTGAAAAGAGGGGAAAAAAAAGAGAGTTAAAGATGGTGAAATATAGAAGACAATAGAAGGAAAAAAAAAAAAAAGATGAGAAAAAACTTTTATGTATCATACCATGGTTGTTTTTTCCATCAATGTTTTTGCACTACACTGAAGAAGTTTTTCAGCTGGCTGTCCAACAATTGTTGCTTTGATTGAGTCTGAAGAGTCTTGTAATTCAACATCTACTCTAACTCTATAACAATAGTGGAGTAGAATAATTCATAAATTAAGATTGATTTTTTTGTGTGTTTACTCTTTCGATACCCTCATGCCAACCACTATCACCATGTGAAATAGTAATGGGTATTGAAGAGGATCATAGCACCAAAATAATATTGACTCGATGTGCATCACCAGAATGACAATATACAGTTATATCACGAGCCCTATCATTTGCAGAAGGGTCGTCATCTACCCAAATTGTAGCAATCTGGGATGACGAAGGTGCATTATAAACTCTTTGATCAAGTCCAGGGTCACATTTTATTTAAATATTATGGTTGGTTAAGTTAGCAACATTACTTAAACTTCGAAAAAACTTAGAATAAGGATTAATTCTGAGTATATCAATGATCTTTTGGAGGATTGATGGAGCTAATTTGCTTGAAAGATTTAAACGATTCTCTAATTCATGTTCAGTATCATAAAAATACAATTGCAAGTAAGAAGGACAACTATCTAATGGAAGTAACTCATTTATGTAATGATAAACTTGTCCTTGAATCCTAAAGGTGTATACACCTTTGTTTCTTTTGCATAAATCCTTATCATATTTGACAACAAAAGATGTAAAAGCAAAATTCGAATTGTAAGTTCGAATGTATGTTTTGAATTCTAATGATTCAGCTGATTTTGACGTAAATAGCTCATATATTTCCTCAGGAAGCTCATTTATTTTTAATCTAATTTCCCCATTTGCACAACAAAAGGTGTTAGTTTCATTTGAAAATTTCTTTGCTCCACAATAAGTACATATTGTTGGCAATGGTAAAATATAAGCATCTATTGGTATATTTTCCAAGTCGAATGTTGTACTGTGTGGGTCACATTTTGTCAAATCTGTCTCTAAAATGGTTGTCCCTGTAAGTTTTAGAACACTACTTTAGAATTCTAATTCATTATTTTGATCATTAAACCGTACTAAAACTTTACAATAGCAATTAAAGAACAACAAAAAATAATAAGTTAAACGGAAAAATTGTTCTGCTAGGATTAATAACTACTTACCTTTTTTATTAGTCACCTCATATTCATTCTCATATTGTGCTTCGGAAGTATTTGATCCCCTTCCTATGACATTTTGTTGATCTGCAACTTACAGGAAACCACACTTTTATTTACAGTAAGGGAGAAATGTATAATTAGTATACATTTTATTGAAAATGAAAGACTAAATTCTCGTTTGTCAATTTTGTGGTATAGAAAAAGGTTATGTTATTGTTTTTTATGGGAAAAAAATAATCAAAGCACATATATGTACCTTCTTCATTTCCAAGAGCTTCATGTATAAGTACATCTTCAGGCGTAATTTGTAAACATTTTGCATTGGTTTTCCTTCGAATTCGATTACTTTCATTCACTCTTTTCTTTGCATACAACTCCCTTCGACGTTGGTTTCGAAATTCCCTATTTTCCTCATTCAAATGTCTACGTCGTTTATTTGTTGAATCTTTACTGCCTTGATTTACTCTATTTGGCCCTGAATCATCAGTTGCTATGAAGTTCTCATCCATCATATATTCAATTACACTATACAAAAATTAAAACATTGCAATAGGAAAAAAACTGATCGGAAAAAGAAAACTAAACATGTTTCAAAACACGATAATGAAGTAATGTTTTATAATACTTTGACAAAAAAACATTACTTTGTAGAAGAAAATACTTGAAATTTTGAGACTCTTCTATCCATTTTTTGTGAAAAGTTATGACGTTTTCTTTCAAAGTTTTCATTCTCGGTTTTTCATAAAAGAACAAAAAAAAAAAAACTTTAGATTAGACAACATTGTCCCTTTTGAATTCCCCTATGTGGGTCTCGTGGAACCGTTGCGACGAATTAAAGGAAAAATTAAAAGAAAATTCTTAAAAAAAGGAAGAAAATTAGTGTATTTCTTCAAAAATTTCTCTTTTACTTATTGATGTCCCCGAACAAAAAAAAAAAAAAAAGAAACATATAAAAAAAAACGATTTAGTAATTCTGTTTGTTTTTTCCAATTTTCCACCAACCAAACAGAGGAAAGGAAAAAAAAAAACATAAAAAAAAGGGCTATGCATATGATCACATCTCATAACTTAGAGAGAAAAAAAAAATAAAAACTGTCGCTAAGTCGCCGAAAACCCACGGCAAGCCCACACTCACCAAGAAGAGAGATCGCGAGATAACGATCTAGGGGTAGAACGCGGAGGCTGCAGTGCATCTCACGATCTCGGCGCTGCCGACTGCGATTGAGAGGCTGAGATCATGAGATTGTGATCGTGAGGCTTGGATCGATGTTGACAGCGCAATAGCTAGATGGAGAGAGAGAGAGAGAGACAACGAAGGAGGGCAGAGTGAGAGAGAGATGGTGGCGATCAGATATCTGAGGGAGGAGAAAGAGTGGAGCGGTGGGAAATAAAGGGGCGGAAAACGAGAGAGCAGAGAGAGAGATAGAAAAGGAGAGAGAGAGGGGGCTAATGGAGGAGAGAGCGTTGGGAGGAGCAAAAGACAGAGAGGGTCGGAGGAAGAGAGATGAAAGACAGAGACAAGAACTGAAGAACCATAGGAAGGAGAAGTAAAAAGGAAGCTGCTTTTTCACATAGAAAAGTACGGAGAGAAAAAGTTAAAAGCACCTAAACGGTACGTTTTTGACGACGAAAAATGAACAGTAAAATTTTTTCTACTCTTTTAATATAGTTAAGTTAGATTAGATTAGAAGATGATTGTAGTTTTGTAAATTTAGAAAAGCAACCGTATTTAAAATAATGAGTGATTAATTAATATGTTTGTAATTAATTATTAATTTAGTAAAAAATCAAACTATTTTCAAAGAAATCTAATTTAATAATTAATGCTTATCAAAAAAACAATAAATGTTATTATTTTAACAGGAATCTTTATAAAGATCCATTCCTTGTAATTTATCTCACTTTTTTATTTTTTTGGTAGAAATATAAATTGGATTTCTTTGAAGCAATAAATTTAGATTTCTTGAACTGTTACACTCTTGTCTTTTTTCCTTCCTTTTTTCTCAACAAATTTCTCTAATTTGATTCACTAAATTAACTTTTTTTTTTCCTTTTTATCTCTCTGTGTGTATCTCTGTCTCTCTCTTTTTTTTTTTTATTTATTTATTTTATTTAAATTTGCCATCTTATGTTCACTTTTATTCTCTATCACTTTATTTCTCAGACTTATTATCATTAGTTTTTATCTAAAGCTTTGTTTGCTCCTAAACTATTCACAAGCTCCAATATGACTAACAACTAGTCATTGAGGCGTATATAAAATTATTTATTGATTACATCTTGTAAAAATTATTAGAAACAAAATTGTTTCACAACAGTGTGTGACCATTATTTTTAGGTGAGAATAGCTAAATAAACTTCTCGTGTTTTATTTTTAGAATTTCATTTTCTTATTAATTGATGCTTTAGAATTTCATTTTCTTATTAATTGATACTTTAGAAATTCATTTTCTTATTAATATCTTAAAAAAATATGCATCACAACCTACCAGTTGTACGCATGGTTATTTTTCATTTTTTTTTCTTTTTTTGGTAAATTATTAGATTATTTTTGACTTTGTGTAATTTTGATCTTTGAATTTTTTTCATAACTGAAATGCTCCTAAACTATTAAAATATTAATACAATAATCATTTATGTTAAATTTTGGATAGAATCTAGTAGTTAACATCCTTTTTTTTATCAAATTATTAACCGATTTCGTTTAAAAATTAACATAAATGATTATTGTAATAATATTTTAATAGTTTAGGAGCATTCTCTGTTCTCTTTTTTTTTTTTTTGAAGCTGCAAATACCATAAACTATTAAACATGTTACTATAGTAATCATTTTCCGTTAATTTTTGGATGAAATCTGTAGTTAGCATTACTTTTTGATCAAATTACTAACAGATTCCGTCTAAAAATTGACGAAAATGACTATTTTAATAACATTTTTAAAGTTTAGGGACATTCCAACTATTAAAAAAAAGTTCATGATTAAAGTTGTACAAGATTAAAAGTTTAAGGAATAAATGAGTAATTTACCTTTTTTTTAATTTAAAAGTAGGGAAAATCAAACTCTGTACTTTTACATAAAATCTGATGTAATATTAGTAATAGATTATGCCTGTACTAATTAGATTTTTATGATTTTACATAATCCAAATGATTTTTTTTTTTTGTGAGATAAACAATACTTGTGCCCTAATATTATAAGTTCAAAATTAACCTTGATTAAAACAGAAGAGAGATAGAGATACCACAAAAATGTCTTAACGAACATATTATAAATATCTATATATAGGAGTATTCTCCTGTCCAACAGAGCGATACTTGTAAGATGTTATTTTACATCGTATAATTACTAGTTGGTATATAGCGAAGGAAGGACAAAATGTATATTTTGACCAAAACATGCGTTTTGGATGAAAACAGAAGCATTTTTGACATTTATATATATATATATATATATATATTGTATAAGATAATTGCTACTTAATTCTAATCCCGGGAAAAATATATAATAAAGTTGGCATTCTTTCGTATAAGCAACTACAGATAACTAGCCTGATCAAGAGCAAAATGCTAAATATATTGGACCATAGATCACGTGATATTTTAGTCATTAGTAATATTACATGACAACATGGAACCAAGGACACTGAGTGACAGCATTAAATATGCAGTTACTGCCTGGTGCATTTATAAATGGCATTATTGGTTTTTTTCACGTTCATAAATTGTAAATATTATAAAAATTTATTTTTTGGTAAATAAAATATTATACAAACTACATATATATACATATAAAAACTCTTCATATAGGAAAAAAGAAAAAGGAAAAAAAAAAAAAAAAAACTCTTCATATAGCCTTGTTTGTCATATGCCATCTAGCTTTATTCTTTACCAAGCCAAGCTTGCTGCCCTCCTAATTGCCCTCAGTTTTTCGGCCAATTTTTGTGCCCTTGTCGAATATTGTTTCCTTTTCATAAGCACCTAATTATATATAATAACAATACAAAACAAAATAAAATTTTAATATAAATACCGATCCTACTCAAATAAATGGGTCTTACGATAAAAAAATATTATAAAATCGGGTAAATCTATAACTGAGTTACACTAAATAGGATAAATGTTACTACGATATATTTCAAAATTTTGGGATATGCCAAAAACACAATTATTTGATATGAAAAGGAAAACATTTTGAGCCATTGAAAAGAAAATTTTTTTTTTTTGTCAGCTGTCACTTCATAAAATCTGAACAAAACTAAACAAGCTTCAATGATAGGAATTGTATTAAAGCTCATTAAATAATCGAAATTTAGGCTACGCTACGCAAATATTCACGAATTTTTTTTTTGAATAATCGGCTCGGGTGAGTTACGATGTACGATCCTATTCATATAGGCTAGACACTCGTGACCCATCATAACATATCTGTCGTTTATTATCATGGGTCCCACATCTAACTGCTATTTTGGTCCCTTGATCAACGTGTTTTCCATGGAACAAGTCTCCTATCACTCCTCAAAATTTTGTGTTATAAAACAACAGAATATACAGATTAGGAAAGTGATTTTATACCTCTCGCTTTCTCTTGAGCTCAATCTCAGCCTGTCCATATCACGGGGAAAAAAAAGGGGGGGATTAAATCATTACTTTTAAAACAAGAAGCATCAAGGAGGACCAAAAAAAAAAAAAAAAAAGCTCAGTTACCATAATTTGCTTCAACTTTTCATTCTCCTCCTTCAGCTGATTAAGCTCAACTTCCAGCTCCACGGTATAGGCCTGGCAAATTAAAAAAAAAAAAAAAAATGAAAAGTAAAAACCAATAACAATTTTCAATAAATATGCAAGGCAATTTTGGTAATAAAATTCATTTTAGCTTCATGTTTCTCATATTGGCCCAACCGCTTTTAGCCAAACACAACACTGTATTATTGGACAGTGTCAAGGATCTTAAGTAATTTATTTTTTTTTTTTAATTTCATTGTAATATCGACTCATGTAGTAAATGAATTGTTAGTTTTTAGAACAAAAAAAAATGGTACATCACTTGGAATCCTTATAATTATGCTATTCTATATTGTAATTTTTCATCAATCTTATTCAACTTTTTTTTTTTTTTTTTGTGTGAAAAATATGGTAAAAAAACTAACCAAAAAAAAAAATGGTACATCACTTGGAATCCTTATAATTATGCTATTCTATATTGTAATTTTTCATCAATCTTATTCAACTTTTTTTTTTTTGTGTGTGAAAAATATGGTAAATAGACAGTTTTCACACACTAAATTTGAATTAAAAAAAAACACAACTTTTTTAATTTACGATAATGACCGTTATGATCATTCAATAAAGTATATATCTTAACATTGATTAGTCATATAAATAATAATTGATTGATTAATATTTTTTTCCAAATAGTTCATTTTGCTAATTTTATACGACTTCGATTATTTATTAAAAACTTCTTAAAAAAAAAAAAAAGACATTCATCCACAAATCACATATTTTTATTGTACAGCTAATAAAAATTCGCTGGTTTTTGAAATAAGAAAAATTCAAGAGATGATAATCTGCATGTTCATGTAGAGAAACTAACCTGCTTCCTAGCGCGAGACCGAGCGGCGGATTCTCTATTCTTGATCATCCTTCGCTGCCTTCTCTCCACCACCACCTCCGGCGGACCGTCAATTATCCTCTTCTTGCCCGTTTTTGCTCCGCTCGCCTCCGTTAGACAGTCGCCTTTGTCACCAACACTGGCGCCTGCACCATTAGTGACACTGTTACAAGCTTGTTGTCCCACAAGCACGCCACTAGTACTCTGTCCATACACTTGATAGGCAGCAAAACCAGAACAACTCCCATTCCCAACATAATGGCTTTGATCCAGCGATTGCTGATTCGAAAACCCGGAACTAGAACCCCCAGGAATCCCATTCTCAGCTTTCCCAGATTGCTTCTCAACTGGGAATGTAACTGTCCTGTTCTGAGAATTAGACCCTTCAGTACTTGGTGATTCTTGTACAACCCCGGCCTTCACTAAGAAATCTTCCAATGTCATCTCTCCCAGTGTCTGTTGTCTATGAGGCCCGGAGTCAATTACCTTCTCGGGTTCTGGCTCCGAGGCCTCGTCTGTGTGGATCTCGAACCAGATTTCGTCCACGGTTTTCTTGCACAGCGGAATTGGTATTGAGAAAGAGCCCTGCCTTGAAAGAGTGGTCTTAGCGTTACTATTAGTACCATTGCTATTAATTGGTTCAGTTGATATGATTTTGTCGCTGTTTACTACTTCTTCACGGTTGGCTTGTTGTGGAGAGACTTGATTTTCTTCAACACTCCAAATGTTGGCGATGAACTCCTCCATGTTCATCGACCCGAAGCTCCAACCGCTCTTGCATTCGATCTCGTTGAAAGTTAGCGAGAAGATCGAGCTCTGCTTGTTCAATGAGGGGAATGCTGGCTGCTCTCTTGATGGTTCTGCTTGTTGTGGGACGGCTTGATCAGGCCTGGTGTTTGACCCTTTGCCATTGTTTTCTGCAGATTCTCTAGAAACTTCCATTTTTTTCTTTTTAAAGATAATTTGAAGGGTACAAGAGGCTAATTTTACTCTCTTTATTCAAATTCAAGCACTGAAACACTAGGTAGTCCCTGCACCAAAAGAAGACTACAGAAATGTGTTAACAATATTTTGATGTGAAGTTACAAAATTGACAAAATATAGCAGGAGGTATATAAGCTATTTAGGTGATTGTAAGAAGAACCCAGAAAGAAAATCAATTTGCAAACAAAAAAACTATATATATATATATATATATATATATATATTAGACAGACATATGTATAATCTTCTTGGTTAATGCCTCCCAACCATTATAAAAAATAAAAAAGAAAACCATAAAAAAAAAAAAAGGTTTTGAAGCTAGATGAACAGTAAAATGCTTGCATGCATCAGATTGGGGAAGACAAAAAAAAATAATAATAATAATACAAGAAGAAGTTAGACACTCAATTTTGCTCAGTTTGATTGTCAAAAAATGGAGAGAAAAAGGGAAGAATTATGTTGTAATCAAAATGAAAAAAAAAAAAATTGTGAAAAGAGAATTGGGAAAAGGTTGAGAAAACAATTTATTAGCTCAGAGAAAACAAGCTACCGAGATGGGCTTGAAAGAAAGATAAGAGAGAAAAGTGACCAAATTCAATGGAGGGAGGAGAGAGTATATACTTGAGAGAGATAAACAGAGTCGGTAGCGAGAGAGAGAGAGAGAGGAGTGACTGTAACTGCCACTGCAGCCTCCTCTGCTACAGAACGTTTATAGTCACGTGGTTTAATACAAATTCATTGTTTATGCTCCCCGTCTTTTTCTATTTTTTTTATTTTTTATTTTTATAATTTAATTTAATTTATTTAGTATATTTGTGGGTTTGCAGAGTTTCATGACACGTTTGTTGCCACATGCTTCAATTCTTCTGCGAAAAAAGCAAATGGGCTGACGTTCTGTTTTTATTTTGCTTTCCGTTATTGTCATTTCATGGGATTGTCCGCCCCACATAAAACCAGACCTTTCAGATAGTCATCGTGTTTTTTCTTAATTAATCATCGTGTTAATTAAGCTCATTTGCATTTAGTTGCAATTCGTGTAAACTTAGGGCCGTTTGGTTCCACCAGTCACAGAGGTGGAGCTAGATATAAATTTCAATGAGTAATTAGGCTATATGTCATGAAATTTGGGTGTCAATTGTTTGGAAAATTAGGTTGGGTGATATTTTTTTAATTACCTAATCTAATAGATAGTCCATTATTTTTTCTATTTAAGAAAATGATCGTTTATCATTTTTCAGATTTGGTCAATCAGTTATTGATTACTGTTTAATCAGTGATTGACTGTAAAAATTGATGATTTACTACGAAATTTGATAATTTACATTATGATTAATCAATGATTGATCGTAAGTTAATTATTGATTGACTATTATTTGATTAATTATTGATTGACTATTTAAAACAATCGATTAACCATTTTAGAAAAAATAACATTTAACTAATTTTTAAAAATTTGGATCATTTGTTAAAAAACTTCTTAAAAAAATTATTTAGTGATAAATCCTGAATTTTTTTTTTATTAAAACTCAAAAATTATAGTAACAAATGCAACAATTATGAAGTAATAAATTAGATTAATTATTTCATTTCAATAAATTTTTAATTTTTTTTTTAAATTTCTCCATCTCTCTTTCCCAGCTCTCTATCTCCCCGGCACCCGGCACATCCAGCCCCCCCGCTATTTCTCTCCCCTAAACTCCAACGACCAATCCGGTCCCACCACGGTCATCGGTTGCTTGCAAGGATTAAAAAATCGACACTTCCATCAATATTTCGATAGAAATTTTTGTATTTTAGAAGTATTGATACGAAAATAGGGGTGTAGTATTTTTTTCATAGAATATCCATGAAATTTCAATAAATATTGATTTTTATGAAAATATCAATTTTTTTAATGAAAATATTGATTTTAATGAAAAGTATAGTAGTAAATAACAAAATATTATGAAAATTTCAGTCCTAGGGCTCAATATGAAACACAAAAGACAAGTATAGTTAGAATACTCGACTGACAAATGGGAGCATAATTAAATTACAATATATAGCGGGAAAAAAAGTAGGGGCATAATTGTAATTTTCTAATTAACGAGGGTTACTTATACTATTCTTTAATAAATAATGTTAGGTATGGTTGTAAAAATACGGGAGTAAGAGAGAGTAAATAAAACAGTGTGTCCTAACTCCAAATAATTCAAGGGAACTTTAGAAAAATGTGATAGATTTATGTCTTGGATTGATTTTTATCACAAAATAAGAAATGTTACAAAAAATGCCATAATATATCATCGTATAATATTTATATTAAATATCAATTTTTTTTCCTAATTTATTAGTTAGTATCTATAATGATATGAGCTAGTATTCACAATGATACCGGCTAGTCGATGGTTACCAGATGGTAATTATCCGGTATCCACCGTGATACTAGTAATCACTACCATCGACTGGTTAATGGTTGGTAATCAACTACATCAGTAGTATACCAGTTGGTTACTGACCAAGTAACCACTTCCAACAAAGATTGGCTAGTTACCAATCTATAATCACTAAATCCATTGGATTTTCAAATTTATAATTGAATTACTGAAACAAATCACGAAAATTCATTAATCCAACAAACACCACAAAAATACAATAAAAAAAATTATCCCCGCACTCCATCATTGCCCTCTGGCATTGCCGCCATGTAATGACACCGCTCGTCTCTCTAAACCACCGAAACTGTCACTCGTTACAGCCTATTGCCGAGATCGGATCTCCTCGGCCACAGTCGTGCATAGATCTGATCTCTTTCACGTGGCTACGTTGCGCATGGAGGAGCTAATCTCCTACTAACATGGATGAGATTTGAGATCAGACATTCGAGAGAGAGAGAATCTCGTTAGGGTTCTGGGGAAGATAGAAGGTGAAAGAGAGAGTGGGAAAACTTTAGAGTAATTTAGTATATTTAATTTGATTTACTGCATTGTTATTTTTGTCATCAAGACATATTTTACGATTTCTAGTTTTTTAAGTTATAACAAAAATCAATTTACACTCTATTGTTAATTATCCCATAATTTGAGATTATCGCATCAGCGAACTATCAGCAAATAAAAATAGAATATGTTATATATATATATATATATATATATATATATATATATATATTAAAGCTGCATGCATCACAAGACCGATAATGACCTAGTTCTCAATCAGTAAATTCCACACATTACGCATTTTCTAAATACTTTTCATAGCCATGGTATCCTTCATTTGATGAAATATAATCCGCCGTCATGTAAACATTTTCATTTTGGCCACTTTTATGGTATAAGGGGTTAGCTAAAAGATTTAGTACGAACAAAAGAACTTGAAGATAGAAATTGAAATCAAAGTGAAGAAGAAAATATGTGAAGCGAAATAAGAAGCAACAAAGTTATACAAAAAGGAACTCGAAATAAATCTAGAACTAGAGAAATTATGAATCTTTGAAGAACATCGAGGAGGTGTGTATCGTACGGTTTCTCTTAAAATAAATTCATTTCTTTATTGTAGGCATCTGATTATAATCAAATTATAGAGAGATAAAACGGTCAATTGTAATACAATTAGGACGGTCGATCTTACAAGAAGGTGACAAGAATATCAAATAAGAAAGATTAGTAGAAAATAAATGTTAAAAAGATAAGCAAATGAAACAAATAAAAAGATAAATATTTTTGATATTTTTGATAATAAAATGAAATATATGCAAAATAGAATAAAAGATAGATTGAGGAATCTTCATTGTTCAAACTTAATAATTCAATTCTATAACTCAACTACAAGTTTTATATCCCAAACATGCAGACGGAAAATATGGATTTGAGAGAACAAATAATATAAGAGGTATTTGATCAAATTAATCTCTTCTCATTAAAGCAAGCACAACTATTCTTATGCGTCATCCGAAAGTGACAAAATACCCCATGATAGAATACAATAATGGATGTTTATATAAAAACAATTGAAATAAAACCACCTTTCACTAGTGATTTATTATACTAAATATAATAACTAAAACTGCTGTCACTATATAAACAATTATTATAAACACTAAGCAGAAGAGAATAAAATGAAATAAATTTATAAATATTGAATAAAAAATTGAATTGAAGTAAAAAGAAGAATGCAAACAAATAAAATCTACTCAAAACTTTGCCTTCTACTGACGGTGTCTCACTCACAAAAAGGTGTCTTACTCACCTCACACTAATAAGAAAACTAAGGAAACAAGAATTGAAAATAAACTAAAATATATTAAATACTAAAATCTTTCATAATTCTTGAATGAATATTACTACAAGCATAGCCCTCTATTTATAATATTTTATAGGCTCAACTAAAAGGGAAACAAAATAGCAAAAATGGGAGACTAAAACTAGAAAATAAAAATTAGGAAACTAAAAATAATATTATAATTAATTGGAAAAATTAAACATTTGATTTGGGAAAGAAATCGGGCTAATTTAATTCTCATTGAAGCACAAATGGAGATATTGCTGAGTAAGAAATCTGGAAAGTGAAGGAATTCTACACACAGCCATCACGTGTTACGAATAAAATGGCTATTGTAAATAGCGGGCCATGTGGCTTTCTTCAATTTGTTGCTTGGTTGGCTTGGGAGCTAATATAACTTAAAGGAATGGATTTCATGATTTAACTACATGGTTTTTTGTCTATGACTTTTCACTTCTTATAAATCTACAAATAAATAAGCTAAAATTAGACATTTTCCAATCAAATCATTTTGAATAAAAATAATGAAAATGTTAAAACTTGAATAATTTAGCATTTACACAATAATAAACACCAAAGAAAGTGCACTTTTGTATACTAATTAGTATCCAAGGATCAACGGATGTCTATCTCCTAGAACATAATGTTGGATGAGTAGGAATAAAAAAATAAACAAAAACTACTCCGATGAACTAACTATCACCCGAATTCTATCACACTAATGAACACCTAACTAGAACCAACGATAAAAAAATAATCGATGTGGATAGAAATATCGAAAGTCCGGAAGTACAAAAATATCGACGCTAATGTCGATATAGATAAAAAAATATCGTTAAAAATGAAAAAATTGATGGACATATGTATAAAAAACTGAAAATTTCAAGTGAAATTTTAGAAAATGCAAACGAACTAAATATAATTGATCTATCTCTAAATAAAAAAATTATGTATGTAAAAAATATATATACATATATAATACGATGTACATAAAATGATTTATTACGCAACAAAATATATTGATAGAATAACAACTTCATTATGTGTAAGTTTTAAAATCTCATAATATTTTACATAAAAATGAAGCATAAAAACCCATGACTAAATGCAAACATTTTTTTTTTAATTTTTAAAGAGAACTTAGATTCTTGACATGCTAGCTATATAGTTTTATTTAAGGCCAGAAAATGCCAGTTGCTAAAAATAAATAATTTAGGTGATGGGAGGAAAAAAAAAGATTAAATTGAACTTAAAGTATTATTATGACTATTATAATACAAAGTGGAGGGTATATGAACTTTTTTATTTTTTTTAATTCATCTTTTTTTTTTTCAAGTGTTTTTCAATAACCTTATTAAAAAAAATGTGTTTTTACTTTAATTTTATATACATGGATATCAGTAGATATTTAATAAATATATCTTTGGAAATATCCGAACGTATCTAAATACTCCGGTAAAATTGTGAAGGAATAAAATAAATATTAATGATATTATGGATATTGTCCGGAAAGTATCTATATTTCATGAATACTCTAGTAACAAGTATCTTTACCTCTTGTATTTGTATCGAGAGTCCTAATTTATGGATAATTTCAACAAAATATCAACAGAGTTGTCGATATTTTCGTCATTGGCTAGAACACTCTAGAGAAAAATTGAGAGAAGACTGCAAATTTTTCTGTGTTATGAGTAGAGGGAGGACCCCTCCTTTTGTAGATTGCAGGTGTGGTTACACACACAACTGTGAATTCAAGCATTAATCAGCAATTGAATTTGGAAAACTATCCGTTTAGCTGTTAATTTGAGGCAGTAATTACCAAAGTTTATTACCAAAAAATTGCAAAACTTTGGATGCATGGGGTTGGCATTTCAATTCGACATTTATATGACACGTACTCGTACACAAGTCATTTGATTATGTTCATTAAATTCATCAATCCGCTCAATCTGTTCAATCCATTCCAATCCGCTAGATTGGATTGGGTTGAGAGACTAACAAATTGGTTACGGATTGAGATTTTCCCAATCCAAAAGCTATGGTTTATGTTACGAATTGAGAATTTCTTAATCCGTGTAATCCGTGAATCCGAACTTAATATATATATATATATAAATCTGTAAAGATGTACATATTTTTTCTCTAAATAAATTATGTATGTATATGTTAAAGTGTGACTTCACTAACTTGATTATGTGCATATATATTAAGTGTATATATATTAAAATTATTAATATTTATTTTTATAAATATAAATATTAAAGTTTTCAATGATATAATAGGTGCGTGTGGGAGTCATTTTCAGGGTCCAAAATCAATTATCCAGCCATCCAAAGCTAAAACTTGCGTTTGGTAAAAACAACAAAAAGCAATTCTTAAATAACTTACATTGAATCCACAACCAAAATCAGAAGCAGCTAAAAGGCAGCTTTAGCTTTTAGATTAACTGGGAATTTCATCCGTACAATTGATGAATTTTCAAAATACCATGAATGCCCCTCATAAATTCCCAAAATTACATCCTAAAATCTCCCAACACTTCCTCCTCCAGTTCACTGCCGCCCATCATCCTTGGTGCCGCCAACGCCAAGTCCCGTTGTTGTACGATCTTCGACTTCGCTGGCATGGCGGCGATGGAAGGTAGAATCTTCTGGAACGACGACGATTTGGGAAGGTTTGGATTCGGAATTGTTGAGAAGAAGCTTCTGGATCTTATTGGGACAGTTGGTCGGTGCGGGGGTGTTTGGAATTAAGCGGAGAAGAGCCTCAAAGCTTCCTGAGACCTGTCGGTGCCGTGCTCGTTGAAGAATTCGTGGTGGTGGAGATGGAGGTCGCCGTGGCAGACAGCCGTCTGGCGATGGGATTGTTGTGCTTTCGGTTGGAATCTTGTTCAGGCTACAGTTGTTTGCTTAAAAAGTCATAAAAAAAAAAAAAAAAAATGAACTAGTGGCTGAAAGTAAGAAATGTATATATGTGTGTGTGTGTGTGTGTGTATACAAGGGATAACATGATTACAACACTCATTTATGGCTTCCGATTCCAACCATTTTTTGTCTAGTGCAGGGAATTTGAAAAATCACAAGCGATGTGATTTTTTGTGCGCGTGTAAATTGGCCAAATGGGACTCGCAGGAGGTTGGCTCATTGGTGAATTACTTGGACTTAGGACCTCAGGAAGCATTAGGTTTAAGGTTCGATTCCCATTGCGTGCTACCATTTTCTTGGGGTCAAGCTTGCGGGCCAAAGACCCAAGATTTACCCGATCCATGTCTAAGACTTATGACTTATGCACGTCCACAAGCAAGGACACAAAATTTCTAGCTGCTCATTATCCAACACAGGGTATAAGAAAAGCATATGGTGAGCAAAAGAGTTACCCCTAAAGGCTGAGTAATGGACCCCAAACACACTATCCATTCAAACTTCAGCTACTACTTCACATAGACCACTAGGCGTGCAAAGAGGACTCTTCAAACCTTGAACATTTCAGACACCATTGGTGGCAAGGGACACCTCGCCTAAACAGATTCCATCCAGTGGGAAAAATATCATCACAAGCCCGCCAAATGAAGATATTTATGTTGTTAGGCATGTTTAGTCTCCGTAGCTTTCCTCACTGTCTAATGTTGGGGCTGGTAGTCGAAGAGCTAGCGACCCGTTTAGACTCATCATAGCCTCATAGCCTGAACGGACTTAGTAACGGCCTGTTTTAAAGTATCAGCTTGGGATCCATGGATCTTCAAATACTTGGGTGCTCTGGCCATCTCCTGCTCTTGACCGAACACCCTGCTCCAAAACTTCTCTGCCCCATAAGAAACTTCTCCAAATATATGAAAGGTTACTCCCCAATTTGGCACTAAAAAAGGAGCTTGTAGAAAAGTACTTCGCCTTTAAAGTTCATCAAAGATTGAGGGGATTCCTCCATCCCTGTTTTATAACTAACGCTAGTATAAAAGTGCTGAAGTCCCGAGAGAATCAAGCAAGAAAGAAAGGAAGCGATTAGGGCTTTCTTTAACGAAGGGAAAGTTGAAACTATGAGTGTAGTTGTAGTCAGCAGTCATGAAAGAGGAAAACCACTTATTTGTGCTGTCAATTGAGTTTTCAAAAAGAACATATCAAATCTATGTTTTTTTTTTTTTTTCACACTTGGGCAAAGCCATCGAGACTATATTCATCACCAAGTAGAAGCGAAGCCAGAATGTCAGTAGGAGGACCCTGGGTTAAGTAACCGTGGCGTGGTAGAATGTCTGCATAGCCTGTTTCCTTCCAAGACTAAGTTATCCCCTAGTGCACCTTTTTCAATCTTATAAGGCACACGAGCAGCCCCTTGCAAGGAAGGAAAGGTGGGAGTCAAAGTAATGTAGGAGCTTTTGGCTTCCGTTGGTAGCACCAATTTGCATGTCATCACCAAGATCATTGAAAATGCCTACAAGCTTGACTTTCCACCTGATTTGGCTATCTCCTCCATGTTCAACGTCAGCGACCTGTTCGATTAGTTTCCTCCTATGGTTCTTGACGATTTGAGGGCGAACCTTTTTGAGGAGGGAGGCTCTGATGCAGGAGCATCGTCTAGCATCTGATTATGTCATTTGCTTTGTCGTATTTTATTTTCAGCTTTCACTAAAATGCAGGAACTTGTTTAGTTGCAGCTATGTAAGGTCGTTGTGGCGTTTTGGGTTATTGTTGTTTATATTAAGCTAAAAACGATGTCGTTTTGAACTGGTATCCTAGGCTCAAACCCTGAGACCTTTATTGTACTGAGACAGATCTCATATTCTCTAGGATTAGAACGTTTTTCTCCCTATTTCCTGGGGGGACTTTGCCAGGAAATCCTCTCGGCTAAGCTCCTACATCAAGTTCAAATGGTCAAAAAGAGTACCCTTTTATTTTATTTTATTTTTAGTGATTTAGAAAGACACCAGCTGAAGATATCCTCTTCAGTTCTTCCCTTTTTCCATTGACACAACAAAACAACTCCCTTTGAACTCCTCTCGTCCCACCAAACTGTCTTTTCTTGAAATGTGTGAGTTGCACCAATATGGAACACAAGCCTGTGATCATACTTCTCCAACAAATCCTTAAGCTTTTCTCCGCCTCTTCCGTAATATCTGATTCCAGCATTAACGAAATCAGCTTCTCCCTAGATTGTTCCACCAGTTTCGCCATCTTTAGTGTCCCTCCAAGTTACATAAGTCTTGCCAATGTCATTAACGTACCAAGACAATATATCCCTTTCAAGCTTGACAGTAACTTCATTGGCCAGCTTGCTTTCCTTTTATCTTCTTTCTTTTCTTCCACACCAGTGGCAAATCAAGATAAGGACTAATACATGGAGTTGGGCCTGCACAAATCTTCACTAAATAATCGAGACAATTCATACAAAATAACCCCTTTAAATGTCTAACAGTAAGTTGGGGTTGTCACATGAAGTGGAAGCAAACCGCCGATGGCACAAGAGATGGCTTCAAGTATAGTGGAGAGAAGCAATTACTAGCCACGTTTCCCGTATGGATACAAGGAATGCAATTACCTAAATCAGCCTTTAAGCATTTAGTCCTTTCTTCCACCATTCCTTCAGTTAAAAGAGATGGCCCCACCTCTGTTATTAGCTTCAAATTCACAGTATATATATCAATTTTGAAAGGCACTTCAGTTGGTCTACTTGCAGCAACAAACGGATCAGCTTCTGTCAACTCCATCATCTTTCTCTTGAGTTACTCCCACTTCCACATTAGAAGCTTCCATTGTTGGTTCTACTACCAATCCTTCCTTGGTACTTTCAAGGCCAGCCTCTTCAAAAATCTCTGTCCAAGGAACATCAGTTTACTGTCTTTTGATCTCGTGCTTGCTACTTTTGAAGTTACCAGAGTTATCATAGCCTTCAATTACAACAGTGTTCTAAACACTAGGGCGGTGTGACACTTGATCGTAGTACGAAACTGTTGGTGGTTATTACATGACCTATATTGGTTAGAACAATCCCTCTCATTTAACCATGATGACAAAATTCTCTCTTTCAGTTTGCTTTTCATTTTTCTCCAGTTTCTAATTTTTCTTTTTCCCTCGTAAACCTGTTGGTTTTGAAGTCTTTCCTACTAATAAGCAGCATAGTCTTTGAATCCTCTAGCAACGAATTTTGCTTGTTTTTCCAAAGGCACATACACATTTCAAAGAATTTATCTATTCGTTCAATCCAACCCAAAAATTCCTCGTCAAAATCATAATATCCATTGAAACTAGGGATGCTAAAATTGGTAACACCAATTTGCATGATCGCAAGATTGGCCCTTTCCATATCGTCACCAAGATCATTGAAAATATAAATCCTTGGATTCATCCTGGCACAAAATCCTTGTCTGAGTACAGTTGTTATTTTCTTCAACCGCAGTGCATAGATATTATTATCAAGCAACATGAGAATTTCAATTCTTGATATATTCTTATTCTAATTTTAAAAGTTTATTCTTATTCATGGTCCCCAATTAAAATAAGATCACGCATTTGTCACTGTGTTTGTTCACCAACTAGTGTTGTTTTGTTAAAGATTATCTAGTTAACATGTCACAATATAATTCTAACTGGAGTTTGGTATCGACTTTAACAGGTTTTGAAGGTGATGAAGCGTCTCTTTCTGTTGCTGCTTTCTACCACTTGAGTCTATGGTGTGCCAGGGCCAGCAACACAAGACCAGGTGAGCGTGGCAACATGTGAAGTCTCTAAACCTAGGAAAAACAGGTGGTCTCACTGCAGGAGTGCTAACCTTAACAGTTGTTAGGTTAGACATTTTCTTGTATTGCGTTTGTTCAAAGAGACTGTGAGAGACACTTCGTGTGGCTTCATCTGTTGGAGCACCCCAGGGTGAAAATCTCCCAGCAACGTCATCCGTGGGGCCAACGGAGACTGTTGATTTGGATACTCTTTCACATCACACCTTTCCATGCGACGGGAGTGGCCTCGAGGAGTTTGTTGATGTTGTAGTATCTGTCTCCCAGCAACGTCATCCGGTGGATGTTGTAGTATCTGTTTCGAGGAGTTTGTTGATGGTGAAAGCTTATGCAGTTTCCCCAATTGGCCACCTTATATAACTCCGAGTGCATTGAGAAGTGGCTGAAGGTTGATGGAGGAAAATGGTGTCCTTATTCTAAATGTATATCTCGTTGTATGACCTTCAACTAAGACTTTTAGTTGCCAGGTGTTGTATCAGTTTAAATTACATGTATAGTTGGCCGTTTCGGGTTATGTAACCTATACTTCATTCTCAAAGCAAATACGAGAATGTCAAAAAATTTGATCAATGGAATATATTGTATTTACGATATAAAGAGGTAAATGGCCGTCCTCTCGGGCCCGGTTTTAGTGCCTGGCCCAATAAATGATGATAATAATTAGTAGCATATTAAATTAATCAATCAGCAATGTCGAGCCTTGCTTATACCTTATCTTTTTTTGTACAAGGTTTTTTTTTTTTTAATATGTACAACGAAATATTTTTTTTATTTATAATTGCATCAAGATTTATGTTTTTTTACAAAAGGAAAAAAATTAATGTGTTGTTTTTAAAGATATATATACATTGGTTAGAAATTTATTTTAATAGCTCCCACAAACTAAATTAACTTCAATGATTATAATGTATTTCCTTTTTCTTAGATTTTTACACTCGTTTAATCCTGTCATCATCTCAATCCTTCATATTCTTTAACCTTAAAATTAATCAAGAAGAACAAAAATGATTTCGTTCTAGTCCTTTTTTTTTTTTTTTTTTTTTTTAAGTGGGTCTGAGTAAAACAATGAGCCCTTTTCTCCCGCAATTGCGTTTCTTGGTCGTTTGTTGGACTAATCTCATGTAACATGATAATGCTATTTCATTGAGTTATTTTATTTTATTTCTGAATTGAGAGTGTGAGGATTCAAACTCTATATGTTTAGGGGGAGATATGTGTAGTAGTACTGCACTGCAATCATACCATTTTTATGCATTTTAATTAGCCATATTCTTGGGAATTTTATAAATATTCCTTTAAATAGTTATTTTTCCTTGACTGTATAGGTAAATTAGGTGAGAAGGGCCATAAGGGACTTTTTAGACTCAAATTAGGGGTTAAAAGGTTGTCAAATGGATCAGAAATAGAAACCACACTGGAATCAGCCCATGCCCACAGGCAGAATAGTTGACACACTTCTTTACACGCACTGATAGCCATCAATTCTTTGTCAGATTGCCCAAGCGGGTGGGTCCTTAGCCTTCACGCCTAGACAGGCACGGGTGGAGTAAAAGAAAAAAGTACCGGACCGGCCAGATCACCTGCCACGCATTTCACGGATCTCCTTATGCACCCTCGCCTTCACTCATTCATTGCATGCCACCCATCTAGCTACTTGTTTGCGCTCATTCAGAAGAGGCCGTGAGTCCCTTGGACTTGGCTTTCGAGATATAGCCTTCATAAAAGTAAACAACGGTGGAAATGAAATGACAAAAGACAAATAATTGAAGGCCATTTCATAAAGGAAGCGGCAAAAGGAGGAAACAAAAGATTGACAAAAAGTGAACAAGAGATTTAGTTATATGTTATTAGATAAAATCAAGTCCCAGTTCCTTGGTTTTGCACATTGAAAGAGAAGGGCCATAACTCAAACTTTTTCTCTGTGTTATATATTTTTTCTTTATTCATTGATGTTTCGATATATGCAATTTGTTCTCAAGGCAACTTTTGAAATTTCGAGGTTTCATGGTTTTATATGAAATTTTGCCTCGTGAAATGCTTATGGTTTTTGAAATAATACATTACAAACCAACTTGAAATTCATGTTTTTGTTTTGTGGACAAATTCTAAGAAGCTAATTATCAAAATAAACATAAAACTTTGTCCATAATACTGACAGGACTTTCTTGTACGTGTGCAGACAGAAAGTGGAGATATTTATGATTGTGTTGATTTCTACAAACAGCCTGCTTTTGATCATCCTCTATTGAAGAACCACAATTATCGTTATAATGTTTGTTGATGAGACCTATTTCTCCTAATAGGAGGATGGTATACAAAAAACCTTTAGTGGTTGGCAAACCATTAGGGCACTAGTAAAAATTTTGATTTGACGACAGTTATTAACCGTCGTCTAAAGTTTACACGATGATTAAACAACCGTCGTGTAATCCACTGTTATGGAATAGTTTGAGATACCACGACGGTTAATAAATCATCGTGGTATAGATGATATTCTACGACGGTTCACACCATCGTCGATTAGAGAAATAAGGCAGTAAAAGTTGCTAATGTGAGAACTTTACATGACGGTTTTTGTAAAAACTATCATGTAAAGTATGGTTTACATGACAGGTTGGTCCAAACATCGTGTAAAGTTCAGGATTGTTTGGCACATGATGTGTAAAGTGGAGTTTACATGATGGTTTTTGTAAAAATTGTCATATAAAGTTCAACATGAATTAAAAAAAAAATTTCGCATTTTTTGGTGATTTCTCCCAGGTGGCCTAACCCGTGTATTATCCAATACACGACCCATATTAGGATTAACAAAATGTTAACTACATTGTATCAATATAAAAATAACATCCATTACATTACAAGTTTATATATCATATTTAATGAACTGCATTACAAATTTAACCTATTCTCCCCTAATCGAATCCATATCATCATAGATATAAAATGCTTTGCTTTCAAGTAAGTCTAATCCTTTAGTGTTGGAGACTATGTCCCTCATAAAACCTAAAATAAAAAAACCACATTCAACACTACTTTTTTGGCGAGGACAAGGACGATCAGAGAGTTTTGTTTTATAGTCTCGTATCTTTTTAATCTCATCTTTGGCTATAGCTCCCAATCCATTAGGGCCCTAACAAATTTACAAAATTAAAAATAATTAAGATGAATACCATTAAGATTAAATCAAAATTTAGCAAATGAAAATTTACTTACATATTCATTAGATTAGTAAAATCATCCCGTTTCTTATCTCGAGCGATTAATTCAATCCAACTCATCAATTCATCACCATGCTTCCTTTACGGCTGTCCTTTCTCGTCAAATGTAACTTCAATTCGTTCACCTATTTTCCTTACTATATGGACTCATTTCATTAGAGTTGCCTTTCTTTTACCATCGGCATTGGATTAAAAGGGTTTCTTCTTCGTGGTCTTCCCTTTTTGTATACTCTAGCTCTATTTTGTGTCATTTTTTATTGCAACACTCACTTATATTTATTGCAACATAAGTACACAAAACAAACAAATAATCGATCTAATTTAATTAAATCAAATTCACATTCACTAAGAACGTTAAAAAATCCAAGCATATTACACTAAATATATGTAATTAAAACGCCACTTAATTTTTTGCTTGTATATTAAATAATTCTACAAATTGTCCCTACAAATGCAAGAATGCCCTAAAAAAATATGTATAAAAAAATTGGAAACAAATTCCATATGATTAACCAAACAAAATTCTATTTTGACATTTCATTGAGCATGTGGTGGGCGGGAAAAAAAAATGCACAGAATATAATCCACAAAGATCTTAAATTGCCAAAAAATTGCACCAAAAATTCGCCTACAAAGAGCAACAAAAAAAAAAAAAATTTGAACAACAATAAATATACAAATTATACTCCAAGAAAGTTACTAAAAAATTGTATCTTATATTTTTGTTGGAAAACAAGAAATTGAGCAATATGGAAGTCACCTTGTTTTTTTTTTTTGCTGCAAAAGAGTATAGCCTTGATGGGAGAGAGGGTAGCGGTGGAAAAAGAAGATAGAGGGGAGGGAGGCGTTGAGGGCGACGGGAGAATAAGAGAGAGCGGAGGGTGGCGGTAGCGTCGGCGGGAGAATGAGATATAGGGGAAGGCGTCGTTGGCGTCGGCGGGAGATTGAGAGAGAGGGGATGGCAGCAACGCTGTCGGCGGGTGAAAGAGAGAGTGGGTAGGAGAAATCTTTGAGTGGTCGAGAGGGAGAGAGATAAAAATGATGAGAATAGATGAGAAAAGTGAATTTAGAAGTAAAAGGTTTACGTGCGAATTTCAAAGCCCAAAAATTCAAATTTTAAAATTTTATCGGAAACTTTACACGATGGTTTCAGCCAAAAACCGTCATGCAACATTTTTTTTCCTTTTTTTTTTGTCAAGATATGATGACAGTTTTCAAAGCCCAAAAATTTAAATTTAATTTTTTTCGCAGAAAGTTTACAGGATGGTTTTTTTTTTTTTTTTTTTTTTTTTTTTTATCTATTTGTGATAGTATTTTATATATTTTTGTGGCACAATATTGTAGTGTAGAACTTTCTGTAGTCATCTTGTTAGTGATACAATTTTGATTTCCAAAAACTTAGAGTTGCTTCAAATGCTTAGAAACTCGAAAGGAGAAACAAAATTAACTCGATGACTAGATCAATTTGATCTTCTATTTCAGAGCTCAATTTGATTTCGATTGTAGCTGACCTAAATCTCAAAAAAGATTTATGCTCCGACAAGTACAAACATAGTACGTACTCGTTGCGTGTGATGAGAGAGAAGTTAAGGGAGCTACCCAATCCAACAACTCTTGAGATCATAACGGTCATGACTATCCTCACCTAAAGTGGAGGTGGTACGATATTTAGTTATCTCTTTACTTATATTAGCCTCATGTTCAATTAAGGCGAGCATGCAAATTATGAACATAAATCTCGTAAATAGATGTTAAGTATTATTTTATAAATGGCTCCTGAATTATATGCATTATTTCATGTTGTCCATTAACTTTTGATTTTATACAGTAGACTGTCTTGAATTTTTATATTACTACGGCAGTGGTCTCTATGTCCTCCGAAAAAAGTAAGACAAAAATTGAATAAGTTCTAATCATGTGAGCTTTATTTATAGCTAAATAAATAAGTAGTCCGAGGCTGGAGATTCGTGCTTATGGCGGTCGTCGTCTTGAGGTCGAAGATTCGTGATCGTTGCAATTTCCTTGAGATTCTCCAGTGATTTTCGTCGCGATTTTAGACAATTTACTATGCGATTCTCCCATGATTTGGGTTGGATGTTGGCATCATTATTGCGTCATCTCGTTGTCGTGACTTTCCAACGGGCCTTGTTGTTACAGTCATGGTGGTTTTTTTGGATCACTTTGTTGTAGATTTGCAAATCCAACTTCTCCTATTTTCGTTTCTCGCCATTGCGAAATTGGTCGTTGACGACGGCGACAATAGAGAGGTTTTTTTTTGTAATCTGCGCGTGCATTTTTTGTTGATGATGATGTTTCCTATCACTGGCGCCAGTGACGATATGATAGATCTTACGATGACTGAAGAAAATAAAACTAAAATTTTGAAAAAAATTATAAAATAAATATGCTATAATTTTCCACTTTTCGAAATCTTGCTATTTTGTTAAATTTCAACGATCTTGGTTTAAGCTATTTGGCTCAATTCTCCCTTTTTAAATTTATGAGTTCTATTATTTATTTATTTATCTATCTATTTATAGAAATCAGAAAAAGAGATCGAGAAAGAGAGGCGGAGAGGAGAGCAAAAGAGAGGGGGAGATTTTTAAAATTTCCAATTTTTTTTGGGAGGAAATATCTATGTTTCTTTTCTCATTTTAAGATTTTTCATCTTATTTATTAAAATGATTTAATAACTTGTACTAAAAATTTAGGTTTTAGCTACATAAAAAAGAATGTGATCAAAATATCACAAATATAATAGTTTTGTGACTAATCTAGAAATTAAGGCAATTTATTAATGATAATCAAAGGATACCATTAAAGAAATATTTTTTTTGTACCATTTTTGAGAGTTCATAGTCATTTCAAAAAAAAAAAAAAAAAAGGTAAAAGAATCAAATTTCATAATTATAATAGTTTAGAGATCAACTGTGCAAGCAAACCTATAATTAAAGTGGGGATATATATATATATATTTTTTGAAAAAGTAATCTTTTAATTTATAATTAATATGTAAATAAATTAAATAAGAGAATAATTAAAGCAATAAGAGAAGGAATGAAACACAAAGATATTTAACATAGATGTGCTTATGTTCATGAGCTAAGAACAAATAATTCATTAGTGAGAAGCACTACGAATGTGCTCGCAAATTACAGTACACAAAATTGGAAAAGTTGCCTAATACTAACAAATCTACTAAAATCAAAATATATTTTAAAGTACAATAATTACAAATAAATAAAAAGTTCATAACAAAGATAATTATATACAAACTAATAACTTCCCTTGCACTGTGTTTGGTATGGTGAAAAAGTGGAAGGAAAGAAGTGGGAGGAGGGATTATTGGATGAAAAGTATTAGATTGACCTTTTTTTTTTGTAGGAAGGAAGAGAAAATGAGAAGGAAAAATGGGTGGAAAAAAAAGTACAATAGCATCCAAAAATTTAATCCCTCCAAAAGTGGTAGGAAAACTAAAATCTACCATACAACTATTAAAATTACTTTTTTACCCTTGCTTTTGAAGCAAAAGAATATGTTTACATAAATAAAATGGCAATTATACAACTTTTTCCTTCTAGGATACCTAACAACATGAAGGAAAATTAAAATATTTCCTCTCTCTCTTATTTTCTTTCATTTATATTTTTTCTCTTATTTTTTCATTTATTTTTCCTCTCCCTCTTGTTTTCTTTCCTTCTTACCAAACATAGGCTTAGTATCAATACTAACTTTCTGATAATGCTCTTGCAAGATGGAGCTCCAATTGGATTTCCAATCTTGGACTATAATAAACTAATTTGAATAACTAAAATTTTTCTTTTTTTTTATTTTATTAATTTCTAGAAAAATACAAATAAATCATGTCAGAACACAAGAGTATATAGAAGTGATGACAAGTGTCGAGAGAGAGGGATTGGGTGCAGGAACGACAATCATCAGAAGAGGAGGGAGATTGCATAGGGCGTTTGAGCACAAGGACAAAAATTGTCAAAAAAAGGAGGTAGAATCATGAATGTAGGATGACAACCATCAGAAAAGTACGCAACGGCATAGGGATGACAATCGTCAAAAGAGGGTACAATGGAGTAGGAAGGATTAATGACTTATTTGAATATAATCTAAGGAGCTTGCTACTCTGATAACATATAAAGATTAAATAAGAAAAGAACCAAAAGCAATAAGAGAAGGAAATAGAACAAAAAGATATTTAATGTGGATATGCTAACATTCACGAACTAAGAATAAAGAATACTCTACTGAGGAGCACTATGTGTAGGCTTGCATATAACTACAAGTTATAATATATAAAATCGAATAAATTACTTAACATTAACATATCTACTAAAATCAAGATAAATTTAAAAGTATAATAACTATAGATAAATTAAAAGTTTCTAGTAAAGATAATTATAAATAAATTGATAACTTATCTTATTTTTAATATTAACTTTCCAAATAATACAGAGACAAACGAAGATGATTTCTAATGACTTTTAACATAGTATAGAAATAAATTATAAGTTCGCAAAATTTATGATTCTAAATATGTAATTAAAATAACTCAATAATTTAATTTAACTAAAATGTAATAATCCTACATGCGTCAAGCACATTAGGAGTAAAATGTATTATAAATAATCTTTTTTTCCTTACTGTAAACAAAAGTGTGTTTTTCTGCAAGCTACATAATGTAACATGAAGTGGATCGAATACTTCAGTAGTATATGATGTGGATGAATATAAGGTCACTGATCAAAGAGGCTGGTGGTTATCAATAGTAACATAACAATTTTTTCATCTAACTTGTTGTTTATGTTCGTATTTTAATTGATTTTCTAATGTTTTAGTAGGGTTGAATAATCAAAATAATGAATTAGATTTTTTAAGTAGTGATCTAAAATTTAGGAATGATCTTAAGTCTGATACCTGATAGTATCTGATAATGTAAATTTCAGTTATTAGGTATGTGAATTCATGCATAAAAAAATATAAAAATAAAAGAAATTCGCATTCACTTTAACTACATTTTCTTTTACATGAATTCACATTATTAATAATTGAAACTCACATTTACAATAACTAAAATTTATATTGCCGGATATCATCAGGTATTGAATTTAAGATTTTGTATAAAATTTATAGGACAATTATTTTAAAGACAAATTTCACAAAGAATGACAGGCGCAATACAATATTTGACTTGAAAAATATACCTATAGATGCTTTTATAGTACCATGGCCGACAATATGTACTCATTGTTTTTCGGTCTTAATTTTTTTTCCTAACTACTACATCATAATTAGATCTAAATCGATAATACACATCTGACTCCATCAAAATATATAGAGTTTGAATCTTCTAAAAAACACCAAAAAGCCCAAGAGTACAGAAGTTAGTTAGACTAAGAGCGCCCGAGTCTGTTATGAAGATGAGAGTTTTGTTTATAAAATTTGTTATTTATGTAACTAACTTCTCTTCTTATAATTAAATTTCTGTTTTCTCTGACTTCTCTCTACTTTCTCTCTCTAAATCTTGCTGTTCCTTTTTTTTTTTTTGAGGGGAAAATCTTGCTGTTCTTGAACAGAAAAGAACTCTGAATCTCTGCTAAACACAGCTTGACGCTCATTGCCATGGAAAACAATGGTCCGATCATGGATGGAAAATCGAAACTTGAGTTGCCAGAGGAGGTCATCCACAAAGTCTTATCTTTTCTCTGTAGAAAAGACGCCATTCAGCTTCAGCGTTGTCAAGGCAATGGCGATCGGCCTGGATTTCGTCTTCGGTCTTCACCTTCGACGACAATGCCGTGCCGCTCAAGAACAAGGATTTCTTCGACTATGTCGACACCTCTTTGGCTCTCTGGCGCGATCGCTACGACAACCGAGTCAACATGGAGCGGTTATCGCTCTCCGCCCACATTGCCAACAGGGAATGCTTCCATCGCCTCAACCGGGTCGTCGCCACCGCTGCTAGTCGTAACGTCAAGGTGATAGAACTCTATAACCGAAAATGTGAACTTTTGATCTGGACAGTCGTAAAAATGGATTCTCTGTTGCCAGTACTTCTCGCCTGCAATTCGCTCGATGTTTTGTCTCTTAAAAGTTTTGAGTTTCGCATTCCTAATTCATTATCATTACCGGCGTTGTCTCCTCTGTCGAAGCTCGAGCTCAGTTTGATGAACATAGACAAGGACAGTTTGGAGAATCTGCTGTCCCGCTTCCCTTCGCTGAGACATTTAGAATTGAGATTCTGCATCGGTTTCCATGAGCTTCGTGTTTCTTCCCCTAGCCTCGATACAATGAAGGTCATTATTGGTGTTGAGTTGGCCCCGGAATTTTTAATTGACGCCGTGAATCTCCAAAAATTCTCTTATGATCGAATGTTTGACTCATCTGGTCTTGTTAGCTTCTTGAATTGTAAATCCCTAACAAGTTTGCATATGCGTTGCAATTTCAATACAATAACGTGGGCGATTGAAGAGTACATTTCGCAACTTCCACTCCTGGAGAATCTTACACTGGACAACTCCGACTCTAGGATTGCTAGAACAAGTATTCAGATATGTCATTCTAATCTAAAGAGCTTGACGTTTGAAGGCCGCTGGAGCTTGTCCAAGGCTGAGATCAACACTCCGAACCTGCGTTTCTTTCAATACCATGGTCGCATTTTTCGCATTTCGACTTTTACATACCGCACTGGTTATCTTGACGCCAAACTTCACTTGTTGGACTGCTCTTCACTCTGTTCCGAGAGGTTCTGGTTTAAAAAGTTGA
Source organism: Ficus hispida (assembly GCA_025413025.1). Classification (NCBI taxonomy): domain Eukaryota; kingdom Viridiplantae; phylum Streptophyta; class Magnoliopsida; order Rosales; family Moraceae; genus Ficus; species Ficus hispida. Next base: position 2,110,657 of record CM046363.1, read on the forward strand.
AAAAGTTTCTTGAAAGTTTTAGCAACTGCAGAGTCTTGATGCTCGGTTGGATCTTAGTGGTGATATTGATCGTCACCTTTACTTGCTTCTTTAGCAATTATTTTCCCTATCAAATGTAGAGATCATTTTTTTTTTGTGATTTAGGATTTTCCTGACGAATTCAGAAATGAAGATTTTTTTCCTGATCCATCGAATGAGATCAAGCATTTGGAGATCACAATTAAAAATCTCCGGATTGCGCAATACTCTAGTCTTGTGGGTGCTATGGTGGAACTTTTTCCTTGTGTAGGAACCCTATCTCTGAAGACGTCTTCCTCTAAAATCTTCATCAAGGTGTTTCCTCTTCTCTAATCTTTTTTTTTTCTTTTCTTTTACTATTGGTTATAGGTTTTCAGTGACTGCTCTTTAATCTTGAGTCATGTGAAAAGGAAGCATACACTGCACAATACCTACGTTTCTTTGTCTCGATAGCGTTGGATCACTACAACACAACTATTTGCGTTAGGAGTTGATACCTATTGTATAAACAAACAATGCCGAACAATTATCTGCTTAAAATACACAGACTGCCTATTGTACACAGTTTGTTGTGCCCAAGTTTTAGAATAATGAATCACGTTAAAAGGGACAAAAAATCAATTTACTTGTTCATAATATCATTATCTTTTGTTGCGCCGTACTTAGATTTGCACATCAGCGTCTTATATGTATTGATGGGGACTTCTACACCTCAATGTAGATAATTCATTCATCTTGAACTGCATTTGATGAAATTCGATCTTTCTCTTTGGCGTGGGAAGCGATTACCAGCACCTCAAATACCAATGCAGACGACACATTATTTCAATCTATCAAAGCCACTGTGGACGAGATTGAGAAGGTAGCATAAAAAGATTTTGAGAACTAAACATTGATATCCCAACGAAGCAGTTACTGCAATTAGTGAGCCTGCTCGAGATAATCTCCCTGTCCCCAAATTTTTAAGATATGCCATTTTGTCTGATCGTGTTAAAACATATTTCAGCGACGTAGGTTGACAAGGGAAGATTCTGATTGAATAGAAGCTCTGCATCCGTAATCTGTCTTAAGAGTAAGAGCAAACTTTTTTGTTTAATTTATTCTGAACTTATTTTTATTTTTTATTTTTTTGCTTCAAATGTTCTGCTACTTTGTTGAAGTTCACTCTTCCCTATTTGTGATAGTATTTTATATATTTTTGTGGCACAAAATTGTAGTGTAGAACTTTCTGTAGTCATTTTGTTAATGGTACAATTTTGATTTCCACAAACTTGGGAGTTGCTTCAAATGCTTAGAAACTCAAAAGGAGAAACAAAATTAACTCGATGACTAGATCAATTTGATCTTCTATTTCAGAGCTCAATTTGATTTCGATTGTAGCTTAACAGCATCTTCACATGCACGAAAAACAAAATGAACTCCTTGGTCACGTAACTTTGTATTTTTCTCACTGAGTCTTTTTCCTTATGAACTTCGATTTTATTTTGTTTTTAGATATTATCATGAATATCTATTGCCTGTAGAAACAGAATCTTACTTTGTTTATTGCTTAAGCTGCAGTCAACGTACGAACGTCTGTGCTGCCTATATTGTCACAATTTTGGCAAAAACCTGTGTGTACCGTGTCTGAAGCACCGGAGAGAAGTTGAAAATATGGTTTTCTGCAAATGGAGATCAGTTCATGATCTTACATATACTTTAGTGTCATTTTTTTTTCCACGGATTGAGAACATACATATACTTTAGGTGTCAGTTTTCTTGTTGAGCTGAGTAGTAGAGAACCAGTGGCGAGCTCTTGAAACTGTTATAGCTCCATTTCAAATCAATAATGATGACGCTTGTAATGAGTAACTGAAATGAATGAAAATTTTAATCATGTGAAGACTATGAAGTTGGAGCTCTTGAAAGAAAATGAATAGAAATTAAAGATGTATTGCTTGCTTTATTGACTAGCCCCCTAAATCAAGTTTTTTTTTTTTTTTTTTAATTATTATTTTAATGCTTCTTTAAGGAATTTTCATTTAAATCTATGATTTCTTTTCTTTTCTTTTCTTTTTTTGCTAAAAGAAATCAGAAAAAGGAACCAAGAGAAAGGGAGGGAGAGGAGAGAGGAGAGAGGAGAGAGAAAGAGAGTTAGATTTTTTAAATTTCTAATTTATTTTTCTATTTTAAGGATTTTTTTAATTTTGTTTTATGTTATTAATGCTATTTGGTAAATTCGATAAAGATTGAGGTTTTGACTACAAGAAGAATGAGATCAAAGTATCCCAAATATAATAGTTTAGGAACGGATTGAGTAATTAAGTCAATTTGTTAATAACAAAGAGTCCATTAAAAAGACTTTTTTGTATCATTTTTAAGAGTTCATTGTCAGTTCATCAAGCTGTCATAGTAAACCTACAATTATTATGGGGATTATTTTTTTAATACTTCAAAACCTATAATTAATGTGGGAAATTTTTTTTTTAAATACTTAAAAATATAGTAACATAGTGATAGAAATAAAATATTGGTACACGAGATTTATGATTCCAATGTACATAATTAAAATCACTCAATAAGTTAATTTGATTTAATTTAAGTACAATAATACTACATGGGTCAACAACACTACGAAGAACATGGAGGATCATTGTATGAAGATTGTAGTTTGTTGGATTAACATCTGAGTCAGTTCAGTTAAGAGTAAAGAAGTTAGTTAGACTTGTAGCTCCCGAGTCCGTTATGAAGATTAGAGTCTTCTTACAAGATTAGTTATTTGTGTCACTATCTTCTCTTCTTGTAATTAAATTTCTGTTTTCTCTGCCTCTCTCTACTTTCTCTCTCTAAATCTTGTTGTTCTTGAATAGCAAAGAACTCTAAATCTCTGCTAAACACAGCTTGAAGATTCGCCGTTGCCATGGAAAATGCTGGTCCGATCATGGATGGAACATCGAAGCTTGAGTTGCCAGAGGAGGTCATTCACAAAATCTTTTCAGTTCTCAGTAGAAAAGATGCCATTCGAGCTTCTGTGTTGTCAAGGCAATGGCGATCGGCCTGGATTTCGTATTCGATCTTCTTCATCGACGACAATGCCGTGCCATTCATGAATGAGGATTTCTTCAACTACGTCGACACCTCTTTGGCACTCTGGCGCGATTCCTGCGACAACCATGTCAACATGGAGCGGTTATGGCTCCATACCCACATCGCCGACGGCGGATGCGTCTATCGCCTCAACCAGGTCCTCGCCACTGCCGCTAGTCGTGCCGTCAAGGCGATGGAACTCTATAACCGAGAATTAGAACCTTTGACAGTCGCCGATACATGTTCTCTGTTGCCGGTACTTTTCACATGCAATTTGCTCCGTACTTTGTCTCTTGGACGTTTCGAGTTTAACATTCCGAATTCATTATCATTACCGGTGATGTCTTCTCTGTCAACGCTTTATCTCTGCTGGATGATCATAGACAAGGATAGTTTGGAGAATCTGCTGTCCCGCTTCCCTTCGGTGAGATATTTAGCATTGAGATTCTGCATCGGTTTCCATGAGCTCCGTGTTTCTTGCCCTAACCTCAGAACAATGGTTGTCTCTGTTGGTAAGGATTGGTCCCAGACGTTTCTGATTGACGCCGCGAATCCTAACATTTCTCTTATTACCGGATGCTGACCCCCCTGACAGTGTTAGCTTCTTGAATTGTAAATCCCTATCGAGTTTGTGTATCGGTTGCAATTTCAATACAGCCCTTAAGGTATTATAGTATCTTATATATTTTTTGGAACTGTATGACACAAACCATGGCAAGAGAATGTGTGTAGCCTTGTGGCCTATTTTCAAAATCTCCCATCAGAAAAGCCGCTGTATTTTCTTTCTTACATTTACCACTACAGGAATGAAATATCTTAAGAGCTGTATGGATTCTGTTAGATCAAGGCTAAGCAGATCTTAATCTCTTTGCACATGGAAGAAGGTTTGCCAAAAAAAAAAAAATCGACTAAAATTTAACATGTTGTGGTTCTTGTTAAGGATTCTTGACTTTCTATAGTGCCGAATTTTTCTGTAATGTTGGACTTTCAGTCGTGTAGAACTTGGGGGAGGGGATCGCCGTCAGATAAAACCCTTTTTTCAGAAAAGCCAAATGCAAAGTAAATCTCAAATTGCCATGCATCTAGTCGCTTTGTTTGTGTCCTATTTTAATTCTTGCTCATTTTATATCAGCTTCAAGATTTTATTTATACCACATTTTTGATTTCCAAAAGCTTCAGAGTTGCTTCACATGCTAAAAAACTTAAGAAAAACAAACTTAACTCGATAACTAGGTCATTTTGAACTTCCATTCTAGAGCTCAATTTCATTTTCAAAATAGCTTAAGAACAGCTTCACATGCACAAGACACAAAATAAACTCCACGCTCTCGAAACTTTATATTGTTCTTGCCGAATCTTTCTTTTTTTTTTTTCACTTTTTTTTTTTTTTTACCGAGCCTCTCACTTTGTTTATTTCTTAAGCTGCAGACAAGCTGTGAGCGTCTATGCTGCGTATGTTGCGTACAGCCCCGGAATCACAGCTTTGGCAAAGCTTGTGTGTGCCGCGTCCGAAGCACCAGAGAGAAGTTGAAACTATTGTTGTGCTAGTGAAGATTTTACATATACTTTTCAGTTTTCCTTCTCTTTTTTTTATTTTTTATTTTTTTATTTTTGTTTTTGATTGAGATGCTTTAGGTGTTCTACAGAACTGGAGGCGACTTCAAATCACTAATGATGATGCTTGTTATGAGTAACTGAAATGAATGAAAATTCAATCATGTGATGAAGACTAATGATGAGAACATGGCTGGTACAAGAACATGGAATGCGAATCCTATTTAAGTTCCCTATTAGACCGGTTACAAGAACACGGGTCAAGAAATTCTAAAATGCGTTAAATGGACTAATTCGAGGGATTTGGGCTCAAGCATGCATGTGGAGGCCTATCGAGGGAGATGAACGAGTTGACCAGTCCTTAACAAGCATGATTCAAGTTTTAGAAGAATCCGGCCAAAGTTAAGCTTAATTTCAGCAAGTAAAATTGACAAGTTTAAGAGTACTGAAAGGTCTGATTGTAAGATTTGCATGCTAAGATATTTATTTTTCTTTTATTTGTCTATGATTTTGACTTTTTTGGGTGTGATTGGCTGATAACAAAACCATTTAAGACTCTCAACTTTCCTGGGCTAATTGTTTCCTTTTAGGCAAGTAAGAATATTATCAGATTTTAGCCTTAATTAAGGTAGCTACTTTAAGAATTTTCTTTGTAATATTTAGCCTATCAATAGGTGACTAAGTGGTAGTAAAATTCATATCATTATTCAGTAATTATGAGAGTATTTTCTCTTTAGTTATTTGAAGAACTATTCGAACTTATCAGAATTTTCCATGGTGTTCACCAACTACTTATCAATCAATCCTTCCATAATTAATTATGGTGTTTTTACCATACTAGGTTCTTACCTCCATATAGGTAACAGGTTGCGATTCTTCTAATCGAACCTAAACGTATAGATGATATTGGAAACTTCTTAGATTACGGTTCATCACAAGTTGGCGGGCTTGTGTCAACTATGAAGTTGAATTTCTTGAAAGACAAGGAATAGAAATGAAAGATGTATAGCATGCTCATTGACTAGCCCCCTAAATCAAGTTTTACTAAGAGTATCGTACGTCTTGATCGTTCTCTAGGCTTGAATTTAATCTCACAGACTTCTGTTAACAAATCTCTTGAAACATTATGATGCAGGAGCATACTTCAACTTAGAAGGCGGCCTATGTGACTTGAGTCTCGAAAAAGTGCCTAAGCATGTCCGTTAGGTGCGTCTATGGATTCGTAAGGGACTCCTCGATGTAAGGGCCCAAATGGATAGTACTTGGTTAGATTCCCGAACCTTGGTGATGTTTAAAGGAGTTGATTGCACTTCTTTCATCAATTATAACTTTTGGGTGGAATAATTGCGTCACTCCTAAATCACATTAGTGTTTATGAAACTTTGCTTAATAAAACTTTCTAATAATCATTTTTTTTTTGTCTGCTCTTAGAGACTACCAAAAAGAAAGATTGTCTTTACAACTTAGAAGCACAATCATATTGGCCAGTACATCAGTGTTAACAATCGCCAAGTTGTTAGTTTCTAATAAAACTTATAGATTAACCAAATTAAAAATTATCCAATAACCAAAAAGTTTTCTATTTTTTATTGAGTAATTGGCCTAAATGGTCTGTGAACTCTTTAAGATGTGACACTTTGATCTCTGTTCTTTTTTTTTTGCGCTATGCTGACTCTAAACTCTTTAAAGAGGTGACAATTTAGTCCTTTCCATCTACATCCGTTAAATTTCTAACTAAATGAGCCATGTGCAATGCATGTGATCTAATTTATAAAGGTATTTTTGTAATATAATAATAATTAATTAATAAAAATTTTAAAAAATCATAAAAACAAAAAAAATTTCCTATTATCTTTTATTTCTCTTCTCTCTCTCCTATCTTTATCTTCATTTCTCAAAACCAGATCGACGAACTCTCAGGGAGGGGGAGGGGGCGGATGGTGGCGAAGACGCAGTGGGGGACATAGATCCATGAACTTTGGTTTGGGGGGGGGGGGGGGGGGGGGGGGGGGCAGGGGGGTGTGACAGCGAAGGGGAGGGGAGAGGAAGGAAGGGTAGACGAGGGAGAAGGGGGTGCCGACGGCGAAGGGAGAGTGAGGAAGGGGAGGTGAGAGATAAGGGGGTTGGGGGCCGGGGGGGGGGGAGGTGGGGAGGAAACGGGGATGGTGCATGGGAGAGGGAGATAGAGGAAGGATTGGCACGACCTAGTTCTGGCACCTTGGGTGGGAGGGGGGGAGGGGGTTGCGGGGAGATCGTCGTCGGGGGAGGGGGGGCAAATCTAGCGGGGGACCGTCATTAGGGGGGGCTTTTCGTTTGGGGAGAGGGGACCTAGGTCGACGGCGAAGACGCGGTGAGGTGGGAGGGTGGGGGGCACCCAGATTGGTGTTTGGCATTGGGGCCAAGCTCGGCGATGGCGAAGACGTGGTGGGGGGGGGGGGGGAGGGGGGTTAGAACTTGGCAACGATGAAGGCAAGCGTCGAATCATGGGGGTGGGAGAGGGAGGGGGGCTAGTTTGAGTTCAACTCTCTCTCTCTCTGTGTTTTATTTTTACTTTATTTTTTAATGTTATTGATACGAATAAGGGCATTTTTGTCTTTTTATGGCTAATTGAACTCATATAATGGTTCATGTGGCTCATTTCATTAGAAATTTAACGGATGTGGACGTAAATGATTAAATCATCATATTTTTAGAAAGTTTAGGATCAGCACGGCCAAAAGAAAAAAAAAAAAAAGACTAAAATGTCACCTCTTAAAGAGTTCATGGATCATTTAGGTCAATTACTCTTTTTTTATTTTGTAATAACCAACAAGTTGGATTAGGTTATTAACTAAAATAACTGGATGAATTAAAATCAACACAATAATGTAATACATCTATGAGAACAGCTTCGTACCTACTTGATAACACATTTCAACTTATATTGAATTACTCTTCTTAACTAATTTTTTAAAATAATTAACAAAGAGATCCTATGAAGTGCTATGTTGCAAAGCAACCTGAAGAAATTTTCATTTTTTCCCCCTTTATTTTTACTTTTTCATTGAGTTCTTGTGTTTGGGGGAAAAATAACTAACATAGAACTATGAATAACCATGAGACTAACTATTCATAAGACAAAAGTTTTGAGAAGTACTTCTGAAATCTGGTTTAGTTCCTGCCAAGGATAATGTTAATTTTCATTGAATTTATTTTCCTACAAAAACAATGTTCATTATCCAAGTGTAGTTTTTTTTTTTTTTTTTTTTTTTTTTTTTTTTTTTTTTTTTTTTGAAATTTGGGAGCGAGGGAATTGGATTTTTACACCTCATGAAGGAGTCACGTGAAGTTTTGCTAACAAAAAAAGTACAAGCAAATTCTATCAATAAAAACTTAGCTAGTTTAGTATTGAACTATAGTCTCGGCTCTACAAATTGGTAGCCAAAATGGCTGAATAGGTGTGATCCTGGAACTGATACTCTGATTGCCACTTCGTTGTGATGTCCTTTGCCGGAATGCATGTCCTTATCTGCCTTTGTTAAGCAAAATATTATGCATTTTTTCCTCTATACTAAAGTTGATAGTTCTCACTACAATGTCAATCTCCGAGAAAATGCAGTTTTAGTATGTAGACTTTCTCGTTTATGTAATAAAGAAACTTCTCTTTTGAATCTTTGAAGAAACTTATGCAGAATAGTTCTGCCTAACCCCTCTTTTGCCTTTTATATTCCTATCATATCAATCTGCAGAATCTTGTTCCTTGATGTACTTTCTTCTTCGAAAAATTAAGTTTTCAATTCGAGCAAAAGAATAAATAAATAGTTAGGAATTCTCTTCAGCAGATTAATGCAATACTAAATCAAGAACCAAATTTCCTGTAACAAATTCAATGTACAAGTTTACAATAATAATTCCCTCCAATACCAAAAAAAACAAAAAAAAAAAAACTATCAATCTGCAGAATCAACATTTTCGATCATGAAAAGAATGTCTACCACGCATAACCTACAAATTAAAAAAAAAAAAAAAAGAAAACCTATAATAAATCTGCACAATCAACAAACCTATAAATCTGCACAGTCAAAATTTTCAACAATGAAAAGAATGTCTTAACACACTTGGCTACAAATTTAAAAAACCTATCAATCTGCACAATCAACATTTCGGGAAAGAAAAGAATGTCTAACACACTTAGCTCCCGTTTGGCACCTCATTTTAAACCCACTTTTCAAACTCTTTTCTATGGTGTTTTCTTGAATAAAAATTTGAATTTACTGTTTGAATTGTGAGTTTTAACCTATGATCCAAACGGAAGCTTAATCTACAAATTTGGGAATAACAGGTCTATACTTAAGAGGTTCTTCACCGAGCAAAAGCGCCCTCAGAATTGCCTCACACAAACCATTGTAATGAACAATCAAATGTCCACCATCAGGAACCTCATGATACTTTATCCAAGGTAGCTTACTTGAAACGTATCTTTGAAGCTGAAACGGCACAACCTTATCTTCGTAACCTTGCCAAATGTGAACTTGGCTCTGATTCCACGGAAACGGATTGCTTAACTCCGTTGGATCAAACTCCCAATTGCTGTAAGCCACTGCAAAATCATCACGAAGGGTATCGAAAACGCCTTTCTGTCGCAACTTATCCTGGTGTTCAAGCACAATCTTTGTCACTTAGAAATTACTTATTTTAGCTAAAGGAATTCTTAAACTAACGTATCACTTTTTTCTTACCGGGGTGAGCATCGGGAATCCCTTGGTTGTTTTGAGGACGTCTACATCTCTGCTGTTGAAGAATACGGGATTTCTTTTCATGACAGAAGTTGAAGGAAGCCATTTTCGAGTCACCCACCAGTAAAGAAGACCAGGAGCATAATTTGCAAGCAAGAGTGCACAACTAACAAGTCTTTTCCTGTAGTCCTTTCTTATCAGATTTTGAGGAATTGAAGGCCACCAATAATTCACAACCGGGACTACAAAAGCCACACCAGCTAGCCTACAGAAGAAGAAGAAGAAAAACAAAAAAAAAAAACAAAAACAAAAACAAAATCAAAAAGGGAACGGTTCAGATTCTCTGAAGCAACATCTTGACAAGATCTCAATCCTTCATTTAACTTTTCCTCATAAAACCTAGAAACAGAAATTTAAGCAAAGAAGCTACCAGTTAACGAAATTGACCTGTCCGGTATATATTTGAGGCAACTCCAGGTGGAATATGACCCCATTGAGACTCCAATCACATAAAACTTTGATCCTATCTGCAACTGATCAGCTAGTTCCTGAATGTCAAGCGCCTCGCTCTTGACCGAACGCGTCGGGTTCGGATCACTTTCTCCATACCCGGCTCGATCATAGAGCAGGAAATATATCCCCAACTCGTCTATGAACTCCTGAAAACAAAACCACAATGAGATTCACCTCATTCAAAAACATAATTGTAGGAACACAATCGCTACATTTTTTGGAGTATGTGTATATATTTACCTGGGGTGCTAGAAAATTCATGTCTTTGGAGCTGCCAAAGCCATGAATGATAATAATCTTGTAATTAGATTTGTTTTTAGGAACACCTTGTTCTTTGTAAGCCAAAAGTCTGCCATCACTCAATCTGATTCTCGGAGAAGTGATTGGAGGATCATCAGGTAAAGCAGTGCCATGTGGAGGAGGTAACTGAGTGGCCAAAAAAAGGACACCGAAAAGTCCCATCAACAACACAATTGCTGTTCTTGAAACCATCCCTGAACAAAAACAAAAACAAAGGTAAAACAAATAGATCTAGTTTAGTGATCTGTTGTATGTAGCTATTCAATTCGATTTTCCTGGGGGAAGTGAAGGACAAAGTAAGAGGGGGATTTGAGATTTCACCTGACATCACTTTTACTAGAAATGCCTCTAGTGTTTGAGTCTCAGGGATTTCAGGAGGTTGAGAAGGTTTTGCCTTCTGTTACCAATTTCTTTTGCTTTCCTCTTTTGACTTGCAGTGCGAAGAAGCCCACGAACTAAAGGGCCTTTGACTAAACACTGTGCACTTTAAAGGCTCTTTCGTCATTGCTTTACAAATTCCTTGACGTTTTTGGATATTCGTTGAAATGTTCTGTTTCTATTTTTATTCTTGAAAACCAAAATTATAGTCTATTTTTAGAAATTATATACTACCCCCTGAACTATTCAAATTTCATAATTTAATAGCTAAACATTTTTTTTTACAATTAACCCTCTAAACTTTTGATTTTTGGTATTTCAGCCCTTTTTGCTCAAACAATTTAGACAGTTTGTTGCACATGACTCTCACTTTAGAGCAAGAAGGGCATTCTTGATTATTTTTATTTAATTTTAATACAAATGTATTTTAAATGATTATTATAGTAATATTTTAATAGTTTAGGGACATTGCAAGTTCTTTATCTTTTTTTCATACCTTGAATACCCCTACTTATTATAATAATGTTACAATAGTCATTTCCATTAATTTTTTGATAGAATACTTTTTAACCAAACTACTAACGGATTATGTTTAAAACTTAATAGCGTGTACTAATTTATGGGCATTTCAGCTACGAAAAAAAGATCAACAACTAAAGTTGTACAGACTTAAAAGTTTAAGAACTAAATAAACAATTTACTCTTTTATTTACGTAAATGCTATGATAAAATGCTCTTATATAATTATCTTATTCATCTAATATTATGTAATTGGGGTGTTTATCTGATAGGATCTGTTATATTTTTTTCATATAATATCTGATCCAATTAATGGTGGGTTTTTTCTCAATCCAATCTAATATTAGTGTAATATCTAATCTAACCCAATCCAATCCATTTAAGGTCGATTTGGATTGGATTAGATTGGATTAATCGGTTGTGCTTGGACCTTTCCATTGAACTTTGTATTTTTTTTCTTCTTCTTCTTTCCATTTGCTTGTTTGGGCTATCTAAAGTGGATAATCTATTAGGTTTTTTTGACATACATCACATACTAGTTAAATACTAAATTTTAAACAAAACAAGAAATAATTATAGGATCTGCAAAGCTAACCTAATATGTTAGAAAATTAGAAAATGGGATAATGATTTTTATTTATTTATTTATTTATTTATTTTGGTGTTAATATCATTAAATGTAGGCTATGAATTTTTTTTTTTTATTGTGAAGAAGTATGAAAAGATACTTTTTTTTTTTTGAACTTGGGTGTTTTAAATATGAAAAGTGCAGCCAATTTAACATAGATTGGTTTTTAATAATTGACATCCAATTCAATCCAATAAAGATTAGTTATTTATGAAAAAATGGATTAGATTGAATCAGATTGGATCGATCAGTTGATTGGATTTGACGAGCACCCATATGTAATTACTGAATTATTATTAACTTAATAGTTTAATGGCATAAATAAGAGTTAAGTACTAATACCATTAAATAATATATTTAGGAAACATCAAAATTTAATTGAATATTTCTCTATATGGATGACCAAACTTATATGGCTCCAGTCATTGACATCGGTCATCGAATGGACTTACATCTTCAACGTATTCTAGTTGATTATTTTGGATATCATACTGAATATATTTATTTTTAACATGGATGGTCGTATGTCCTCAACACCAGTGGTACGACACCGATTACTAGAATATTCTAGTAAATATTTTGGATATTCTACCAAAATATAGTTTTTTTTTAACATTGATGGTCAGATGTCTGTGACTTCTATCATTGGCACCGATTATCAAAATATTCTAATAATCTACTTGGAATATTCTAGTAGATAATACTTTTTAAGTTTTCAAGATACATGTTCGAATGTCATCGGCTTCAATTACTAACACCGGTTACGAGAGTATTCTCATAGACTATATATATTTGGTAATCTACAAGAATATTTTCTATTTAAAAATAAGTAGTTAAGTATATCCAACTCTGATCATGGAGCGAATCACACGGAGTATTCTTGTATAATATTTTTTATAGTCTATTAGAATAGTTTTATGTTTTCATCATAGATGGTTAGACATGTTTTGTGCTACCAGTCATTAGAGTATTCTGATGGAATATTTTTTTTTAAAAATTACTTTGATACATATCAAAAATATTCTGCCAAAATACTCAGAAGTCAAAGATGTCTAGTCATCTATGTTCAAAACAAAAATATTCTTGTAGTTTACAAAACATATTCAACCAAAATACTCTGATAATTGGCATCAATGATCAGAGTTCGAGATGATATTCAAAGTAAAAAAAATAGTCTGGTAGATAATTGATAAATCTAGGAATTAGAGTTATCTTAGGCACTTTTAGACTTGAATGTAGTGGGTTTAGAGATTATTTGTGTTATTTTTGTCATATTTTCATTTATTTTATGTTTGTGTGAACTTTTTATCTTGGGTTTAGTATTTGGTTGAAATCATGGCAAATGTGAAGAAAAATATGATCAAATGAGGGCTGAAATGTGTTTTAATTCTTGTGTGAATTGCAGAAGAACTTGAGCCGAAAGTGCTGCAGCAAGCCTTGCAGCAAATTGTACTAGCTGGCATTATTTTGAAGCAAAAAGAATATTATAGCTCATATTTATGGGGGCCATTTTTTTTACCTCAGTTGGGAGGTCACGTGGCCTTGGTCTTTGCCCTAAAGGGTTAGTACAATTGGAGAGGCAGCCATATAGGAAGAAAGAGAGATGGAAAATAGGGAAATTTGGAGAGTACAGAGAAAGAGAAAAGAGGAAGAGTACAGGGAGAGAGAGAGAGCTATAGATCTCCTTCCATTCACGTCTATTTGGAGACTGAGCTCAAGAGAAAAAGAGGAAAGAACGAGAAGGACACACCTAGCCACTTGGAGTTTTTCTCTTGCTTACTCTTTCCTTAATTTATTTCTTGATTTTCATTTTCTATTGAATAATGGATTATGTACTTAAGCTTGTTTTTGTAATCCTAAACATGAGCTAAATTTCTTTAGTTGGGATTGTTGATGAACCTGAAATTGGGAGGCTGATTTGAATGTTTATTGGAATGTTGAGCAATTTCTTTCCTATTCATTCAAGTGCTTTGAGTGTTTAATTTCTATTATTGATTGGCCATCAATTTATAGGAAACTAGGTTTTGATTAACTCTAGAAAGATTAATTGGATCAAACTTGGATATGATGCAAGTTCAATACGTTTTTTGAAGTTTATATTGATTTGTGAATGGTATAGGAATGTGCTATTTACCTTCTATAACCCATTAAAATTGGTGCATAAATTTGTATTCTGAGAACTAGATTCACATAAGAATATATTGAAAAAAGGTTTAAAGAATTTTAATCATAAGTAATTCGGAAGAATTTTATGATAAAATTAAATTTCAGTTAATAGGACAGGTTTTGCTGCAGTATTTCTACAGCATTCGGATCAGACTTGTAATTAAGAGAAAATTGACAATCCTAGCTTAATTCTCTTTTTGATTTATAAACTCTTGATAGAATCTTGTTCTTTTTGTTCATTTTAGTGCATTTTTATTAGACTTATTTTATTTTATCAAATTACTGCCATTTCACTTAGTTTAATTTTCAATCCAAATTAATTTATACTTGATTTCTTTTACAAATTCACTTTAGTGATTCAATCCCTGTGAAGACGATACTCAACTCACTTTCTATATTACTTATGCGATTACGTACACTTGCATATGTTTATATACACTAAAGAATCTCAAAATAATTATTAAAAATATTCTGCCAGAATACTTTATTAACAGACCTTGATGTCTTGGAGTAAGAGACTTTAAACAATCTATGTTGAGCACAAAAAAATATTCCGGTACATTATAAAAAATTATTCTACTTGCTAGAATATTCCGTGACTAGCTTCTGGAGTCGACGACCTGCTCTTGCAACCAGCCACCGAAGTCAGATACATCTGATTATATATGTTGAGAATAAAAAAATATTATAGCAGATTATCAAATATTGTCTATTAGAATATTTTGGTAGTGCAGGCAACCGAAGCTCGTGACCAACACTATATGTGGTCACTTTTGGGTTCTTGTGACATCAAGTTGAATGCACGTAGTATTTTAGTCGTAGTTTTTTAATCAATAGGAGAAATTTAGATAAAACATATTAGGTTGATATTTAACTAATACTCTAAAGTGATAAAGAAGTTAAAGTGTCGAAAATAGTGACAAGAATATCACGAGGTTTTCAAAAGAGTAGCATTTGCATCAATTCTATCAAAAGAGTAGCATTTGCATCAATTCTCTTATAGTTTAAGCGTGTATCGAAGATGTCAACATTTTATTTTGACTTGAACAATAACAAAAAAACCAAAAAGAAAAAAAAAACTAAAAAACATTTAAGAAATTAAAAGATAAATATATGACCTTTTTCTTGTGGGTCTCCAATTATAGAGCCTCAAATTGCCATAAAAGTTACTTTTTAACTATTAGATTAATCTTTTGATAGGTTATTCTATGAGGGTCCATTTTAATATTTAAAATGTATTATACAAAATTACTTAGTAATAAATTATATCATTAAAGATGTAATTAAACAACTGAAACACTAGTTTTTTCCCTTAAAAATAGGAGACCTTATGGTAAAGTTTTTTTCTATTGTTTTTTGATATTTTATGTTCTTTTTAATTTTCTTCGAGCATATTTAAATCATTATAGAGATAAAATTAAATGTTTATGGCACCGTGATATGAATTTAACAGAGATTAAAATATTTATAGGAGTAAAATTACGTCTTAGCAACGTAATTTATTTTATGAATATACCCAAAACATAGGTTAAACTTATTTGTACAGATACCCCTAGACTTTTCATATTTGATAATTTAGTCCTTAAACTTTTTTTTTCTTAACAACCAGTCTCCTGAATTTATAATTTTTAACAATTCAATCATTTTTACTCAAATTCAGAAAAATTTGAATGGTTTTTTTACACATAACTTACACATCATAGGCCAGGAAGAGAATTGTTGATCATTGTTGCTTAATTTTAATACTATTGTCTTTGAAAATTTGAATCTTAACTCAATTATACTCAAACTTAAACCTAAACTCTAATAAGAAATTTGTATTGAAATTAAGCAAAAATGATCAACATTGACCCTGTTGAGCTATATACTTCTAATGAATTTAAGTAAAAAGAACTAAATTACTAAAAATTAGAAGGTCAAGGGGTTGATTGCCAGGAAAAAAGAAGCTTAGGGACCAAATTTCCAAATTTGAAAAGTTCAAGGGGCATTTGTTTAAATAAGTCTTTTATATTTATGTGAACTCCCTTAAATGTTACCTGCCCATTTGGATGTTTATCTTAAGACGGAATTTTTTTTAATGAAATAAAGTTAGCAAAAAACTTTTTTTTTTTGAACTTTGGGGTGGGGATTTAAACTCTGCACTTTTAGGTGGAGTCATATATGTTATTACCGATAGGCTAATTACCTACAACCATATAAAAAAACTTTTTGGATGATGGCTAATAACATATTCACACTAATTAAATTATTTACAAGCATTATTTGTATCAAAATTTATCCTAAAAATATTCTTGTAAATAAAATACTTGAGGTAAATATTACATTTATGATAAATAATTTACTTACGAAGTATACTTATAATGACAAATTATGCTAAACAATTTATCATAAATGTGTTTTTTACCTAATAAATTTTTAAAATATGCTACTTTTAGCATTTAAAAAAAAATATCCTATATGTTCTAATTTCCCCCCTTTTTTTTAGGTAAACACAAAATTTTATCTGGCGAGGCCACTATCCAAAATGCAAACATTCCAGGTAAAAAATGTCCGGTTCAAATATTTTTCCGTACATCGTTCTCACACAAACTTTGTCATTATTTATAAAGAATATTGTGAAAACAGCCTTTAAAATACATTTTTAAGGATTTTTATCCTTTATAATAATTGAAATTTTAACCTTTTATTTTTTATTTTTTACTTTAGAATAAAAATTCACACACACAGACCCTTCTCACTCCCATCACCCTCTCACTAACTCTCCCTCCGCCCTCTCTCTCTCCCTCCGCCACCCTCTCTCTCCACTTCACGGTTTCGTCTCTTCTACCTCTATCTTCTCTCTGGTGCTACTCAAAGTCAGAAGCAGCAATGGCAGTCCCGCTTCATCAGGGGCAGATTTAGGGGAGTGCGAGTGCCCTCACTAAATTTTTTTGTCATCTTTTTTTTCCCAAAACATTTCATAATTTTTATAATTTTCCCTCATTGAAATTTAAAAACTGTCATGCAGTCGGATAACTCTATTTTCTAGTGTTATTTTAGCATTTTTAAGCTTCTTTTTTTTTTTTTTGTTACAATCTTAGTATTTTATCTTTATTTCCCTCAAATTTATTATGTTTTTCCAAATGTGTTGGTTAATTATGTTAATAAGTTAAAAGTAACAATTTGAAGCTAAAATGTGATTAAAAGAAATTCAAAATTACAAAAGAAAATTCGGAGTCATCATCCACCACTATCAGAAAGACACACGGTCTCCTACTCGCGGTTTGGGCCTTCAGATCAGTGAAGTGAAGTGGAGGCCCATGTCACGAGTGCACTTCACGCACAGCTCTAGGCGCGATCAAGGTTGCATGTCATGCCAGATCCTGTGTGCGCTTCCTTACCGTATCTTCATGCGCCTGTGCTGAGCTCCATTCCTTATTTGCCACGCATTCAAGCTCAGCGCTTGCCAACCTGTTTACGCCACTTGTCCGTATGTGGGGCCCTTAGCCTGCAGCTTGGTGTAGATTTGCTACAGCAGAAAAATAAAATAAAATAAAATGAGGAAAAATTGAGAGGCAGCGGCTTGGAGGATTTAAATAAGAGTCCTAGGGCTCCGTGCAAGAGGTCTTTGGCTGCGGGAGAAGCCGAAAACCAAAGAAGAAAAAGGAAAACAAATATTTTAAGTTTTAGGCTTAGTTTTCTACAAAATTAGAGAGAGATTATCTTGAATCATTGAGAGGAGGGGGAGAAAAAAATTTAAGAGAAGGCTTTCGAGACTTGTGACACCTCCAAATTATGTTTTCTTGTTTTATTTTCTTATCTTTTGATTTTTGTAAGTTGAAAATGATTGAACCGTTATTTTGTAGATTTCTATTTTAATTTATGAAATAATTTTCTTTTCTAGGGTTTCTGATTTTACTGAATTAATCATATTCAAATCCTCTAATCCAATTAATATGTTGCTCGCGAATCTCTCTAACATATTCATTAATTTTTCTCAAACATTAACAATTTATTGTAATAAGTATTATCATCTCTCGATCTCAAACAACTTATCATAATTCATTAAGAACTAAATATTCATGATGCTGTACAAATTTCATAGTTATCTCTAATTTATGACAATCTCATGGTAGATTAAATAAGGACTTATTCTATTATCATTTCTCAGTCTCAAATAAAATACTAAATCATGTAAAAGTTAGTCAGAAATTCACAACCATTAAGCACATATTAAAATACTCAATATAGAACTGGAATTGACATTAATTAATTAAAAAATAAAAAACTTAAATAATCATAATCCAGATAGATCATATCCTTAGAAAACAAAATTACTTCATAAATAAAAATAGAAATATACAAAATAATAGTTCAATCATTCTCAAATTACATAAATCAAAAGATAAGAAAATATAGCAAAAAAAAACCTAGTTTGGAGGTGTCACAAGTCTTCAAAGCCTTTTCTTAAATTTTCTTCTCCCTCTTCTTTTGATGATTCAAGATAATCTCTCCCTAATTTTGCAGAAAACTAAATCTAAAACTTAAAATATTTTTTTCCTTTGTCGTCTTTGGTTTTCAGCTTCTCGCAGCCGAAGACCTCTTGCACGGACCCCTAAGACTCTTATTTAAAGCCTCTAAGCCACTGCCTCTCAATTTTTCCTTTATTTTCATTTTATTTTATTTTCTTTTTTTGCTATGGCAAATCGGGTGTTTGGTGAATGAGTTAAGTTTGTGTTGAGTTGAAATTTTTAAGTTTGAATAGTAATTTTTGTTAATTTTTTCAGAAAAGACAAAAATTTTTTTCAGAAAAAGATAAAAAAAAGTACAGTTTAACTTGAGTTAAACTGTTATGCCAAACGGGGCCTGATGCCAAGTTGCAGTCTAAGGGCCCCACATGTACAAGTGTGGCATGAACGGGTTGGCGAGAGTTGGAGCTTGGATGCGTGGCAAATAAGGAATAGAGCTCAGCACGGGCACACGGACATACGCTGAGGACACGCACATGGGATCCGGCATCCCTGAGTTAGCCTGACATGCGGCCTCGGACGAGCCAGGAGCTGTGTGTGAAGCGCAATCGTGATCTGGGTCTCCATCTCACTGATCTGACGGCCCAAACTGCGAGTGGGCACGCATGGGTCTTTCTGAGATTGGTGGATGATGACTCTAAATTTCCTTATGTAATTTTCAATTTCCTTTTACCACATTTAAGCTCCAAATTGCTCCTTTTAACCCTGTTAACATAATTAACCAACACACTTAGAAAACATAAAAATTTGGGGAAAATAAAGATAAAATACTAAGATTGTAACAAAAATATAAGTTTAAGAATGCTAAAATAACTCTATAAAATAGAGTTATCACAACTTTAGTATAGTACTAAAATTCTCATACAGTCCTTACTTTATCCTTACTAAAAATAAAAAATTCTCACACAATCCCATTAAAATTCTAAGAAAAAAAAGTTTTATATTTTAACTGCTTTACCCACACTAAAATTAAAAATTCTCATAAAAACCTACTAAAATTAAAAGTTCTCACATAATCATCTCTAAAATTAATTTTATCTTGGAAAAAAATTTGGTGTATGTCCCATTGAAATGTATTTCTGACTCCACCCCTGCAGTTCATAGCTCTCAATGAGATTAGCCAGAGGTCCTGTGTGCCATCAGTGTCGAAGCTTGAGGACAGCAGTGCGTTGTCAGATCACAACAGCTCTCCACATATTCGATCTCGGATTACATCGCTACTCTTAGATCCGATCACGATGCTCACCGTGGCCTCAACAATTGGCCAACGACACCTCTCTTTTCTTGCCTATATTTGTTTCTCAGTATCTATCTCTCTAGTCTTCGTCCTCGGCATTAGAGACCGGATTAGATCGTCCTTGGTGAATTCATTGGCGTTGGAGATGATGTTCAAATTTCTACGGTTGGCAGTAGTCGCGTTTTAGATTTTGTGGCATGGGTTGGCGAGGAGGGGAGATAAGATCAAAATTAGGATTTTTTTTTTAACAAAATTGAAGAATTTTAATTTTGGGGGTTTAGGTTTTTTTTTGTTTTTTTTGTTTTTTGTTTTTTTAGGAACAAACTCTTTTTTTTTTTTTTTTTTTTTTTTTTTTGTAATTTGATTTTAGTATTAATTTTGATAATTATTTTGGTAAACTAATTAATCTGGTAGTTTACGCTACTCAATTTGGTAGAATTTATTCAATAATTCAGTACAATATAAAAAATAATATAGTAGAATATAAAAAGTAATTTGATAGCGTATAAAAACAAATATGATAGAATATATAAATAATCCAATGAAAGATACAAATAATCTAATAGATTACATTAGATTACCAAAAGTAATCTACCAGACTACCTTTTAGCAGTCGTGATCACCCATTTTGTATTGAAAATTACAAAAAATTTTTTTTGATAGATTACTAAAAGTAATCTACTAGCATACTCTTCAGCAATCAGAGACTGGCACCGACAATCAGAGATCGTCAGTAGTCCATGTTGACTATGACGGCATCTGTAATATATCATATTATAGTTGTAATTGGCCGGGGATAATTTTGTAAAATACATATTTTCACATTTGAAATATCTTATGAGAAGTTAAAAATTTTGAAGCTATTATAAATAGGACATCTTCTAGAATTTTATTTTTATTTTTTTTAGAGACAATCATGAAAATTACCCTTTATTTATAAACATTTTGTAATTATAAAAAAATTATTACTGAAATTTGTTAATAGGAAAACTTAATTTTTTATGATGATGTATGTAATATTAAAATATATTATTATTTTATTAACCTATTTTTTTTATTAAGTTAAGATTATTAAATTACTCATGGAAATGTCAAATTAAATCTTAACACTATTCAAATATCATTATCAATGTTTGTGAATGGTATTATACCAAAGTATGAGAATATTCTTGTAGTTCCTTGTGGGACTATTATGTTCTGCTCCGATTTGATTGGATTACAGCTTTTTTGTCTGTGTGAAAAAAGAAAAAAAATGTTTTTTTTTGGGTGAAAATTGAGCATGCACTCTCCTCTACCGGTAGGAGACGTGGGTTCCTAGTTGTTTTAGGACTTATCATCTATTTGATCTCACTTGTCCGGGCATGACATGCCATCACTCTAATATACATCATTACAATGAAATCATGGAACTAATTTATATTTTAGAGACTTTTGTAATTTATATTACAACCATGAAATCACGGATTTTTGGAATGGGTTTATACCAAGATATGAGAATATTCTTGTAGTTCCTTTTGGACTGTTATTATATGCTCTGATTTGGTTTACTAGTGTCGTGAGAGAATCATTTTTTTCTTTTTATTTTTTAAGGAAAAAGAAAACCATTTTCTATACAGTTAATTGTTCAGTTGATCTTAAATTATTAATTTAACTTTGTGACTGTTTTTTTTTTTTTTTTTGGTAATAATTGACTGCATGAAAAAGTCTTTGACTAACTTCATTGGTCTTTTCAACATGTACTTCACCAAACATTAGCCAACCCGCAAAATCTTAGCCGCTTAAAAATTAGATTGGGAAGGACAATAATGTACTTAAAGGTTCTTTTAACCATGTACAAGTATTGTCTTGCTTTGACCCATGCAAACAAGACAGGAGGACTCAACAGAGGCTTAGGATCGGTAACTCTTTTTTCATACCCCTCAAAACATAAATATCTACATTTCCCTTATAGTAGGTGTCAATCTAGTTAGAATGTTCTAATTTTTTCTAATGATAATAGTTCTATGTTAACTAATTTGTTAGTATCGCCGGTGTTAATTAGTTGAATCAAGATTAACATATGTAGTTTTTTATTTATTTTTTTATATTCTTTGTAGACACACATAATTACTAACTATAATATAAGTCGATTAAATCCTATGTTATCTTGATAGAATTGAAACAAATCCTAAATAGCCCTACAGATAAAAATGAAACAAAATGGGGACCCTTTGGGGAGGTTTTGGAGATGAAGTTTGAAGATATTTAGACGGGAAATATGTGTTTTGTTGAAAATTATTTTGAGTAAAAAAGTGTAAAAACTTAAAGTATGTTAAAAAAAATATGGATCTTATTTCGTTTATCCCGAAACTCTTTACAATTTAAAAAAATAATAATAATCTCATTTGAATATAAAATAAAAAAAATTATGAACTTTTAGCATACGAACATTTGATAATATGGATAATGAAAAATAATTTTGAGTTAAAAAATTACAAAAAATAAAAATAAAAAATCAGTTGGAGAAGTGTTTTTAGAAGTCCCTCCAAACTCCCCTCCTCAATTCTAGAATAGGCCCTTCTATCATAGGATGTGTTACAGTGTTTGCTTTTGATATTAGATCTGATTAAAAATCACATCAAAATAATAATAATAATTAAAAAAATATATGTTAAACTGACAGTTTCTAAAGGTCCCCTAGACCTGTTCCATTGATGGCCTTTTTTTCAAGGAGTCCAAGCTCTTTATTATAAGCTCGGCAATACTTGTATTTCGCCAATCAAATGTCGAGAACTCTTCTGCAAGTCCAATGCCCATTAATATTTTATCATGCCTTGTTCTCTGTGAGAAAAGGCCGCCCAATCCACCAAGATGTGCTTCCCTGAGAAAAGGCCGCCCAATTCATGTCCAACGTTCCTAGGCCCATCAAGAATGCCAACAACATTATGCTGAATTATATATTTCATCAAAAAAGTTTGTGGTCAAGTACGAGCCTTGTTAATTTTGAAGCAAATAAAAAAAAAAAAAAAATTAGGAGAGACAAATAACTTGTTAAGGGGATATTCAAGAACAAAGCCAAGTTTTCTTAAAAAAATAATAATATTAACTAATTAATTAATGAATTAATTAAAAAATCTCTCTCTCTAAACTCAAAAGTGTACGGAGTACGGACTATGGAGTGCTCCCAATGATAAACGACCAGAGCACTAGCCATCAACATTTCAACTGCCATACTCCAAAATAAAACTGGAGAACAAAAACATATACATATATATATATATATATATCTAGCACCCTTTTTATGCGACTCTTATAATTTTTTTTATGATATATTATACCAATAAGATGATTAATTATAGAAAATTAGTATGTTACAAGATTCTATCTAAGAAGTTACAAATAAATCAATTAATTTTTACAAGTGTTTAAATAAAAAGGTTACAAGGTATCGGATGATATCCGGTACTAGATATAAAGAATATTTCCTTGAAGAATACCAGCCACGCTTTAAGGCCTTGAGAGCTATGGCGACAACATACCAAGGTGCGAAGGTCTTCTCGTTGATCTAGCCCTCCCCTTCCAAGCCCTCCTTCTCCAAGCACTGTAAGTATCATCGCCTTCTTTAGCTCTGACAATATGAACACAGTGACCTTTGTTTTTTCCTAGAACTTGATCATCATGGGAAATTGTTTTTGAGCCTAGAGGTTTTGAGGTGTTGGGCTCCAAAACAATTTCCACGATGACCTAGTTCTACGAAAAGCGAGAGGAAATGAAAAAGAAAGAGCCGAGAAGAGAAGAGGAAGTTCTGCATTTTGAAGAAGAGGTAGAAGAAGAAGAGTTGTCTTAGCCTTAGACGAGAAGGGAAGAGAAGGCTCTGAGGTAGAGGAAGAAGAAGCCGTTGTCTCATCTTTATAACAGGAGATGCCAAGATCATAGGGTCATGATCCGACGGTGTCTATTCAATCTCTTTTAAACACCACCTCCCCACCCCCACCCCCCTCCCCACACAACCCCCCCCCCCCCCCCCCCCCCCCTCTCTCTCATACTCATAGTCATATAGGGTGGTTTAGACTTAAATGCTGCTGCTTTTTTCTTATACACACAAATGAATGACACATTTTTTCCCACAAGGGACCGACCACAAAGATTTCAGGAGGAGGATGGTAAACCCATCTTATGCCCATGATGCTTTATCATACGATCAATATGCACCTTCCTTTTCTGCCGTCCGATCCATTTTGTAATTTTTTTTCAAATCTGTTTTCTGCATTAATACGTTCTTGTTGAGATAGTGGATGCCAACTTTCATGCTAAAAGCTAGTTTTTATTGCCCAGCTTCAAAGTTTGACGATAAAGATGCCGCAAGCTAGTATATTTATATAATATGCAACTTTTTTTCAAAATGGTTGTCATTATGGAGATTCCGTGGATGGTCTTGGTTGCCCTATAACTAGACTTTCTTTCATCTTGTGATGCCCACGAGAGATGAAGAGTGTGCAAGATAAAGAATAGTTAGAGAGAGATGAGTAAAGTGTGAGACAAAAACTACTAAAAGAAAATTATGTCTATCGATGTAGCTTCTTATAGATATGGGACGAAAATGTCAACAAGGAGGGACAACAATCTTTATTATACTAGATTGAAAAACACAAGAAGGTGGGCTTGTTGGTTGGATTCACTACTACAAAATGTGGATTCCATGATGGAGTTTCCATAACCACTTTTAAAAAACAGTTGTCGAAAGTACGCCAAAAACATGACACAAAACTATGTTTCCGAAAACGATCGTGGAATCCAAAGCTTCCACAACCGTTTTAAAAAACCATCATGAAAGCTTCGGTTTCCACGACTGTTTTCACAAACGATCATGGAAACATGAGTTTTCATATTTTAATTTTTTTTTTTTTCATATTTTCGGCCTCTGATTTAGAGCATAAATTAAAAAAAAAAAACCTCATTCTCTCCTGAAATCCATTCTCTCTCACGCCTTTTTCATTCTCTCCTCCAATCTCTCCCTTGAAACCCTCCCTCCATTATCTCTCGCATCTCTCCCTCTCTACCTTGCCTCTAGTCTCTTCTGCCCTCCCTCCATTCTCTCTCGCCTCTCACCCTCTATCTCTCGCCTCCAATCTCCATCGGCCGCGACTCCACCATTCATTGTCTATAACGCCTCTCCCTCTCTCTCTTGCCTCCAATCTCCACCGCGACTCCTCCCTCCAATCTCTTCCTCGAAACCCATCCTCCACCGCCTACCCCGCTACCATGCCGCCGGCACCCGCACCCATGGAATTGGTAAGTCTCTCTCTCTCTCTCGCTCTCTCTTGTGCCGCATATATTATGATTTTGAGGACCATTTGGCTGATTGTATTTGTGATTTTGGGTGATTGTTAATTGTATTTGTGATTTTGGGTGATTGTTTTCCAGAAAAAAAGTTTTGATAACTTGATTATATTTTTACATACTACATATTCGACAAAATGCCCAATATATGATATTTACGTATTTAGGTGAGGATTAGTTTTAGATTGATTTAAAATGTTTAGGTGAGGATTTTGTTTAGATTGTTTTCCAGAAAAAAAAAGTGTTGATTTTGTGATTTATGCTTTCGTGTATTACATGTTTGATCTAATTAAGTTGTAAGTATATTTTTATGTTTCAAATTATGATTTAACGTTACATTATCCTTATTTTAATTGTTTTGAACTTTATTAAATTGTTAGGGTATTTAATGACTAAAAGATTTTAGTGGGTGAAAGAGTAAGAAAGTGACGTAACTATGAAACATTGATTGATATTATTCGATGTCCTCTACAAGAAGGTTATGTTGAATGCGGATATTTTGTTTTAGCCTTTATACAATAAATAATCTTGACTCTCAACGGATTATCCTTACTTCAAAATAAGGATTTCTATACCGACATTGAGATGAGTTTAGTAAGGTAAGAGTGGGTTAATTATGTAATGCGGTCATCTAATATAGTTAGAAGACCATCTATAAATTTTGTAATGTAGAGTATGTTTTTATAATAATTGTTATACATTGTGACCCAAAATTAATTGAATATTAGCTATTAATTTAATATGGACTGTACAATAGATAACACATGGGATTTGCCACCTATGGAAAATCGCATGAGTTGTGAATTTTTTTTTTCATTGTAATCTTTTCATGGAAGGGGGAGCTGGAAAAAGAAAAAAATTGGGAGAGTATAGAGGAGGAAATAGAGAGAGTACAGAGAAGAAAAAGGAAAGAGTACAGGGAGTGAGCTCGGAGATTTTCCTCATATTTTTCAGAGAGTGAGCTAAGAAGAAGAAGAAAAAGACGAATATGACACATCTAGCCATTCAGAGTTTTTCTCTTGCTTACTCTTTCCTTGATTTAATTCTTGATTTTCATTCTCTGTTGAACAATGGATTATGTTCTTAAGCTTGTTTTTGTAATCCTAATCATGAGCTAAATTTCTTTAGCTGGGGTTGTTGATGAACTTAGAATTTGGAGGATGATTTGAATGTTTGTCAGAATGTTGAGTAATTTCTTTCCTATTCATTCAAGTGCTTTAATTGTTTAATTTTTATTGTTGATTGGCCATCAATTTATAGGAAATTAGGTTTTGATTAACTTTGAAAAGATTAATTTGAGCTAGATCTAACTTGGATGATGCAAGTTTAATATGCTTTTTAAAGTTGATATTGATTTGTGAATGGTATAGGAATATGCTATTTACCTTATATAACCCATTGAAATTGGTGCATGAATTTGTATTCTGAGAACTAGATTTACATAGGAATATGTTGAAAATGGTTTAAAGAATTTTTAGTCATGATTAATTTGGAAGAATTTTATGATAAAATTGAATTTCAGGTAACAGGACAGTTTTTGCTACAGCATTTCTTTCAGCATTCGGATCAGACTTGCAATTGAGGGAAAATTGAGAATCGTAGCTTAATTCTCTTTTTGATTTACAAACTCTTGATTGAATCTTGTTCTTTTTGTCCATTTTAGTTCATTTTCATTGTACTCATTTTATTTCATCAAACTATTGTCATTTTACTGAGTTTAATTTTTAATCCAAATTGATTTGTACTTGACTTCTTTTGCAATTTATTTTTATAAATTTAGAGAGAAAATAATTCTGAATTAATGAATTCTTATATTTCCAAATGCACAATACACAGCTCCTCTTATAGAGGACTCAAAGAAAGAGAATGAGAAACTTTCCCTACAAAGAATATCAAATATCTAACTTTCCTATTTTACATAATTGACAAAAAACTGAATATTTACAGCTAATTACATCCCATAATATTCGGCTATATCAAACCGAATCTCCGACTTTCCTACACTCCCCCTCAAGCTGGTCTAAAGATATCTTCCGTATCCAGCGTGCTAATTAAATCATCAAACTTCTTCTTCGTAGTCCCTTAGTAAGTACATCTGCAACTTGCTCTGCTGTGGAGACATACGGCATACAAATCAGTCCGGTCTCTAACTTCTCCTTGATGAAGTGCTTATCCACCTCTACATGTTTTGTTCGATCATGGAGGACAGGATTGTGGGCGATAGAAATTGCTGCTTTGTTATCACAGTAGATCTTCATAGGCAAAGGATTAGAGGTTTTTAGCTCCTCTAGTAACCTCTTAATCCATAAAACTTCACAAATTCTAAGAGCAATAGCTCTGAATTCTGCTTCAGCACTGCTCCGAGCAACATTTTGTTTCTTACTTCTCCACGTAACAAGATTACCTCCAATAAATGTACAATAGCCAGAAGTTGATCGTCTATCACTAACACTCCCTGCCCAATCCGCATCCGTGTATGCTTCAACTTGTAAATGGCCACGTTTCTTGAATATCAATCCCTTTCCAGGAGTTCCCTTGAGGTATCTAAGGATCCTAAAGGCTGCCTCGAAATGCTCTGGTTTGGGTGAGTGCATGAACTGACTAACCAAGCTAACAGCAAACGCTATGTCAGGATGCGTATACGACAAGTAAATTAATCTTCCAACTAACCTCTGATATTGCTCTCTATCCTTCACCTCCTCGGTCTTGGCTGGCTGTAACTTTAGATTAGGTTCTACTGGTGTATCGGCCGGCTTACACCAGAGTAGACCTGTTTCACTGAGTAGATCAAGAACATATTTTTGTTGGCTGACAAACATACCTTCCTTGGATCTAGCAAACTCCATACCAAGGAAGTATTTTAATGTGCCCAAGTCTTTGATCTCGAACGCAGCTGCCAACTCCTTTTTTAGTCTTTCTAGCTCTTTAGCATCATCTCCTGTCAAAATTATATCATCAACATAGACAATTAAGATTGCTACCTTGCCTCCCTTGTTGTGCTTGTAAAACATTGTATGATCAGCCTGACTCTGACTGTAACCACATTTCTTTACAATTCTCCCAAACCGCTCGAACCAAGCTCTTGGTGACTGCTTCAGACCATATAAGGACTTTTTCAACTGACAAACCTTACTTAGTCCTAGCTTCTTTTCAAAACCCGGAGGTAGGCTCATGTAAACTTCTTCTTTTAAATCTCCATTTAAGAAGGCATTCTTTACATCTAACTGGTGTAGGGGCCAGTCAAAATTCACCGCCAGAGACAACAAGATTCGAATTGAGTTTATCTTGACAACAGGAGCAAATGTTTCTTGATAATCAATACCAAAGGTCTGGGTGAATCCCTTAGCAACTAGTCTCGCCTTGTATCGCTCCATACTACCATCTGCTTTGCACTTCACATTAAAGACCCATTTACAACCCACTGTCCTTTTATCTTTAGGTAGCTCCACTATCTCCCAGGTACCACTTCTTCTCAGAGCATTCATCTCTTCTAAAACTGCTAATTTCCAATTTGGATAATCCAAGGCTTCCTGAATATTTTTAGGAACAAACATGTGTGATATTTTTGACGTAAAGGCTCTATAGTGTGGTGAAAGCTTTTTATAGGACAGATATTTAGCAATGGGAAACTTAGTACAGGTTCGAGTTCCTTTTCTAAGAGCTATTGGAATATCTAATTCTGATGGCTCATGAATTGAATTTGAATCAGGGTTATTAGGAATACCTGTAATATCCTGGGTACTAGTTCCCGGGGTTGAAGATTGATCTGGTTCTAGAATCATAGATGGACTTTGTCTCTTTTGATGTAGTCTCCTCCGGCTATAAACCAATAACTTAGTGTTCTGATCTGTCGGTAGTGTTTCTCCCCCTGTTGTATGAACATCAATGTTTGACATATTTTTACTAGGTTTTTCAATAGTTTTATCACAAATCTCCTCATTTGTTTTTTCAAACATAGTAGTAATAGGATTCGGATTTTGATAGAAAGAAATAGGAGTAGAATTCAAGATAGTATATGGTAATGGAACAGGGGATAAATCCCAAAAATTTTCATCCACTCCTATATTCTCCCCCTGAAGAAAATTTTTTTGAAAGTAAGGTTTTTGTTCCAAGAAATGCACATCCATACTCACATGTACCTTTTTTGTGTAAGGATTAAAACACTTATAACCGTTTTTGTTCGGGGCATACCCAATAAAAATGCACTTCTCAGCCCGTGGGTCAAGTTTGGACCTAGAGTAACTTGGAAGGTGAACAAAAACTGTACAAACAAAAATTTTTGGTGGTAAATTTGAATGAATCCGTGACAGAGGAAATATTTTTTTAAAACAATCTAAGGGTGTGCCATATTGCAAGACTCGAGTAGGCATCCTATTTATCAAATACGAAGCTGTTAAGACAGCTTCGCCCCAAAGATATTTTGGAACATTCATGGAAAACATTATAGCACGAGCCACTTCAAGAAGATGTTTATTTTTCCTTTCAACAATAATATTTTGTTGAGGAGTGTCTATACAAGTAGACTGGTGATAAATACCATTTTCTTTTAAAAACATTCCCAATTGTTCATTGAAATATTCTGTGCCATTATCAGTATGAAGAATATGGATTTTAGTTTGAAATTGAGTTGCAATCATGTTGTAAAAATCCTTAAACAATTTTTTAACATCAGATTTTTCACTCATTAAGTAAATCCAACACAATCGGGTATGATCATCAATAAATGTAACAAACCATTTTGTCTTGGAAATAGTGGTAATTTTAGACGGCCCCCAAACATCACTATGAATTAAGTAAAAAGGTTTTATAGGAACATAAGGTTTCGGCACATAAGTAATACGATGACTCTTGGATAAATAACAGCTTTTACTATGAAAAACAGAAAGATCCAAACCCTTAAATAAAGTAGGAAATAAATGTTTGGGATATGGAAAACTAGGATGTCCTAGTCTTAGATGCCAAAGCATTATTTGTTCATAAGCAGGAGTAGAACTAACACTACCAAATCCTTGAGCTATTTTATTACTAGAAGAGTCACCATCGAAGTAGTAAAGTCCATCCACCATTCTAGCACTGCCAATCTTCTTCCCCAAGTTCTTGTCCTGGAATTCACAGTGAGAATCAAAAAAGATAACACGACAATTAGAGTCTTGGGAAAGTTTACTAACAGACAAGAGATTACAAGCTAGCTTAGGGACATGTAGTACGGATTTAAGGCTAATATTTTTTGAAAGTTTTACCAAACCTTTTCCTGCAATTGGTGAGAAGCTACCATCTGCAATTCTAATTTTGTCTAAACCAGAACAAGGTAAGTAGGAATTAAACAGGTTTGAAAGGCTGGTCATGTGATGGGAAGCCCCGGAATCAATGATCCATGTAGCAAATTCTAAACAACAAGAAAGGGCATAAGGTTCACTACCTGTTTGGGTAAGAGAAACATTAGGAATACTGGATGATGAATTGGATTTCAGCAGTTTAAGAAGATGATCCATCTGCTCTTTGCTGAATGGTCCTGCTTCGGCTTCATTGGCAGTAGGAGGTGCACGGCTGTTCCTGCTCTTCCAATTGGCAGGCTTAACGTGAATTTTCCAGCAGGTCTCCCGGGTATGGCAAGGAC
This sequence comes from Ficus hispida, assembly GCA_025413025.1. NCBI lineage: Eukaryota > Viridiplantae > Streptophyta > Magnoliopsida > Rosales > Moraceae > Ficus > Ficus hispida. Next base: position 2,141,195 of record CM046363.1, read on the forward strand.
GATTGCAGTAGTCACACCAGACCCGTGGCTTGTCTTCGGCCTTCTTCGGATAACTTGCTGCCTTATTAGCAGTAGCGTCACAAATGATTAAGGCAGAAGTTTCTACACCCCTGCTGGTAATCTTCTTGCCTAACATCACGTTCCTCCGGCTTTCTTCTCTTCGAACCTATGAAAAAACTTCACCAAGAGAGGGAAGAGGTGATCTGCCAATGAGTCTTCCTCTTACTTCATCAAACTCCACATTCAGCCCTGCAAGGAACTTATAAATTCGGTGAGCCTCCACGGTTTTCCTGTTATGATTGGCATCATCAGTGGATTTCCATTCATAGTCATTGAACAAATCCATATCTTGCCATAACCGTTTTAGCGAATTGAAGTACTTGGTGACTGTGTCCTCCCCCTGCCGAATCTCTCCCAGTTTTAAAGTCAACTCATAAACTTGGGACTGATTTCCCAAATCAGAATACATTTAGTTAACATTTTCCCAAAGTTCCTTAGCCGTGGAGTAGCACATATAATTCGAACTAATGTCCTCATCCATGGAATTGACGAGCCATGTCATGACCATCGAATTCTCTGCATCCCATGTAGCATAAGCTGGGTCTTCAGGGGCTGGTGCCTTCCTATCTCCTGTCAAATAACCAATTTTTCCACGCCCACGAATATACATTCTAACTAACTGAGACCATCGCAAGAAGTTATCACCATTCAGGCGGATTGTGGTGATCTGGACAGAATGGGAGTTGGATGTTGGGGCTTGTGAAATGGTGTTATAGGAGGAATTTAGGAGAGAGGCTGATGAAGGAGCAGATTCTGAGGATAAATCAGACATGGTGGGTAATTCGAGTTTTGCAAGGAAGCGGCTAGGAATGGGCTAGGGTTTACAGGCAGGTGTAGGGCTGAATCAAAGAACCAATTTCGGCTCTGATACCATATAAATTTAGAGAGAAAGGAATTCTGAATTAATGAATTCTTATATTCCCAAATGCACAATACACAGCTCCTCTTATAGAGGACTCAAAGAAAGAGAATGGGAAACTTTCCCTACAAAGAATATCAAATATCTAACTTTCCTATTTTACATAATTGACAAAAAAACTGAATATTTACAGCTAATTACATCCCATAATATTCGGCTGTATCAAACCGAATCTCTTACTTTCCTACAATTTTAGTAATTCAATCCCTGTGGAGACGATACTCAACTCACTTTCTATATTACTTGTGCGATTACGTACACTTGCATAAGTTTATATATACTAAACAATCGCAAACAATGCCCATGAAGCTCTATCATACTCTATATGCACCTTCCTTCTCTGCAGTCCGATCCATCTTATCCTTTTCTCAAATCTGTTTTCTTTACTAACACATCGTTGTTGAGACAGAGGATGCCAAACTTCATTAAAATGTAAAAAGCTAGTGTACTATTTGCAACTTTTTCCAAAATGGTTGCCATTATGGAGATTCTTTTGGTCATCTTTGCCCTATAAATAGGCCTTCTTTCATCTAGCTAGTGATCTCCACATCCAGAAGATAGCAATAATACTACCAAAAAAAAAAAAGCAGTTTTAGCGACTAAATTTTCAATGACTAAATATCCATAATCACTAAGGCCAAGTTTGGTTGGGGGTAAATAAATGAAAAGGAACAGTAATGGAATGGTAATGGGAATAGAATGGAAAGGAATCTTAAGTTTTTTGTTTGGCTAGAAATTTACAATGACACTGAAAGGGAACAGAATTAAATTTAATTGGACAAAATTACCCCAAACCAAACGTGGCCTAAAGTATGATTTTGTTCTATGACTAAAAGTTGGTCACAAAGATATTTGGTCAAAATTTACACTAACTTCAACACCAAGTTAGTTGATGACTAATTAGTAAGTCGTAAAAAGGTAGATTTTAAAACAATATTTAATCACAAAAAGTGACGGCGCCAAATATTAATAAAGGAGGGAATACTAATGGTATATTTGGAATCAATATTTAAGATGAAATTCGTAGGTTGAAGTTGATTAATTTTATAAAATTAGTTGTAATTTTGGTTGATTATTAAGAAAAGATAAAAATTGATATGAAAATTTGGATTCACACCTGAGAATAAAATGCATGATAAGCTTTTTACCATTTAAATAATATTGTTGTTGAAAGTTATGACAAAAACTTAGTCGACAAGATTAAGGACTTTTGACAACTAAAATATTAGTCACAAAATATTATAAAAAATCAACAATCATACTCTTTCTCGCACTAAATCTACTTTGTTGCAACTAAGCTTTAGTTACAGAAACATTTACCAAAAGCTATGTTGTTTTTTACATGACTAAATTGTCGAATGTCTAGCCGTAGACAATCATATTGTGGCTAAAAGTGTTATACGTTGTGACTAAACTTTTATTTTCTTATAGGGCATACACATATAATTCTTTAATTAGTGTTTCCTAAACTTATGATACAGCTATAATTTTCACCTTACACTTTTAATTTTAATAATTTGTACCTTGAACGTACAAATCTGAATCAATCTACTCGTATTGATAACATTATTAATCTTTAAAAAAAAAATTGTCATGTTATTTGTTAAGAGTCGTCAACTAATTGCATTAATGGTTATTTTTATCTATTTTATGTTAAATTTGCTAAGGTTATAATCCTTAATTTTTAAGTTTCATCAAAATAGAAAATTTTGAATGAACTTAATTTATTGTAAATACCAATTTGCGTGAAAATTAATTTAAAAAAGAAAGCCTTGCTATATTATCTACATTGTTATCAATAGGCAAAGATTGCTTCAGATTTATAAATTTAGGATGTAAATTATTAAAATTGAAATTTTAGATTGCAAATTACAATTTGCGATAATTCATGAGGTACTAGTGCAATGTAGCCAGTTCTCACTTAAAAATAAAAATAAATAAAACTTTTGGTTACAACATTTTGTTATAAAACTTTTAGTCACAATATTTTTGTGTGACTAATATGTATTTAGACACAACTTTCATTGATTATTTGTTGTGATTAAAACTTTTAGCCACGAGATTTTTAGACACGGAGAAAGTTTTAGTCATATCATGACTAAAAATCTCGTGACTAAAAGTTTTAGTCATAACAAATATTCAATAAAAGTTGTGACTAAATGTATATTAGTCACAAAAAATATTATGACTAAAAGTGTTATAAAAAACTGTTGTGACTAAAAGTTCACTTTTTTTTTTTGTTTTTGTTTTGTAGTGTCTGTATATTTGTCCTTCAATTTAGTTTTCCTATATTTTAAACTTTTTTATTTTAAACCTTTGTAATATTTCGTTTCTTTTTAATAAATTGATTTAAAGACTTAGTACCGGATGAGTTAAGGTTTTGAGGATCAATCTACTTGAAATGTTTAATCTTACTTGGATAATGGACCTCGGTTATTTGTTGTCTTCATTTAAAAAAAAAAAAAAAAAAAAGGTCTCCACAAGTGGAATCCTAACTTCACTCACTATAAGCAATTATAGTATTCTGGTCCATCGTCTACTGTATAGGATCCGAGGTATGGATTTAGGGTTTTGACCAATCGACATTGTATTATTCATCATATTAGGTTAATAGGTTAATAATGTACACAAATTCAACAACTTTGGGCAACCATTGTATTATTCATCATATTAGGCTAATAATGTACACAAATTCAACAACTTTGGGCAACCATTGTATTATTCATCATATTAGGTTAATAATGTACACAAAAACTGTTCAACTACTTTCGGCAAATACCTATCACCTGTCGGCTATGTACGGATTGCATGTGTAAATCTGAAGTAAGTTTAAGAAAGAGCTAAAGGCGGATCGAGCTGAAGTAAAAGTGTTTCTAATGAATTCGGTCCATAAATGAGCTTGTGAAACTAACATTGGTAATTGTAAAATAAAATTACAAGCTTAGAGGGGTTCTAACAACGCTAATTACCTTAAGCACGACGGAATTAGTTACGAAAATTATAAGAGAATGTAATTACAAACGAATTACAGTTTTATAACATTTCAGTAACAGGAACTTATAGCCAAGAAAAGATTATGCATATAAGAGAGTAGAGAAGTTGTATATTAATTGCTAACTGGTTAGGAAAAGAGCTCTCTCTTACAGAGAAGATTTTTGAAAGTTGTAATTAATGTAGTCTTTTATGGCTTGCATTGGGTCTAAAGAGACTTTTTCTTTTCTTTTTTTTCTTTTTTTCCCTGCTCTGATTGTTTAGAGAAACTTTGTTGGAGAGGGAGTTCTATGTTGGAGAGCCACGTCGGACCTAGCTCGGGGTTTTTTTTTTTTTTTTTTTTTTTTTTTTTTTTTTGGTTTTCTTGGTTGTGACCGAGTACATCCTATTATCATATTTAAAATAAAAGCAAAAATGTTATAGTAATTTTAAAATATTCATTGAATATAAAATAAAAATGCATCACGTTTATCTTGTCATTAGTATGCAAATTCAAGAATTAAGTGATTGTTTATTTGGAGTTAAATCTAAAGTCACTTCTTTATTTATGTAATATCCCGCCAATTTGAACGAGGTACTAGCCTAGATAAGTTTAAATGGGATTCAAATTGGATTTATAAAATACTACACCCTTGTAATAAACATTTGTTCTGCCGATAAGCCCTTAGATATTTTTAAGAAGATAAACATCTCATGTAGGTTAGAGTTGCCGTATAAATTTGCCCATTGATTCATAAGCATGTGGTGTTATGATATAGTGACATGACATGCTTGATGGGTACGATAATTTAGCTCCTAGACTTGGTGTTTCGGCGCCACAAGAAGATGGAAAGGACATGATATAATAAGGAAATGCCATTTGGATGTCTAGTTAACTTAGCCTTGATTAGTCATATGCTTTGCTGTAACAAGTAAGATAAGGAGGATAATTAAGGTGATTTGTTTCATCAGGTGAATTACGATCAAGAGGGGGGGGGGGGGGGGGGGGGGGGCAAAAAAACAAAGAAAGAAAGAAAGAAGAGAAGTGAGGTCAGCAGGAAAATTGAGAGAGACAAAAAAAAAAAAAAAGAGAGAGAGAGGATTGTTTCTATTCTCTAGTAAGTAACTAGTTGATATATGTATATCTTTTACTTTATTATTTAAAAAATATTATATTTTAAAAATATGTTATTCAGTTATTTAATTATTATTATTATTATATTTTAAAAAAATTTAAAGAGATTATTTTTATATATGGTGTGAAATCTCATATTTATAAGAATCAACCTAGATAAATATTAAATGGTCAAATTCATGAGGAAAGAGTTCAAAGAAAGAGATCATAGAGAAAAACAAAGTTCTAATAGCATGAGATTGACATCATACTAGAGGATCCAAGTTAAAGTGAAAGAGAAGTATTTTTAACGTGAAAAAGTTATTTGGTATACTTGTTGAGCTATTTGTTTATATAGTTCTTAAAATATAGCCTGTAGAATTTGTAAGATTAGGAGATTGACTAAGTTAAAGATTCAATATCCCATGATAAGTTTAGTTATTTTTTAGATTTGAGATTTATATTGTAAGAAAATATATATTTTTTAATCGATGATATATATAAGTTTTCAACTGCGTAGTATTTATTTATGTTTAAGTTTGAGATTTTAGTTAGTTAACATCTTTTTTTGAGCCGCTAACTCGGGAGGGGTGTGATAGTTTAGCTTGTTTATGTTCAAATGATTCACTGGTGACGATGTAAATATCGTGGTGGTGACGACTGTGAAGGCACGGCCTTTATGCGCGGTGGCCATGGCGAAGATGAATAGGAACCATCAGAGGAGGTCGGAGACGACGGCTGAGGTTAAAGAGGTGCGGCCGATGTCAGTATGGAGGAGTTTTAGGTCTGCGAGGAGGCCAACAAGATCGGGAAAGTTTGTGGTGGCAGTGGAGAGGCCCCAGAAGAGGGGACCAAAGCGGTTGGGCTTGTCTTGGGAGATTACGACAAAGTTATCAATTAGGAGATAGTGGAGGGCCGATGGGGAAACAGATGATGATGCCGGCGAGGGCGGTCGTGAGAGACTTTTTGCCGCCACGGAGGATGGGTTTAAGATCAACTTCTAGGCCGACTATAAACATGAAGTAGATCAGTCCCACACTTGCTATGTTCTCTAAGTTCTGTAGGGTTCCCCATGGAACAATGTGTTATATATATGATTAGCGAAGTGAAGCCCAGTACACATGGACCTAATATTACACCGCCCTGCAAAATCACAAATATTACAAACTTCTTTTTCATCATACATACTCAGATTATATACCACCTTTTTTTTTTTTCTTTCTTTCCTTTTATCCATGTTTACATCAAAGGTTTAAAAAACAACTTTGAATACTAAATTCTATTTTTCAATAAAAAAGTCATTAAAAACATTTTCAAAATGGTGATCCAAACATAAAAGAACATCAACCTTACTTTTTTTTTTTTGGCAAGAAAGAGAGGACGGAGAAGGTGGTGAACACCATTTTGATATACCTTTAAGCATTACCAAAGGGACTTCCCATACACTGTATGGATATCGATCGAGTACTAGGCTAGCATGAAATTATTTAAGACCATCCCCACGACAGCTATTCAGCACCCGAATCTTTGACCACCTATTACGGTAATCCTTTATCACTAAACCACCACTTTCGGTGGTGAACATCAACTCTACTGAATTTATAATTATACTAAAAAAGGTTAAAAAAGCAAAGGTATATTTCCGATGAGTTAGAAATAAATACAAGAATCTCGGCGGAGATGCGAGAGATGTGAAGGGGTCGGAAGGCCATGGTGAGAAGACGATTCAAGGAGAGGATGACGAAAAGCTGCATGACGAAGGCGGGGAGAGCGAAACTGGAGGCATTCTCAGCTCTCCAGATGCCCGACAATTGTGTCACCACTTTCCTAAAACATAACGAAATGTAATTCAAATCTTGGTTCTTCAAGAATGGAGGGAAGTTAAAGACGTCCCCTTTCGAACCATTTAGAAAACTTGCGTTACAAAGAAAATACGCCGGTATCATTTTGACTATCTGCTTAAGTGAAGTTTCTAGTTTTCCTTGATCCCCCTTCAAGAAAATTACAATCAAAAGCAAAGAAAGAACCAAGAACGTTTTTCATTTTTTCCTTCTCTCTCCCTTTTTTTTTTTTTTTTTTTTTTTTTTTTTTAATTAATACTTAAAAATAGAAAAAAGACATGGGTTTGGGGGGGGTGGGGCGGCGGCTAAATAATCAATTTTATTTTTTTATTTTTTTTAATCTATTGATCAACATGACAAATTCTTCATTATTGATTAACATGACACATATTTTATATAACTTAAGTTTAATTTTGTATTATGTTAATTTAGTGTTAATTGTTTATGTCATATTGGTGCACTAGTTTTTAAATTTGTGTTATTCAAATGCTTTCTAAAAAAAATGAAAAATAGAATAGTTTGGATTTATGTATCACCTTCTTGCATGCATATATAGTATTTCTACTCAGGGAATGCATAGCTAGCATCTATTAAGTAACACTGGAAATTTTTATTGAGAAAATTAACTAAATAATAATTTTTTAATCTATTGACTAACATGACACAAATTCTGTATTCTTGATTAACATGATACAAATTTTAGTTTACTTTAATTTAACTTTGTATCATATTAATTGTAGATGCTAGGAATCTACCGTCAAATTTTTAACAAAAGTTAGTAAAAAGGGATGAAATAAACAATCAATTAGGCCCTTGGAAATCGTTAGTGAAATTCATAAAGCATTATAATATCAAAATAATCAAGTAAGAAAAAGGAAAAGAGAATCAACAACACTGAAATTTAGAGAGGTTCGCCAAATGTGTGCTATGTCCTCTGTGAGTGTGGTCTCTTTTCTGTATATGAATACTATTGAATACAATGAGTTACAATTCTCTGAGTGAATTCTGGCAGCGTAAGGGTAAGTAAGAATCAGACAAAAGTCCTCTTTGTCTGAAAGGGGTCTTTCTCTATTTATAGAGAAAGAATAGTGGGTCTGAACCCATAATTCTTGGTGAACGGTTTCTGCTCAATGTCTTTTGGGACATATGTCACGATGTAGATTTAGCAGTTATTGGGATGAATCACAGATAGTGGGCTTAACAGTTATAAGATATGATGTCAACGTCAATTAGGAGCTTGTCAGTTATTATAAAAAATCTGACATATTATTGTCGATTGTTGATTTGATGGTTATGGGGAGTATCCCTTGTAATTCTCATCAAACACAAACGGCGAACGATAATTAGAAAACAAGGCCTAGTTCTTACGAACGTATCATTCATGGCTTATATTAGATTTGATGCAAGTCAGATCATGTTTAGTCTGATTGGTTCGTCGTTCAAAAGCAAATGATCATATTTCATGATGAATCGAATTAACATTGTAAATTAGGTCCGGCCCAATTATTCGAACGATCATTGTTCACGATTAAATGAACTGCTATCGTACATAGGTCCGGCCCATGTATACGACAATACTAAATAGATTTGAATCAAAAATTCGTTGTTCGTTAGATAAACGGTCGAAGACTAACGGTGTAATGAGAAGACGAAGTCTAACCCCAACATTAATCTAGTCTTATTTTTTTTATGCCATGTTAATTAGTGTAATAGTTTTTAAATTAGTGCATTCAGATGCTTTCCCTAAATATTAATGATCGAAGAAATTGTCGTTGCTGTTATTTATTATTATTATTTTTAACAAAAAGATTAAATTCCGAAGTTGTTATGTATTTGTTATATCAGACCGGGACATGGGCTGATTGGATTATTTATCTTAATTAATATCATGTTTGGCAACAAATTTTGACCAAAAAAACATATCCGTTAATTTAAAAATATTCACACATATGTGGGACAAATAATCCAAAAGCTATGCATGGGCTTGTTAATCCTATGAATTGGGTGCACATTCTCCTCACGTCAATCTTGTGACATTTTGGATAGAAATTTCACAAAGAATCCCTTGAAAAAGAAGTTAATTAAGCCAACAACATAGTCATAACCATGATTTTCAAATCATATTTAATTGCAACTCATTAAACAAATGAACCCACACGCAAAACATAATAATAAATCTAGTTGACACACACATGATCATACCAAAACTTCGGGGGGGGGGGGGGGGGGGGGGGGAGCATACCAAAGGATGCGTAATCATATAGTTTACCAAAATTCTCAATCGAACCAACATATTTTATCCAACAAATTTCTTAATTTATATCCAATAATGCAAATGAAGCAATATATATATCCAACCAATTTAAGTTTCAGATGTCACCATGTCATAAAAATTTTAATAACGAAACAAAACCCAGTCTAAAATAATTTTACTTTTCCAATCACCACAAAAAACCCCTTCTAATCAAATCTCATAATTCATATTTCTAACCTAATCACATTTAGTAGATATAATATGTAAAAATTTAATTTCTCAACTGTAAAAAAAGCCATAATTAAACACAAATCAAAACCTTCCAACCTAATCGCATAAAATCATACAAAAAAGAAATATTAGGTACACAAAACATCATGTGTTTCAAAGTTTGAAAAAAAAAAAATGCAAAAAATTAAAAAAACATAACTTAATCATACCAAATGATGTGGTAAGCAACTGCGGCGATGATGATGGTGACAACAAGGAGGCACGACGAGGATGGTAAGACAGACGACAATGATTGGGTGTGGCAGATGATGATGTTTTGGGTAGCTTGGCGTTTTTGTCGAACAACAGACTATTTTCGAAAAGTCTGAGTGTGTGTAGAGTATTGTTTTTAGGGTTTTTGAATCTATAGCCTTCTTAAAAATAATAAGGGTTAAATTTCAAAAATAGCACATGTGGGAAGCATATTATTAAAACTGGCATTACTTTTGTCTCCTTTCATTCCTAGCACTGTCACATCATCACCATCAATTAAGGTGGATGTAAAAAGTCAAAAATGCCCTCAGGCAAGCCTAAACCTTATTTTTTCTCACTTTCCCGCCTAGCCTCCCACCCATTTTGAAACTCAAATCTTCATCTAATATCCTAACCTGATTTAAAACTATTTTCACTATTTTGGAGAGAGAAACTTCCATCTAGAGAGAGAAACTCTCACTATCAGAAACCACTCCAAAAATCGCTTGGACACTGTCGGAAACCATCATCAACGCCCTCTATAAAGCTTTTTCAAACTCTGTAATAGCTGGAGAGTATTCTAAAACCACCCAAATCCAACTGAAATTTCTTGAGTCTTCCATATCCAAACCCAAGAAGTTGGCAGAGAAAAATATTACTACCAAAAAGAGGAATGTTAGGCTAATGACTTCGGTAGAGAAAAGGTCATCGGCGGAAAAAAATCCTCAAAAACCGGAACCAGAGAAAAAAAGAAGGGCACCCGAGAAATAGTCGAAGAAAAATAAGGGAGAAATTTGTATTGCTAGTTGATTTTCTGAAAAAAAATTTGTATAAAAATTATAATGTTTGTTTGTTTTTTTATTTGATTTTGTGACATAAACTAAATGTTTGTTAGTTGGGTATTTCGATTTTGAGAGGAAAATTAGTATATTGGTTTATATAAATTTTTATACTATATTAAATATTATTACTGTTGGTGTCATTTATAGGGGTTGGTTATTTACATAATGACCATGTGGTAATTTTTTTAATTAACTTATTTTTGTCTATGTGAATGGCTAAAAATGTTAGATTTTAAAATTTTTTTTTTAGATATAGGTCATAACTTTTATGACCGAGCAGGCATAACATGAATGACCTTTACTCAAAAATAGCCAAAAATGTTGGATTTTTAAATTTTTTTTTACACACAGGTCATAACTGTTATGACTGGGTGGTCATAACAGGAATGACCTTTACTCAAAAATGACCAAAAATGTTAGATTTTTTTTAAAAAAAATTTATTTTAGACATAGGCCATAACTGTTTAAATTTTTTTTTTTTAAAACTAACATTTTTTTATCATTTTTCAGTAAAGGTCATTCCTGTTATCACTATTTGATCATAACAGTTATGACTATCTGGTCATAACAGTAATGACCACTCGGTCATAATAGTTATGACATATGTCTAAATTTTTTTTTAAAAAAAAAAATCTAACATTTTTGGCTATTTTTGAGTAAATGTCATTTCTGTTATGACCGTCCGGTCATAACAGTTATGACCTATGTCTAAATTTTTTTTTAAATCTAATATTTTTAGTCATTTTTTAGTAAAGTTCATTCCTGTTATGCCCACCCGGTCATAATAGTTATGACCTATATTAAAATTAAAAAAAAAAAAATCTAACATTTTTGGCCATTCACATAGACAAAAATAAGGTCATTAAAAAAATTACCATCCGATCATTATGTAAATGACCAACCCCTGTAAATGATACCAACAGTAATAATATTTAATATAGGATAAAAATTTATATAAACCAATACACTAAATTTTCCTCTCAAAATCCAAATACCTAACTAGCAAACATTTAGTTTATGTCACAAAATCAAATAAAAATACAAACATTATAATTTTTGTGCAAAATTTTTTTTTTTTTTTTTTTTCAGAAAATCAACTAGCAATACAAATTTCCCGCTTATTTTTCTTTGACCATTTCTCGGGCGCCCTTCATTTTTTCTCTAGTTCCAGTTTTTGAGGATTTTTCTCCGCCGATGGAATTTTCTCTATTGAAGCCATTAGCCGAACATTCCTCTTTTCAGGAGTAATGTTTTTCTTCGCCAACTTCTTGGGTTTGGATATGTGAGACTCAAGAAATTTAAACTGGTTTTGGATGGTTTTAGAATATTCTCTAGCTATTACAGAATTTGAAAAAGCTTTATCGAGGGCGTTGATGGTGGTTTCCGACGGTTTTTGAGTGATTTTTGGGGTGGTTTCTGATGGTAAGAGTTTCTCTCTCTAGATGGAAGTTTCTCTATCTAAAATAGTGAAAATAGTTTTAAATCAGTTTAGGATATTAGATGAAGATTTGGGTTTCAAAATGGGTAGGGGCTAGGTGGGAAAGTGAGAAAAAAAAATAAGGTTTAGGCTTGCCTGAGGGCATTTTTGACTTTTGACATTCACCTTAATTGATGGTGATGACGTGTCAGTGTTAGGAATGAAAGGAAATAAAAGTGATGCCAGTTTTAATAATACTTTTCCCATATGTGCTATTTTTGAAATTAACCCAAATAATAATTAACGCTTCTACAATGGTTTTTTTTTAATAATCGTGTAATCCTATTTTCCAAGATGGGTTTTTTTTTTTTTTTTTTTTTCATATGTTGTGCTAGTGTCTTTAATTTATTTTGATATATACATACTTAAAAAAAAAAAAAAAGTAAACCAGTACTCTAGTTTTCAGTATATGTTCTAGTATAAATCAGATTTTCTAAATATATAATTTTAAAGTTACTTTAATTAAATTTATTTTTATTATCTTACTTAAGTAAGTATATTTTAACGATGAATAAACACTGGAATATTGTTACCCTTTTTTTTTTTTGAGGTAAGAGGTTCGAACTCTACATCTTGTGATGGAGTCAAGTGTGAAATTACTTCTAAAATATACTTGCAACCACTTAAAAAGAGGGGTGTAACATGAGAACTTCCTAGGAGATCACTCATCCTAGTACTACTCTTGCCCAAGCATCCATAACTAGGGAGGTCACTCATCTTAGTGTTTGTATGATCGCATCCTAAAATATTGTTAATCTAGACATACCTAATCCTACAATTTATCAAATATAGGATTAGATTCAACATAACCCATTTCAATCTAATTCTAATAATCCAATGAGCTAAACAAGACCCCAGGAGGAACTATTTGAAATATAAGATATTATAATATTTCTATACGCAAACATTTATTTAGTGACATATAGATGGGGTGGGAAAATTTTTTGTTTATTTATTAATTTTTTTAACGATAATTCACTAATAAAAATTATGGATTTGACGATAGTTATTAACCGTCATCTAAAGTTTATAAGATGGTTTCGTGTAATCTACCATCGTAGAATGTTTTGAGATACCACGACGGTTTATTAACCATTGTGGTATCTCAATATTCCACGACGGTTCACACCATCATCGAATAGAGAAAAAAGGGAGCAAATTTGACTAAAGTGAGAGCTTTACATGACAGTTTTTATTCAAAACCGTCCTATAAAGTCCAACATGAATTAAAAAAAAAATTAATTTGACATTTTTTGGTGATTTCCCACAGGTGACTTAACCCTTGTCTTATCCAATACATGGCCCAGGATATGATTGACAAAATATTAGCTATATTGTATCAAAGTAAAAAAACAATCTATTAGATTACAAGTTTACATATCTTAATTAATGAATTGCATTACAAATTTAGTCCATTTTCCGCTAATCAAATCCATATCATCTCAAGTATAAAATTCTTTTCTTTTAAGTATGTCAATTCCATTCAACACTACGTCCCTCATAAAATCTAAAACAAAATAACCACATTCAACATTTCCTTCCTGGTGAGGACAAGGATGATCCGAGATTTTTATTTTATAGTCTCGTCTCTAAGCTTCCAATCCATTAGGGCCCTAGTAAGTTTGCAAAATTCAAAATAATTAAGATGCATATCATTAAGATTAAATCAAACAAAATTTTATTTTGACATTTCATTGAGCATGTGATGGGTGCAAAAAAAATGCGTAGAATATTGTGTGTTTGTAGATCTTAAAATGCCAAAAAATTACACAAAAGATTTGTCTACAAAGAGCAACAATAAAAAAATTGAACAATAATAAATACATAAATTACACTCCAAGCAAGTTATAAAAGAATTGTGTGTTCATATTTTTGTTGAAAACCAAGAAACTGAGCAATATGGAAGCACCTTGCCTTTCTTTGATGCAAAATAGTCACGGCCTTGATGGTAACAAAGGGTGACAGTGGAGGTGGCGACGGTAGTGACGGAAAAAGGAGAGAAAGGGGAGGGCAGCGTTGAGGGCGACGGGAGAATGAGGGCGAAGGGATGGTGGCATTGCGGGCGATGGTCAAATGAGGAAGAGGGGAGGGTGGCGGCGGCTTCACCAGGAGAATAAGAGAGAGGGTAAGGTGGCGGCGGCATCACAAGGGGGTAAGGCGGCGGTGGCATCACTAGGAGAATAAGAGAGAGGGTAAGGAGGCGGCAGGGAGGGTAGCGGGGCTGTCAGCGAGCGGGCGAAGGAGATAGTGGGTAGGAGAAATCTTTGAGTGGTCGAGAGGGAGAAAGATGAAAATTATGAGAAAAGATGAGGAAAGTGGATTTAAGTTAAGGGTTCATTCGCGAATTTCAAAGCACAAAGTTTTAAATTTTTAGAGTGATTTTAGGAATATTAAATGATGGTTTATGGAAACCGTCGTGTAATCTCGGGTTTACACGACGGTTACTCTAAATCGTCGTGTAATCTCGAGTTAGAGTGATTTTAAATTTCAAATTTCAAATTTCAAAGCGCAAAATTTCAAAATTTTAGAGTGATTTTCAGAAGATTACATGGAAATTACACAGCGGTTTCCCTAAACCGTCGTGTAATCTCGGATTAGAGTGATTTCAAATTTAAAATTTCAAAGCACAAAATTTCAAATTTTTTGAGTGATTTTCGGAAGATTACACGACGGTTTATGGAAATCGTGGTGCAATCTTGGGTATTACGCGACTGTCAAGTATTACACGATGGTTTCACTAAATCGTTGTGTAATCTCAGAGATTACACGACGGTTACCATAAACCGTCGTGTAATCTCTAAGATAATATCGAGTTTACACAACAGTTTTCTTAAACCGTCGTGTAATTAGGTTTAGATGATGGTTTTTGTAAAACCGTGTAATCTCCGTCATCTAAGCTAACTTTTATAGTAATGATTAGCCTCAGCGAATGTAGTTTGATATTTGATTTAACAAGAATACCATAGTACCTCAGTTTTTAGAACTTAATATATGCCTGTAGATGCGAAGGAGATGTGTTTTTGATATATGTACAATGGAACACTCTAGTCACCACCGTCTTTTTTTTTTTTTTTTTGGTTATGGTTAACGGAGCTGTGAGTTGGATTCTCGTCTTAGTCTAAAAATTTTCTAATGTTTTGCATAGTGTGAGACTTAGAAGCTAGTACACTTCATTTTTTTTCCCTCTTATTTATATTTTTGGATTTTCAGCAAACTAAGTGCAACTATTCATTTGCTAATTATTAATTTTTGTTCAATTGTATATGTGCTCCCTAAACTTATTTGTTACAATTTCTCTCTTGAATTTTTGTTTTTGATAACTACCCCTGAAGTTAAAAATATACAACAGAACACCCAATGTTGATTTTTTAAATGGAGAATAACATATTACTTACACATTAGTCATTTTTAATGAAGAAGTAATAATTTTCATCTATTTTAACCCAAAGTTAATGGGTTTATGATGTTGAATTAACTTTTATCAAAACTAAAAATTTTAGAGCAATTCAATTTTTTTTTTTATGCAAAATTACAAATTTGGGTTAACAATATTGAGAAAAAAAGACCTTTCACACTCTTAATTAATAATATGTGCAAGTAACACGTCGATTTCTATATAAAATAAATAAGACATCGTTATCATTTAGGGGTATTTTGATATACATCTTAAAGTTTAGTAGGTAAATTCTCAAAACAAATAATTCAATTGACAAATTAGAGTTTTATGATGTGTTCAGAGTTGGCAGAATCAAAAGGACTTCTTTTAATTAGAGGTGGGAAATTCAAACTCTAGATAAATATAGTAAATTGGACGTAAATATGCCTCCTAATTTTTTATGTAACCACACTTTATAGTTTTTTGTACGTATAAATTTCACCCATTGAATTTTTTTTAAAATAAAATTAAGTATCCGTAACTGTTGTTATTCTTCTTTACTAAAGCAATATGGAAAAAAAAGAAGAAGTTATTCTTCTTTACTAAAGCAATATGAAAAAAACAAAAAGAAAGAAAAAGGAAAACAAACAAAGGAAGATATATATTTGAATTACATTCCCTCGGAAAGTTTTTGATAATAGGGGTATTTATCAAAATCGTATCAAAATGAAAGAAAAAAAAAAAAAAAAAAAAGCCGTTTAGACAAAACGTCATGATCCGCAGAACGAATTGCCCCGTTGAGAAGGGGCAACACTATCCGTTTAGAGGAAGAGCAAGACATGATCAGGCCAGAAACCAGCCGAGCACGACACACCAACTTGCTGAACAGTGATCACGATTAATGACCGTTCGCTAACTTGCTAGTTTACCGGGTTGGGAGCCGAGTGCATAAGTGGCTTGAGTGACCTGCCGACTAATCGACACATCGGCGAAACTCAGAAAGGTCGATATGATGCCCGATATGATGCCCAAGGGATCACCTCGATCCATGGGCTAATAGCCAGACACAGGAACATGAGGTACTAATGCAAATGTCTGGTGCAATGGAGCTTGTGGAATAAAAAAAGTGTCAAAGATTTGCTTAATGCTTAAGGGTCTCAGTATTACATGACCATTATCTTTTTACCGTTTTAATTTATGGCCCTCTAAGCTCATTGTTTTTTTGTAGTCCTTTAAACTATTGAAAGAAGTACTCAGAGGGGTGTATTTGTGGTACATACAAATGAGCTAAATTATCCCATCAACAGTGCCTTCAGAACAGCTTCACACATATTGCTCTCAAAGATGAACAAATGCCCACCATCAGGAACCTCGTGATATCGAATCCATGGTAGCTTCTCCGAAAGATAACGGTTTAGTTTTAAGGGAATGATCTTATCCTCATACCCTTGCCAGATGTGAACAGAGCCCTCGTTGTTTGGGAAGGGATCGTCCACGTCGAGGGGGTTGAACTCCCATTTTCCATAGCCTGCCAATATGTCTCGGTGTAGAGACTCGTGAACGCCTTGCTGTTGAATCTTCTCCTGAATTAAAAAGCTCAACAAATGAAAAATAATTGCAACTGAACAAATGAAGACAAATCAATCAGCATGCGAAAGTGTTACAACCTGACCATCACTTGAAGCCTCAGATAACCTTTTCATTATCTCCAAATCTTTGGGGCTGAAAATCGCTGTGTTACCAGACAGTATACTTGATGAAGGGAACCATTTCTGAGTCATCCACCAATAGAATAGCCAAGGGGCATAATGCGCAACCCGAAACGCCCACTGATCTGATCGTGGCAACCTTGCAAGAGACTCTATGGATAGATTAGCAGGATAACAAGGCCACCAGTAGTTCACGAAAGGAACTACGAGGGCAGCTCCCGATAATCTGCAGAATAACATATGACTTGCCAAGATTTAGTACATGAAAAAAATATCCATAACGAAGCTTAGCCCCCACCGAGGGAAAACACCAAAAATGAAAAACAATATCGAGATGGGAGTTACTAGCCAAAATATACCTGTGCGGTATGTAATTTAGGCAACTCCAAACAGGATAACCTCCCATAGAGATTCCGATTATATAAAACTTAGACCCAATCTCTAACTTGTCAGCTAGTTCTTGTATATCAAATGCTTCGCTCTTTACTGACCGCGATGGATATGGATCACTCTCTCCATAACCAGCTCTATCGAAATGCAGGAAGTATATTTTTAGCTCCTCTATTAGTTCCTGAAAATCAAAATACCAATGAATTTATTATAGACCTCAACTGGTTCTGCTTCCGGCAACGTGTGGATGAGGCATATTACGTTGAATATTGTACCGTAAATAGGTTGACTGAAAGTTATGATTCACATTGGCAATCTCTCTACTAGTTAAAAGTTATTTTTATCAGTATTTAACCAAGAAACCAATTAAGATAGGGAGGGAGGGAGCTAGTTCATACTTGAGGGACGGGCAAAACCAGATCTTTGGAGCTGCCAAAACCATGAATCACAATGATTTTGTGTCGAGCCTCTTCCTTTGAAACTCCAAACTCCCTGTAGGCCAAATGCCTCCCATCACTGAGTTTCACCCTAGGTGAAGAAATAGGGGGTCCATTTGGTGATCCGCATATTTTTGGCGGCGGAGGCTTCAATGCCCGATAAGCCAATCCCAATAGGCCCACCGCTAAGGCCACCGCTATTGGTGCAATCATTGCTGGACAGAGAGATCTGCATATAGAATTCGTAACGTCATACAAACACAAGTAAGTTAGTAGAGAAGAAAGGAGAATAAACTTCTTTTCCCTCTCTCTCTAAAAGCGCAAATTTTTTGCATTGTCGAGTTTCTGATTACATGACATGGTGGTACTAGACATTTTTTATGGAACAACCACTTGAAACTACAAAGCCAAGTAGCTACAAACATGAACTGCAACCATTACGTATTCTTATACACCTCTTTGTAATGCGAAATTATAGGAATAAAACGACTGCCTGCCCTTTTATTTAGGAGAAAAAATCAGTCAATTCAACGGCATGTCAGATTTGCATCTCCTAAATGGAGTGGGAATACGCAGACATTGCAATTACTTACATATTATCGGTCACAAGATTGACACCTAAATTACGTAAACTTTTCACTATCTAAACACAACGCGAGAATGGAGATAAACTGGAGCATCATGGACGTCAATAAGTTCCTTAATCAAAGAAGAAAGAAATGTTCGTACTTCTTAGTCATTACTGCTAAATCGCAATCCGAGAATTGAGAACAACTTCCCACTCTTCCTTGTCCCCTGCTTTTTAAGAATCTCTTAATCAACTATATCCCAAAAGATCACTATTTTGAACCAATTATTTGCGTAATAGCAACAGTTTCTAAGCTAAGTACTTGTTCAAGGAACTGGTGATTCCTAAACTCTGTTTTCACTTGTCCTAGAAGCTTGAGTTAAATGTTAAAAAAAAGAACTCTTGGTTTTGAAATAAGGTTTTTTTTTTTTTTTTTTTAAACAAATATCTTTAACTAATTGATTTCAAGTATTATTACAAGAAACAAGCTTTGCCAAACAGAATCAAATACCATGTTTAAGATACCAATTTTCTAGGAAAACCTTGAGCTGGAAGAAAACGGTCCCAAGAAAAAGGAAAATTTGACATGAAAATGCATAACAAACCAAAATCAATCCAATTATTACGGTAATAACTAGCAGAAACACACGAGATTTGTTTGATATTTAAGAGAAGAATATGAATTCAGATCAGAACATCCTTAACGGTAGAATTAAGTAAGAAACAACAAATTTTACTTGAAAAAAAAAAGGAAAAAAAAATCAGGATCAAACACAGATAATGATGTTCATGAAGCATCAATAATTAAAAAAAAAAAAATCGGAAATTCAAACAAAATGAAGAAAACTCACAAAAAATAATGAGCAGATTCTGAGCAAAAAAGAAAGAGCCACCTGAGCAAAGTGAAAATTAGGAAGTTGGTTTGGCTTTGTTAATGTCTCTGTGTTGCTGTGAGATCGAGCTGAAGCAGCTGACACGTTGCTCGTAGTACTGTATCAAAATGACTGGTGTCCAAATCAAAAATTACCTCCCTTAAGAAAATAAAACAAAATAAAAATAAAAGTGAAAAAAAACTGATGGAATTTGAGCCACAAAGTCACATGAGAAGAATGAATTCGATGCCAATTCTGTTAGGATATTTTTGGGAAAAGGACAAAGACGTGCAAAACGTGCAACATTAAACACGACTTCTTTTTCTCCCCCAAAAAAAAAAAAAAAATATATATATATATATATTTAAAATATATAGACACACTGTTTTCGCCTATGAGATTTTTAGCAACAATTTTTAGCAAGTGATCCTTATACCTTTATGATCAAAGTTCGATTTTCTGTAAGAAATGCAAGCGAAATGGCCAGCGGCTTTAACGAGAATAGAGCTTATCCAATTTTAATTTGCCCGTTACTTGTTTCATGGCTTTAATACTCTGGAATCATTACTTTCAGTATTCAACAAATTCACGGATAGGAATATTTGTCCATCCATAACAGAAAAATTACATTAGTATGAATACAAGCAGTCGTACTTCCTTTCTCACTTGATATGGCAAATCTTTCCAAAAGGCGTGAATGCGAATATCTTCGAGATAGTAGATATATGTTCATTCATTCATTAGAGTTGGAAAATATATATATATATATATATATATATGTTTATGACTTTTTTTTTATTTTTTAATACACTTGAATTTTTTGAATTTAACAATCATAAATTATTTATATGGCTAATTATTTTGATCAATATATTATTTACTAATATATATATTATATACTTTAAATATTTTCAAACTTGCTTTATCTTTAAAAAGCTTTAGCCTATGCACTGTAACCTCTGTGAAAAATGGTTAGGACAAAATCAAATAAAAAGCTAACTAATAGTGTTAAGTGCATATGAGAAGGGGAAACCCCTACCAACTCAGGGGAGTTAAATCTATTAGGGTCAGACTTCATCTCCCCATTATGTAATGCCCACATGTCATGATAACCGGCGAATCAACGAGCAATGAATATCAAACTGTGGTCCATTGATCTTTTGACTTGGGTTTTGTGAGTTCGTTGACTCCATTATCTGATGCTATGATGAACATCGAAGTATGATTCATCAATCACTCAACGTCAGTTTCATGGTTTTGAGTGAGATGATTAATTCCAACTTTTACTCGATCCATATTCGATGCACGTTGAACCATGGTCCATGATCGTTCATCTTGCATTCATTAGCTAGGAGGCTAACCAAACTTGGGCTTAGCCTAATGTCCAATTCTTCATCCTTTCATGAAAGGACCGAAGAACGCCGAACCGTGGTCCATCAGCCATTCAGTTTGTTTCCATTGACCACTTAGCATGTGTTACATTCGACTCAAGAATTGGCTTTGTTTGACGAACATCGAACGTTGATGTATGATTGTCCAACATCCGACTCTCAATACTCCTTATAAGGGACCTAGGAACATCGAATAGTGGTCCATCGATCACTCGATATTGGTCTTATTGACCTCCTAAAGTCTTTTGATTCGCTCAACATCTGGCTCAACACGACAAACGACGAATGATGACATTCGATGGCTCGATGCCTGCCCAATTATTGTCCATTACAAATGGTGCTCGGTTCATCGTTCAACGTTCAGTTTGAGTGAACGATAAACTATAGAAGATCGACTTTCATAACTGCCAAACCTATGATCGATCATAGCCACGTTCTTATGCACATTCTGAATTATTAGGATAGTGGGAAACTGCCCACTGCTATCTTAAAAATCCAAATCTATTACTTTTCTTCTATAAATAGAGAAAGACCCCTCATATTTGAGGATCTTCTTGATCTTCAAGCCCTTTTACTTACTGAAACTCTGTCCAATTTTACCCAGAAATTTATAATACTCACATTCATACATAGCAAAATCTCCAGACTCTAAGAGGAAGTAGTACGATATTCCGGCGAACCTCTCTAAATCCCGGTGTTGTTATCTTTTATTGTTTTTTTATCACTTTTCCTTTTATGTTTTCCATTTATGCTTGCTCTATGATTCTCATGTGCGATGTCCAAGAACTTTAATAATTTATGTATGTTGATTTTCATATGATCTAACTCGATTATGAATTTGACTGTATATCCCAGTATCTACAAAACCCTGCCTGTGTGATGTTTCGAAACGGAAAGAACGGGCCATCACCAAATCCTTTCATTTGGGGGAGGGTTCATATGAGAAGGAATAAAATATTTAAATAAGAATACAACTTAAAAAATAAAAAGAACAATTGGAAAAGAAAAACGTATTTATGACAACAATATTAGACAAATATTTCTAAGTTGGAAAGAAATATTTCAATACAAATAGAAGAAAAACAAAAATAAGTGAAACACATTTATAACGGTATTTTCAAAATTAAGTGGTGTGTGTTTAGAAAAATGGTGTGAGTATTAAAAAAAAGGTGCGTCAATATACCCTTTTTTTAGTATGTAAATTCGAATTCTCAAAGTATATAGTGCAAATGCAATAATCCAAATTGTAGGATATCATTTTTCGATAAAATTAAATACACACGATTTTCTGCTTATAAACATGTCTTGCATATGATATACAGAGTAGTCATTTTTTCCTTTTTGATTATAATGCAAGGCAAACTGTTTCTGCATCCTTAAGTCAATACTGAACATGTCATAGGGAACTATAAACAATAATCTCACAAAAATTACATCACCAGTATTCTTTGCAGGAGCAGAAGCCATTCTCGAAGTGATGGAAACGATTTTGATCTCTTACGACAATTTGACGATTGTAAACCCTGGAAACGAGCTTGATAAAGGAATGGCAATCCTGACAAATACGCAAGTTCTTCACTATGTGGATAGGAGCACCATGGCTTGTGTTTATAAGACCAAATGCAAATGCCATCTTTTCACTATGAAGACTAAGCAAACTTTCCTTTCCTTCTTCTTCGACATCCAAGAGAACTTGAGTCAGGTCCGGCTTGTAACCTTCAAACTTCAGCCTAGAAACCACATCCTTGATTTTTGAAAGAACCTCATCCGTGCAGTTTTCATCCATTGCCTTCCCAACAAGAAAAATATGGACCTTCCCTTTAACAAGGATTGAACTACATCCGGGAATCTTTCCAACTGTTCTCTGTTTCATCATCGATCTAATCTTGGCCACATCATCCCATCTCCCCGATTTAGCGTATATATTTGAGAGTAGAACATAACAACTTGAATCTTCTGGGGCCAACTCTATGGCCTGAAGAGCAGCGTTTTCCCCAGCTGCAACATTCTCATGTTTAATGCTGGCACTGAGTATAGCCTTCCAAGCTAAAACATCTGGTTCGAAGGGCATGTTTTGTAGAACTCCGAGTGCATCCTCCAAGTGGCCAGCCCTACCTAAGAGATCAATAATGCATCCATAGTGTTGAACTTTCGGAACAATTTTGTACTTCTCCTGCATGAGCTTAAAACAGTATTGGCCCTCATCAACTAGACCCCCATGACTACAAGCACCCAAAAGTCCTAGGAAAGTGATCTCGTCAGGCTCAATGTCCAGTCTTTCCATGTCATGGAACACCCCAAGAGCAACAGTGCCAAGGCCATGGTTTGCGAGGCCAGAGATCATAGAATTCCAGTCCCCAACGTTTCTTTTATGTGATATGCTTCTAAACACGTGGAAGGCATTTTCTAGATGCCCACATTTAGCATACATATCTATAAGAGCTGATCCGATGAACCCATTACTCATTTTAATCTTTTTAGTGGATATGTAAGCATGCATCCATTTTCCTTCCTCCACGAAACCCAAGTCGGCAATGGCTGAAAGTACGGAAACAAGAGCAGGGGCATCTGGTTGAATACCAAGACACAGCATTTCCCTGAACATATCCAATGCTTTCTTCGGATAATGGTTACGTACGTATGCAGAAATCATTGATGTCCAAGTTTTTACATCTTTTTGAGTCGTCACTCCAAAGATTTCTTCAGCAAGTTCACACTTTCCACACTTTCCATACCCATCAATCATAGCATTATACGAAACCAAGTCTCTTCCAGGCATCTCATCAAAAAGTCCACGAGCCAACTCCACGTCTCCCTCCCGCAAGTAACCGGTAATCATAGAATTCCAAGAAATCACATCTCTTTCAGGCATTTCGTCGAACACCTGTCTCGCAAACTCGACACGTCCAAACTCCAAGTACATTCTAATCACCGAATTCGCCACAAACGGATCAAACAGGAAATCGGTTTTCAATATCTGCCCATGAACTTGTTGTCCCTCGTCAAATGCTTTGATTTTCCCACAAGCTTTGAGCACCGACGGAAGAGAAAATTCAACACCTTTCCAATCTTCCAAACAAGTGAGCATATGGGCATAGAGAGAAATGGATTCCAATGGGTTTGAGCTATCAGTAAAGCATTTTATGAGGGTGAAATAGATGAAGGGATTGGGATTTTGAATCCGATGGAAGACCGAAACAGCGTGGTCTAAGCCACCAGAGAGGCAACAAAAGGAGACGAGTTTGCTCGCGGCGAAAGTGTTGGCGACGAGGTTTGTTTTGATCATGAGGGCGTGAATTTGGCGGAGTTCAGTCATGGATTTGCATTTCTCTAAGTTTGTAATGGATTGGGTCACGAGCATGACTGGACAACTAGAAGAAGTAGCTTCCATGGAACTGAGCTAACCAAGGATGGAGCACTCTTGAAAGAGATCGCGTAGTTAGCGGAAAAATATTTTGGTGGGTGATTACGGAGGTGGGCAAAGCCAGAAATATACCTAACTGATATACTTCAGTTTGGTGCGTATACTAAATATATATATATTTTTAAGAAAAATAAATTTTACTAGGATTTTATAAAAATTTTTATTTTTAATAGGTTTATAAGAGAATTTTAATTATAGTGGGATAAAGTATAAAATTTTCTAGTTTTTTATATATCTAATTTCAGTGAGGAATATATGTGATAATTCTTTTTAATTTTATTAAGGGCAAAGTAGGGATTATGTAAAAGTTTTTGTTTCTAGTGAGAGCAAAATAAAAATGTTATAAAACTTTTTGGTGTAAAACTGAAAAAACAAAAAATTTCAGTTGCCCCCATGTAAATCTGCCACTAGTTGTCTATCTTATGATTACTAGCTTAAAACAAATAGCAAAACTTTGGACAAATTTTATTTTACCCCTCAACTTTAATGCTCTTGTAATTTTGCACTCTAAACTTTAAAAATTGGTACTTATACCACTCAATCTATAAACTATCAGCAAGATTAATACCCCTTCTATCATGCTTTAGCCATGTGAGACTTGAAAAACTTTATTCTTGTCTAGTAAACTTTAGTACATTTGTAACTTTAACCCTAAACATTGAAAACTAGTGCTTATATCTCTCGAATTTAAATTATTAGTTTAGAAAAAAAAACTTTCTTTGTATAATATTTCGTCCACTTAAGACTAACATGACATTAATTTAAATAATAAAAAATTAATTTGAATTAAAATTTTATTATAAAAACATAATTTTATATTAAAATTTAGCATGAATATTTCAAAACTGCATATAATAATGCAAAAACAACGTAGCATGTACGATTACTAAGAAGAGACTGTGATAGATCTCTTTTAGAGTAACTACTGGTAGGGTTCCGTTTTAAGATGTCTAGATATAATTTGTTGGCATAGAAATTGCTTGTATATGATTGTTACAGTATGGACCCTCTCATAGTATTGTAAAGCCCCTTCAATTTCCCTAAAACAAAAAAAAAAGCTTAAATTCAAAAGAAAACCAAGCCCATATTTCAAATATTGAAGGATTCATGTCCTTTCGTCCAAAGCTTTTTTCACCAAATCAAAGAATCTTAGCATTTTCTTAAATGCTAAGAGTCCCAATGCAGAGAAATAAAAAACATCTAATCTTCTTGTGAACTAGTTCTGCACAAAATTCTCTCGCATCGTAAATTGTATTTTCAAGAAATCCACTTTCAAGAAGAAAAAAACTTATGAAAGAAGTTATGTGTGACAAGAATAGAATTTGAAAAGCAAGAAATATGAATGACAACCCAAAGGGAAAATGAAATAACAGCGAAGGCGAATTCTTCTTTATTTACAATCATTTTTCTTGAGTTTTATATGCACATGTGATTTGTGAATGAAGAGTTGAAGGCAAATAACATAGCATTTCTTATGCCAGTATTGATTTTTCCCTGTATAGTGTTAAAAAAAAATTACCTAGATTTTTCAATTGTTGAAAAGAAATATGACTTTGCTTAAACGATTTTGTAAATCTAATAAGTCGTGGATGTTTTAATTGCTGGGGAAAAAACTTGTAATAAAAAGGAGGAGCATGAAGGAAGGGTACAGATCTGAAATTTAAAAGAAAATACTATGTATAAACTTGTCTACATTAACAGTTGGTGCACCTTACTTTATGATCGACCACTTCACTATACTATCATTTTCTACCCTATGATTAGTCACCATTGATAGTTACTCTAAGAAAGACTTTACCACAATCTTTTTTTATAACCAGCTTTATTATTTTTCAATAAAAATAAAGTTTAACTGAACAAAATAATTTGAAATGATGGAGATATTTGTTTAAAAACTTTAAGTCAGTACAAGAAAAGCGAAAAAAAAGAGGGGGGGGGGGGGACTTTTGCATTTAGAAACATTGAATTTCGATGGATTTTAAATATTTTTGTTGTAATAAATATTTTAGGTCAAATTAATTTTTAATTATTTAAGCGAGTGTAACATTAATCTTCAGTGAACGAAATAGGAGAAAATGAATGTTTTTTGCTAACATTTTAAAGTTTGAGATGTGTTAGTAGTAATTCTCAATGGTAGGAGGTAAAGTTATAATTATTCTAGGCAAAAATAAAGTTTTTTCAAACCTTACATGATTCAAACATGACAAGATTTTTTCCCCAAAAAAAAAAAAAGAAGGAAAAGACAGAAGATGTGTGTGTTTATTTGTCTAAATGGTCAATTTTCTTTCTTTTATTGGATTTAATCATATTCCTTAATTTGTAATTGATGAACCGATCTATAAGTGACATATCTATTATTCTTGCTTCATATTAGAGCAATATCTTTGTGGTAAAGAAACAAACATATACATTGCATGTTTACAACTATATGTAATACGAAATAAATAATATATCATGATACTTGTATAAATAAAATGACATCACAAACCATGTTTAAATCTGATTGAACTTCTTTTTAACATTAAGATATGATATATATATATATATATATGATGTTTTTAATGTGAAACTCATTTATTTATATATCTTTTAAATATTTATCTATAACTATATTAAAAGTGTGAGTTCCCCCAAAAAACTTTACTCAAAAACTTGGTTAATTTATTTTGTTTTTTTGTGATGTCTTTTTTTTTTTTTTTTTTGCCTTTCCAGCCCGTAACATTACAATTTCAATAAAAATAATAATTTTTTAAGAAAAATAAAAAATAAAAAATTTTAGTTTGTTTAAACTTATGCTTTATTTTATTTGTCTATTCCACATGCATTAAACACATACAATACGGCTAGTTCTATTATTAATACTAGAAATATTGTTTTAGCCATTTTATTTTATTTTTATATTTCGACTTATATTAATATTTATTAATGCCCATTTTTGTGCAAGGTCCTTTCTGATGAGGCCCAGGTCCACTTTCTATAGTGGACCCTATTTGTGGATCCAAATCATATTTAGAGAACCCTTATGGATCATGGTTTGGTGGTCCCTAACAAGATAAATGGAATCATTTATCTATTGATCCAAATTAAGCTTGGTCCTAGTTGGAGATCCCAAAGGTAATTTGATCATAAATAAGTGGGTGGTGGAGAAATTATTATAAAATAGTCTTCTTTACCCTTAGTAATTAAAGACCAAATATCATTATTTTTAATGCCTAAACAATATAGTAAGTAAACCACTAACCTACCTTTGATAACCCAATATGCCTAGCCTATACTTTAAGTCCAAAAAGCCCAAATAGAAACCCCCCTTAGGAAGAATGGGTTTCACATGTTAGACCCAAGATTACCTTCGGTCATTGTGTTATTCTTGTCTCCAGAGAAACTTTGTCCAACTGGAGGAGGATGCTTTTGTCATCCAGATAAAAAAAATATATTTCCCCCTCCTGGAAAGCACTGAAGATGCCTATGGATGCATGTTAGACTCTCAACCAAAAATAGGATATCATTATCACTGTTTGGAGAGACTTAAGATCCTAAAGTGGAAACATGACAAAATGTGCACCTTCTAAAACTATCTATATTCATAAGGAACTTGTTCTAGCCGACTAAAGGGACTAGATACTTATCTTGTCACAACATTTTAGGTGTCCCTTGACAACCAAAATAAGATGTCAATCCTATCCTTAAAAAAAAAAAAAAAAAAAAAAAGACATGAATTATAGTAGCAACCCTCGGTAGAGCATTTTATGGGCTATGGCGAGAGACAGTCACTTTGCCTTTTCCCTTTCTCCACCACTATTTGTCTTTTCCTCCCACCTTTCACGTCAACTTGTGGTTTCTTTTATTGTGATCTTTCTTCATTTTACAGGTTTAAAGAGGCACCTTGGTGGTCTACACAAGCGAGGGGTCCCTAGGAATCACTTTTCTTTAGGTCTCTTTGCATCTAGCCGCGGCTTCATTTTCACGTTGGAAGCCCTACCAGAGCACCACATCATTCTCTGTCCAGTAATGCCTCTGGATGCATCATCACCGCCATCAACCACTAGGAGAACACCAAATTTTCTACCCAAGCCACGTCATACCCTCAGATCCATCAGGCGCCAACAATATATTTCTCAAAAGTTTTCATAAAAATAGAATATCGATATCTTTATCATCGGTACACATGTGAATTGAGTTTGTAATTTCTTTCTCTTGAGTTTATATTCTTCTCTACCTCCCTAGTGATTTTATTCTTCTATTGCTTATGTTTCTTCCAACTAGACTCTATCTTTTTTACCTCATTCGAAATCAGACCTCTACAAGCTGCAATCACCATCAAGATATCCTAGTCTCTGAATATAAGAACACAAGTTTGCCGTTGTTGAAGAATGATTGAGATTCCTTATTGCTGAAAAGCATAGGAGAAAGCTAGAGGTCAAAATAGTAATATAAATATATACCCAATTTATGAAGAAAGACTAATACCACAAGTCAAAACATCAAGACACAAATGAGAGTGAGGCCCCTCAGGACCGATAGAAAAAAAGAATGACAGAAAAGGCAAGGAGTTGGGAAACAAAAGTCTCTGACGGTGGCAAAAGCCTACACATACACCACCATAGGATTCGCTTCCTCACATGCCAAAACCTCCAAAGTATAGGACGAGACAATGACAAGCGTGCTCGAGACACTGACGACAACCCAACGGCCACTCACAGCTTCAACCCGATTACCCTCCCTTTCTATAGATGGCATTACTCTTAAGCTCAACATTCAACGTTGAACCTTCGGCCAAGAATGCTTTTCTCAATCTCTCTCTCTCACTCGTTCTCTTCCTTTCTAGGACCGGCTCTCAGTGGTACCTTAGTTCTAAATGTTAATATCATTTTTGTCAATAATTATAATTGCTTGAAACAAAATAATTTTCAAGGTTTGGAAACATTAAAATGGTAGCTTGGAATTCATGTTTGAAAACCAACATGAATATATATGTGTATTCATGTGATCAATCCTTAACATAATTTGATATAATATTGAAATAATTCAATTACATAAAATCAGACAACATTATCGATTTCATTAACATCTAATAAATACATTGATAATAAAACTGCATGGCGCTTGGAGCATGCTTGCACGGAATCGCAGGATAGATTATGCATGTCCCATGCAACTGTTAAAAGAGTAAGCGTCCATTTGGTTCGTCCATTTGGTTCGTATGTTTGGTTCGTATGTTTGCTTTTGAAATGAAAAATATTCATGTCTTAAAATTTAGAAGTCACTTTAAAAAAAAAAATGAAATAGCATTTAGATGAACAATCTTTTGCAATTCTTAAAAAAGTGAAACTTTTGAAATGGCATTTGGATAAATATTAGAAAAAGTCATTTGCAAATAAAATGTTATCATATTTTAATGGAGTATGATATGGATATAAAATTTCTCCTTAATTAATTATGAACACATTAGCAAATATTGTTTTAATCGAAGAAATGTAGAAGTTATGGGATTTTAAAAGTTAAAAGCAGATGAGAAAATTTGTTTTTAATGTGAAAATATTACTGTGTAAATTTGAAATGGAAATAAGTTGAAGGGTTGATTATAAAAACTAATATTTTTTTTCATCTCATTTCCAAAACAAGATAAAAAAATTTTTTAAGGGAAATTTCATTAAACTCACTAAGGAGATACAAAAACACTAAATATAATAAATGACATCATATTACATGAGTCAAAACCCTTTAATAGAATGGATCCATCAGTAAAATCCAATGATGCTCGAAAGAAAGGACATATGCTTGAAGCCCAATAATGGGTACATATCACGGCACATTGAAATTGAGCAGATATATAGCTCTTTTTGATAAAACCCTGACAATCGATAGAAATTCCCTAACAATCTAGGTCCAAGACTATGCACTATGGCCACTACTAACTTCGTTTAGAAGTAACTCTAGCAGGATCAAAATACCTTCAAGACTCAGATCTGATAAATAAACAACCAAATGCAGAAGGTAGAGAAACCAACTCTGTTTTTAGAAATAATAAAGAGAAATAAAACACCCAAAGAAAATATGATGAAAACTTGCACACAAACCTACATATCACAAAAATAAATAAATAAACAAATAATCATATAGAAAGAATCATTGTCGATAAATCGATCCATGTTGTTGGGAGATACTAGGTTGATGAAGACGGACTACTACAGGAGCTCCCGGTGTGTGAGAATCATGCACCATCACCACTAGTAAAAATTGTGGATTACACGACGGTTTTTTACCGTCGTGTAAAGTTTACACGACGGTTTACCAACCGTCGTGTAATCCAGCGTCGTGGTAGATAACACGACGGTCCCGTTACCGTCGTCGTATCTCAATATTACACCACGAAGTGGTGTCATCAAAATCACATTACACGACGGTTCTTGGAAGAACCGTCGTGTAATGTACACATTACACGACGGTTCTCTCCGAACCGTCGTGTAATGTCTGCCATTAAATGATGGTTCAAGATCCGTCGATGGTCATAGGCCGTTTTGAGCCATTATTTTTGTATTTTCATGCTAGAGGACTTCATGTAATCTTGCTATAGTTATGCTTTGAATATTGATCAAACTCTATTATCTTTTTCGAAAAGGAAAACTCATTGTGGCATTCCGTCGAGCATGTTGTGTGCGTAAAAAAAGTATGTTCATAAATGTGTGTAAAATGTCAAAATTAACGATCCACAATCATTTTTCTCTTCTACAAAGAGAAATATTAAAACAAACACACTAATTTACAACAATGGATCTTTAGTGACAAACAACAATACAAACAAGTAAATGTGGTTTAGTTTATTTATGAAGTCACCTTACTTTCCTTTGACAAAGAATAGTCACGGCCAAAGTAAGAAGGAGGCGGCGGCGGCAACGACGGCAACGGTGGATTGACCGGAATTTAAAAGTGAGGTGTCGGCGGGTTGGTGAAGTATGTGTGGGTACTCGAGAAAAGTAGAGAGTGTGAAGAGAAATAAGGATATGCGAGCGAATATGAAGAGAAAATTGTATTTAGGTAATTAGTTTTCACGCGGAATTCGAAAAATTCAAATTTTTAAATTTTTTGAGCATTACACGACGGTTCGGAAAAAAACTGTCGTCTAATCTTGTGATTAGACGACGGTCATTCCGGGACCGTCGTAAAAGCCGCCCTCATTTGGGGTGGATTACACGACGGTCGCCCGGGGACCGTCGTGTAAGCTTCCTGTGTTTGGAGCTTACACGACGGTCCCCTGGGGTGACCGTCGTGTAAGCCACGCCAGCGCGACCCAGGCGCGCGCCCGCGCGACCAAGGCGCGCGCCCGCGCCACCCAGGCGCGCGCCCGCGCGACCAAGCGCGCCCGAGCGACCCAGGCACGCGCCCGCGTGCTCAACAGGCCGAATCTGGCGCGCGCCCGCGCGACTCTAGGCGCGCGCCCGCGCGCTTCCCCAGCCAAGGAGGGCAGCGCGTTTAGAGCCCTTTACACGACGGTTTCTTAGAACCGTCGTGTAAAGTGAGTGCGAAGACCACTTTACACGACGGTTTAAATGAACCGTCGTGTAAAGTACATACTTTACACGACGGTTCCTTGAAACCGTCGTGTAAAGTGGGTGCGAAGACCACTTTACACGACGGTTGCTTAGAACCGTCGTGTAAACCTCACTTTACACGACGGTTTTAGGAAACCTTCGTGTAATCTCCGTCGTGTAATATATGTTTTGTAGTAGTGCACCAACTATCTCATTCATCTCTTGCTTCTTTCCACAGTGTCCATCTTCCTACCATGGGCTTGCCTCTGTCAAGACCACCATCTAATTCCTACATGCATCTCTAGGGGCGAGAAACTAGAGATAGGTAAAAGGCTATCACCGGAGTTTAGCCACAAGAGAGAAAAAATGATTGAGAAACCCTAGTCCTCAAGCATTAGAGAGAGAGAGAGAGAGAGAATAGAGATAGAAAGAGAGCTTAGCTACTTTTATTATGTTACTAATATGACAAGCTTTTTTTATTTTTTATTTTTTTGAAAATGTAATATGATAAACTTTTATGTCCAAATAAACACTAATTTTTATTTTATTTTTAAAAATAAAATGGGCTAAACGTGTGAAACAAACAGACCCTAAAAGTCTATAAATGTACAATTTTGTGAATTATGTAATTTAAGCCGATATTTGATTTCCCTTAATTGGTGGGGTGGGGATGTGGTTGCCATCTGCAAGTTGTCAATAAGTCAATCGTTTAGAGGAATGCATTAAGAGAATTGACCTTTCCAAACAAGGAAAACGAGCATTAACGAGGCTGCAAATATAAAAGAGACTGCTTATTAAGAGAATTGATCGACTTCTCTAAATAAGTAAACCGAACATTATTGAGGTTGCTATTATAAAAGAAAGGATCTCAGTTGATGCCACACAATTATGCCCAAACTGTCATTTTCTCTCCATAACTCTTTGAAAATACTTCTTCCTCCATTGTTGTTTATAATAATTAAGCTTCTTCAAGCTCTTTTGCATTTGGCTCTCTTACTATATATGATGAAAAATCATAGCATTTGTAGAGGACATAGCCAATTAGAGCAAACCTAAATGTCGTCTTTGTTATTTATTGTATGCATCTATTGACTTATATGCCCCCTGCATTTGGTACGCCAATTAGAGATGGAATTTTTAAGTTTAATTTAGTTAATTTTTTAAAAACTAGTTATAATTTTTATTAATTTTTTAGAAAAAAAAATTAAAATGAAAATTTTGAGTTGTAGATGTCAAATCAAACAGTGACTAAGATTTTAGACTCCATATAAAATGGTAGTGAAATTGATTATTTGTCCTTAAATAAATTGATACACACCAAATGTTTTGTTCGGTGGTAAAAGTTCTCCACTATCTTATAACTAATGTTTGTTATTATACATATATTGGTGGATCATCATCTTTTAGTACAATAGCGTTTCTAATAGCGAAATATACTAGATAATTCATGGTAGGAATAAAACCCCTTTAAATACTAGGCGTTCCTGTTGAAACTTTTTCATCATTCCAATTTCTATAAATGTGTTCAAAATATTCATTTATTTCCGAGGAGTCTAAAAGCAAAAGAAGCATATAAATAATAATAATAATAACAAGAAAGTGAGACTTTCTTTTATTATATCGATGTTCTGTTGTTAATAATGCTATGCGCACATTGTACATATACTTTTGTTTGATATCACTTAATATAATTATGTTTAATATCACTTAAAAATGGTTTGTGGTCTAGCGTGGTCCAATATTTTCTAGGCCAGAATCTCATAAACGGAACTGATTCTCTTATAATGGTGAACTTATATTCTTTTAAATTTCATATATTCACTGGTATGATGAACTAAAATATTCGAAGTAATTAGTCCCATCTTATTGATAATAAATTCGTAGTTTCATGTATAATCTAACAGTATATATATCATACATGACTTAATATAAAAGTGTAGAGTTTAAATCACTCCCTAAGTTTGAAAAACAAATGTAATAGTAAGTCTAAATCTAAATCTCCCATCTCCTTATTGCTGTTATATCTATATTCACAAGTGTAAACATAACTTAGGACTTTTACATTGTATGATTAATTTTTTCATGATTAAAGTACATGAAACTCGACCATTGTATATATTTTATATATGTTTAGGTTGGTTTCGAAAACCATAGAAGCGGAACTTTCGCGGAAGGATAATAAACAATCGAATCGTGTATAGTAAACATTCCTTTTTAACTTTTAGATACGTAAATTCAATATGTAAAATATGTATAAGAACAAGAATATTAACATTGTCCGATTAAGTCAAAATTTGAACTATTCAATTTCAATGACATTGTAAGTCTTCCATGCCTAATCTCGGTACCACTCGAACAATTGTGTGAGTTTATTTATTAATAGGATATAATCATTGTCTCACTTTTTTTCGTGTTCTTTGCCTTTGATCTTCAACAAATAAGAGAAGCAAAGAGTGCAACAGAGGATAACTTTTCTCTCTAGGGGTTTCTTTATCAGAAAAGAGGCTAAGGTTCTGATCGTATGGAATAAATCATCTACTTATAGTGCCATAAGAAATAACTAATTGAATAATATTTGACATTAATTAAATTAATTTAAAGAAAAGAAAATTTCCACCTCCCTACAGAAGGAGGTGGCACAGATCTTCACATCTAATTTCTCTCAATTTTCAACTTTTGAAAATTGTCTCCTGTTTGAATTTAAATATCTAGAAAAAGTTTAATTTTGATATAAAGATATTTAAAATTTAAAATTGTAAAATTATTTAATAAAAATCTGCAAAACCATGGGCATTTTGCACGTGGTATAGGTGCCTATCACAACTTGGGTGACCACACTGGATCATCCAATTAAGATTAGATTAAAGAACTAAATTATTTAATTTATACAATTATATAACACCTATGAGAATTAATCGTGACTAATTATGTTAAACTGGATTAATTAATCTTCTAAAGTGTTCTTTAAAATAATTAAACTGTATTTAGAATTTTGATTTAAAGGTTTTAAACTGCATTTAGAATTAATATACTAAAGTGTGTTTTAAATGTGTTTTTGAAAAATTATTAAAGTGTGTTTTAAATGTGTTTTTGAAAAATTACATTTCGGGCAACTTTAGAAGATTCTGTCAAGGTTTTAAAATGGTCGTGAAAACTCCGTCGTGGAATTTGAATTTTATAGTAGTGTCTCTTTCTATGTGTTTTTGCCCACCCCCTCCCCCTAACCCTGACTGGGTTGCCCCCCTACTCCCTCTCTCGTTTCACCACTACCCTCTCGTCATCATTTGGCCCCTACCCCTACCCCCTCCTACCACTGTTTGCCCCCCACGATCGGGGTTCGCCCCCTCTTGCCACTGTTTGTCCCCATCCCGTAACTAGGTCCCCCCCCCCCTCTCCTGCCTCTGTTCGCGCCCCCCAATTCGCGATCTCAGTTTTAGGGCCCCTCCCCCCACCGCAATGCCAATGCCCCCCACCCCTCTCTCCTTCTGATTTGGATCCCCCCTCCCCCCCGAACTAGGTTTTGAGAAAAGAAAAGAGAGAGAGAGAGAGATAGAGAAAAGTGATGATACTTTTTTATTTTTTTTATGATTTTTTTAATTTTTGTTAAATTAATTACTGTTAGATTACTAAAATACCATTACAAGTTAGCGGATTTGGACGGAAAGAATGATAACAGCTAAAAAGTAAGAGTTTATGATCATCTTGACAAAAAAAAAAAAAAAAAAAAAAAAACAGGTACTAAACCGTCACCTTTGAAAGAGTTCATGGTCTATTTAGGCCAATTACTCATTTTTATTGAGGTGGAATAAATCGGTGGTGAAAGAAGGTTGAAAAAATTTGATGGTTTATGTCATGACCTGACCTACATAGGGCTGTGACACCATACTTACTTAACTTAACTCTTAATTCAAATACCTTAAACTTACTGAAAATTCCA
Source organism: Ficus hispida (assembly GCA_025413025.1). NCBI lineage: Eukaryota > Viridiplantae > Streptophyta > Magnoliopsida > Rosales > Moraceae > Ficus > Ficus hispida. Next base: position 2,176,767 of record CM046363.1, read on the forward strand.
GAGTGAATTTTTTTTTTAAACTTATTTTGAACTTGACTTATCCTCATACATATTTATATGTACTCACTCGAGTACCAAGCTTTCATTTTACACCTCATTTGAAAGCCGTCACATTAAAACCGTAGACCAAACCCAACCTAATGCGGGTCGGTACAACACGAGGTAACTTGTTACCATCATACTTGAAATTTTTCCTTACCCATACCATCACTTCATTATAACGTAACATAAACACATTTTACAAACATATTTTACAAAACATATTTTCCAAAATCCGTGGTGGTGTCCATCCCACATTTCACAGTTGCAGTGCCAGCCCTCCACAGTCATTATCAAGTATTGCCGGTATGTTACTTACCTACAGCATAAACATAAGTAATGAGCTTATGCTCAGTAAGTACAACATTCATACCGCAAAACAATTTAATAAAAGAATGCATGGACCAATTATACTTTCTTATGTTGATTTGGTTGCTGGGTCCTTTATATAACATGAGTGCACGTACCGTGGCATGTAACCATGGAGTGATTGGGGCGGCCAGTCCAATCCAACTCAAACCATGAACCATACTGTTTAACATGGAATGGTTGGGGCAGCCAAGCCAATCCAATTCAAACCATAGATAATACCGTTTAAACCCGCCCTTGTGGCAAGTCGATACGTCACAATAATATTAGCTTGTTTTATCTTGGGATTTAAAAACTTATTCTTACCATGTGATTTAATATTCGTGAACATACTTCATGATGTCACGATAACAAAACATATAACATAACATAATAATAAACCATAACATAAAACATCATAGCGTAAAACATCATAACATAAAACGTCATAAAATAAAACATCATAACATATGTAAATCATGTAAGTCAATACATGATTTCTTGAAAAACATGCCATGCAACAAAAACGTTTTGTCCATGCTGTAGGCGGAGTTGTACTTACCTGTTACATCCTGAGTTTGTTACTCCTATCAATTGCAACAACAGGTTAACTTCCTGTTTTCAAAAAGGACGCAAGGTAAGGATCGTCCTATCTTATCATAAATCATAATTATTAAATGTTGGTATCCTAACCAACATCCATGAGTAACCCTAGTTATATATCCCCCACATCTTCTTATGATAACTCGTTCGGTTAGTTGCCATAACCCTAGGGCTCATGGCACAACCCAACTTAAACAATATCTTATTAGGTTACTTTAAGTAACCCTGGGTACCAGGCCCAGTCATACTTGAATAGTATCTTATTAGGTTATTATTAGTAACCTTGGGCTTAAGCCCAATTACTTTTAATTCATATCCCACTAGGTTACTATGGGTAACCCTGGGTTTTAGGCTCAACTAATTTTGAATGATACCCTATTGAGTTACTAGGGCCCAATTATTTTCAAAGTACTACTCATTAGATTACTATCGGTAACTATAGGGTAAAGCCCAACCCAATAACTTGGGTATCCTAATCGGTTACTATCGGTCGTCTTTCTGTTATTATGCCTTCAAAATATTTTTTGGCCCAAGTATTTATTTTTCTATTTTTTTGACAAAACTTTGTCAAGTTTCCTTTAAAAATATTTTTTAAAACTTGATATTCTTTATAAAAATTGTATTTTTATAAAACTGTAACTTTTAAGCAAAAACAGTTTAAAAACTGTCAAGTTCTGAAAACAATCTTTGAAAATAGTTTTTTAATTTTAGTTATCAGTGTATGTGCAAGAATTTCCTGCTTTTGTACTGTTTTTCTAAAAATTATGTGTTGGAATTTCCTTTTTCCTTTACTGTTTTTAAGATCAAATTTTATCTTAATAATTTGTTTAGAATTTGAAAAAGCTTTCTTCATAAAAGTTGTAGAACTCGAATAATACTACAACTTTTGTGTTTTACTCAAAACCTAATTCTGCATTTAACTTGTTCATATCTCTGGTTGAATCCGGCTGGCCGTGCATAGGCTCAGGTTTTCACAAAAACGGAAACCTTTGGGGCTTATTTTTTAAAATTTGTCCATGCTGCCCCCTAGGATTTTCATTTTTTACAATTTTTTAGTTTTAAATTTTCCCAAATTCGGCCTCTAAGGGCCTCAAAATCACGTTTCCAGAAAGCTGCCCAATTTTACCTGAAAACTGGCAGTTTCATTTTAGGTCAAATTTTACATAAAATTACATGCACACTACGTCAAACGGTCACAACCGTGAGCCTACGATAAACATGCAGCGTATTACGTAAGTTTTCAGCAATCATGCATTGGTTCATACCCATGTAACCCGAGTGGTAATCTTGTACCAAACTAGGATTTTATGGTTAGTTTTTGCCCTAGATTCATATACCAATCACAATTCCATTATTCATGCATAATATGCTTTTTTTTAAGCATGTGGAGACATATAACAAACACCTACTATGCATACACACATACCATAATTTCTCTTAAGCATATCATTAAAAACATATATCAAACCACAAATCAAGACCATTAAACTCTAATCAAGCACATATCAAGCACTCTAAGCTTTTGCATAGAAAATAAAGGATGAGCTTATGCTCTTACAAACCCAACTTGAAATACACATAAACTCTTGAATGAAAACTTAATTGAAAGGCTTAGGGATTTTAGGAGGATTACCTTAACTCCTTGAGATTGGATCTACAACTTGGATCACAAATTTTCTTCTTGCTTTTCTTTCTCAAAAATCCGACCACCATTTTTTTCTCTCTCTCTTTTGGTTTCGGTTCCTAGGGTGATAAAGAGAGTGAGTTGAAAATGAGCCAGAGTTTTAGGGTGGAACCAAATAAAATGATTCAAAACCTCCCCCATCATCACCAATTTATAGGTAAAAAATAATTAAATTTCTAGAATTATTTTTATTCTTAAATTTGCACATCTAACCATAAAAATGAAATATTTGCTCACCACCACCCCCTATGAGGTGGCCGGCTATTGTGGTGTCTTGGAGTCCAAGAAATTTTCTCATACCTATCTCTAGCTTATTTCCTTGTTCTAATGTAACCAACCTAACTAAATTTATAACCAACCATTGGCTTATCATTGACCTAGATGGAGGCTTAGTTAGGAATATTCATAAATTCCATAATTCAAAAATTACATACTTATCCATCATTACTTACTTTTCTTAAAATTGCACTTTGATTCCTAAGGACATAATATTTGCACTTTAGTCCCTCAAGGTGGCCAGCTATGGTGGAGCCGCCACTTGGCTTCCAATTCATGTATAATTATCCACTTGATTTCAAAAATCCATTAATATAAATATGCAGTCCATCTTTATACTAATACAGAAATTTCAAATACTATTTTTAATTAATAACAGTATAGTTGTACTGGACTACAGTCCATAATTTATCTGTGTTTAACCGGACTGCATATGGATTTTTCTTAGAACTTGAAACTACTTAATCTTTATTGTCCTAAATAATGTGCTTAATTTTTCTAGGGTGGTCTTGAACCTTATTCTTGCTTATTTGTCCATAATGACGGTTTATTGCAGTATAATTTCCATACTGTTAATTACACTGCAGTACCATCTTAGTCAAACCATAGGTCAACCTGGTCAAACATTGACCGACATAAAATCATAAATTCCTATTCTGCCTTTTTCATCAAAAGGCCTCATGCTTGACTAAGCAAATTACTATTGAGTCTCGTAGCTAATTAAACGAGAACTCAAATATATACTGATATTCAATTCAGATCATGAGTTTCATATTGACATATAAGATTCAGACTTGGATTTTTCTTGTATTTAAGGAAATCACAAGTTCATCAAAATTTCGGGTTATTACAGTTTAAGTGAAGTAGACGTGCACTATATATGGTTGCATGATGTTAAAATGTTCTCAAAATTTACCACTATCTAACTTAGTGTAGCAAAAATAGGCCTTCTATTCACATCTATACTAAAATCTATGTGAAATATATGTGACATTTAAATGAGGGTAAAATGGATAATTCAATGATTTTCAAAGCGATACTAGTATTTTTTTCTGGTAGATATATTCCGTCTAGTTTTCTTTCTAAATTAATATCTTATAACGTCTGATTGGACAATTCAAATCGCTCAAATGGCCACCACACGTTAGGCGTTGTTAATTCTCTGACCATTTTTAGGACCAACTTTATCAATAATTTATTCGATAGGTTTTAAACATCAAGAACCAAAGTTGAATTTGGTACAAAGTTCAGGGACCCGAACGTAAAAACCTACAACTTTAATCACAAAATACCTTAAGGGTATGACACTTTATTATTTTTTTTTTTTTGCGCTGTACCTTTTTAATTAGGTAGGGTCTCATGTCTAACAAGTTTATTAATCCGGTATTGTAGCATTAGTCTAATAACATGTATAATACTAAGATTATTAACATGTAATGTTTTCCATGATACATATTATTTGTACTAATTAACAGCTTAAATAGTATCTATAATAATTTGTCGGATGAGTATAGCATCTGAATAAGAGACTATTCCAACTTATTTAATTTGTATGATTATGGTTTGATCTGACACTTTAGGATTTAACTAGATTTTAATATGAAAAATAATAAAATGTTATGTATTTTTCAAATAAAGAACTGCATCATAACTATAGGTTGGTATCCAATAATGTATTGCTCCTTTAATAAATTGTCAACTCAAATTTTATTAAACTAAAAACAAAAGTAAATTTCAAAAGTTATCAGAATCCGGTCCAAAGGCAACAGGAAAAAAATAAAAAGAACAACTAAAAAAAAAAAAAAGAATTTAAACCAACTATAACTCCTAAAAGAGAAAGTGGTTTATAGCTAAATAGCCTTTTATTTTAGAAGTTTTTTAATATATGGATAAAGTTTTTAAAAATTAGCTAAAAAACCATTTTTAAAAAAATGGTTAATCAATTTTCTTAAATTGTCAATCACGACCACATAATAGTCAATCAGTAATTGATGTAGGTTAGTCATTGATTAACCATAACGTAAATCGTCAAATTTCATAGTTAATCATTGATTGTTTATTATTAATCAATCACTAATTTTCATATTTAATTACTGATTGAACATTACTCAATCAATGATTGATTAAATCTGATTAGATTAGGTAATTAAAAAATGCCACCCAACCTAATTTTCCGAAAAGAGATGTGCACACTAGGTCAAGTTAATAATTATTCCTATGTGAAGATCTTACAGATTATGTCTCATTACAACCTTCCACGGTGGAATATCGCACTTTCCATGCCGGTTTTCTCTGAAAACCAGAAAACCGTCGTGGAAACTTGTTGTTACGAACCAAATTTTGCTCCAATTAAAGGTAGAATATGAAGCATGGTGTTAATCACACCGAGAAGCTCCACTGCAAATGCATGGCGACAACTAATGCCAAATAAGAATTGGGAAACACCTTTTACAATAGCCTCTGAAAGTGCAAAAAATTCTGGTAAATTATCTGCAAAAAGTAAGTTCACACTAAAATTACACGGGATAATTTTCTGTTTGAAATCGTAGGATATTTTTTTTTTCCATACCCTAACACGTACAAAATTCTCATTCTTAATTATGTGCAAACTTAAGTCCACACTAAAATTAATTTCAAATTAACAATTGAATGATACAATATTCCATGACAAATTATTTAATTTCATTATTGAAAGTTACTTTTAACACAATTTTTATTCAATATAAATTGTACCCCAGAACCTACTTAACAATTGATTCTACGGTATTTTTTGAGAGGAAAAATAATAAGTAGATTTTAGGCATAGGCTTTACTTCAATATTGATGGGCAAAAGGAGTGGAAAGGACAGTTGATAGTTGAAGAAAAGGAGATTCTAACTAACAAAAACAATACTAGGAAAAGTCATCGGTGCTCAACATTATCATCAAGTTTTAGTGCTGGACTGGGATTTCTTCTCTATATGGAAACTGTTCTTCCAAATTACCAATTAAGAAAAATGTCCAAAATTGAATATCTTTATGCTTGAAATGATCGTTTCACCACTCTCAATCTCTCTTGGTGACCCTTTTTTTTTTATATATATCAAATTTTGTGTCTAAAAATGTTATATTAATGGTGGGGTTTTGCTTTATACCACGTAGCTATATAGATCTCATTTAAAATTTTTCTCAATTTGGTAACTCAAGTTGATAGTGAATGGTTAGACTAGGAACTAGGAAGGTTCTAGCAAGCAACTGAGTTCAAGAATTTCTGCTTTTCTTACCTTTCATATATGAAAGGCTAGTACTAGTCTTTTTCCCTCAGGCGAATCTTGGTATTATCTCCTAAACAACTTTCTTCTGTTAATTAGTTGCTTCTACGAGTATATGAACATGCAAAAATAAAAGAAATTTGTGGTCAAAAGTGGAGAAAGCCCTCTTTCAGTGAGGGCGTACGTTAAGAGATAAAGTTTTAGGCGTGTTATATAAGGATAATAAATTTCAATTGGGGCATAATGAGAAAAATATAAAGTTTTTAAATATATATATATATATATTTTAATGAAAGTTCACTAGATATTGAAGTCTTTACTCGGTCATAGGTGATTCCGTCCCTATTTATGGTTACATATATAATCTAATGGTAATTCTATATCTGACTAGAGTTCAAATTCTCCATACCCAATTTTATATTAAGAAAAAAAGGTTATCTAATGGGAATCTTGGTGTTATCTCCCGATGTTTTGTGTGTGACTACTTATGAAAATTAAGTGAAAGGATAAGATAGAATTTAATAGGAATGAGTTCTTATTTATTGGTGTCTGACTCTGCTCAATTTTTTTTTTAGGAAAAGGAAAAAAGAAAAAAAACTTCAAACATTGTTGAGGAGCCCAAAAGAATATAAAGGGGGAGAGAAAACGTAGAACTAGTGTAGTGCACTGTGACAATTATATGGACAAGGGAAAGCGAGGAGGGGATTTTTTTTTTTTTTTTTTTTTTGAAAGTGAGAGTAAGAGTTTAAACTTTGTATCTTTTGATGGAGTTAAAATTTTATTATCGTTAGACTATGCCTGAGTGGTGATTTAATTTTGGTATGTCTAGATTAGTATTACAGTTTTTTCCCCCCTCTGTTTAATGAAGAAACTGAATGACTAGTATCAAACGCTTACGAATTTGAGAAGGAAAAGTATCAAAAGCATCCCTAATGTTATTAGTTAAAGTTTCACTTTTGCCCCTTGCGTTTTATAGATGCTTAAAATACCATGTGTTTGTAACAGCGACAAATCGTATTCATAGGGGATTAAAAATAAAACCCCCATAAATTGACTATATTTTTTTAAATACTAGTATTACCCTTCCCAATTTATATTGAAACGCTGTTTTAAATGCTACCTAACTAAAGAATTAAATAGAATGAATTTTAAAAGGAGCAAAATTCTCAAAATATTAGGAAGGTTAATCATGATACACATAAAGTTTTAAAGACGAACCTACTTAAAAGTTTTAGTTGATTAATGATTTTAGCAGTGTTTTAACATAGACTGGGATTGATAGTCTTAGTACTTTTGAAATTTTAGTCACTTCGGAGGTCTTCTATATCTGATTTTACAAACAGTGGGGATGCTTCTAGGCATGTGTAAAACAGGAGGGACAAAAGTAGTATATTTAGTTAAAATATGAGGGTGTTTTGGGTTCTTCCATTTGAGAAATTGGAGAATATGCTACTGACCTTTGGATTTCTATTACAAATTTTTAAGATTTCAAGCTGCCGCACTAGACAACTGGTTAAAGATCGACAAAATATGTCTAAACCTCATACGTCAGAAAGATGTATTATCCACTAGATCATCACTACTAATCTGCCAGAATTTATTGTTGCCGGAACCAATATCATTACCAAGCTGAGTCCATTAAAGAAAAAAATTAAAAACATATCATAATTAACGGCATGCATGAGTAAAGTGGTCCAAATTAGTAACTAGCTAGCAACCTCCTAATAAGTTACAAAAATATAACAAGTCAATCGATCGCAAAAATTATATACACATTTAAAAAAGAAAAAAAAAGGATCTTAAAATATCTAGCGAGGAGCCCCGACACAATTTTTTTGAAAGATTTTCAAGGAAACCAAAAATTCTTCAAGGTTTGCATCATTTAAGGTTTGTACTTGTCCTACTCAAACGGGCAACATTGACTGCCGTTTTCTTTTATTTTACGTTACATAGAGACATAGTTTACAATAATGATGTGTTAGAAATGTTAGATAAGAATGAACACATTCAATATGGTATGTATAAGAATCATTATAGCAGGTTATTAGTTAATATGAGGGCCCATTTGTTAATATAAGGGCCTGATTGGAGGACATTTGAAGATAGAGTTATGAAAATTGGGTTGGAGAAAGAATTTTGGAGGTTGGGTTGGAGAAGTGTGCTGTGATATATAAAATAATGCAAATATTTAAAATGGATTCAGGAAAAATGTGCAAAACAGATTATGTTTTATTTATCTCGTTGTCATGAGCATTTTGATATAAGAATCATCTAATTTCAATTTGAAATAAGAAAGTTATGGACTTTTAAAGTTTGACATTTGAAAATGTGAATAGTAAAAAATATTTTTGAATTAAAGAAAAAGAAAAACAAAATGGAGATAGAGAGTACGAGATGACCCCCCCCCCCCCCCAAACAAAAAAAACGTGCCCTAAATGGTCCGAAACGTAAATTGAACATATGAACTTTTTGGGTCTATAATGGATGACACATAGGATAGACCATAAGTGGAAAAACTGAATGAAACAACAAAGTTTTCTTTTTAAAAATGGATTTTACAAGATCATTTTTCTTAAAAACAGTTGTTAAATAAAAACATTTCACGACTGTTTTCTGGAAAATCGTCAAGGAATCTTTGCATTCCAATAGCGGTTTCTAAAGAGAACTCTCGTGAAAACTGCCCCGCCACACAATAGAAGCGTGGTACTTTCTCATTTTCAGTGACGGTTTTGAATTATCGTGAAATCCGTGTATAGTATCATGATGATTCCACAATAGTTTTTTAAAGGTCGTGAATAGTTAAACCATTTGAATATTTTGCTATCAACGAAACATACAATATATTAAGTGTAAAAATTCAAATTGAGATGGTGATCCAAATAAAGGCTTAAATATTTTACTAAACATAAAGAAATTATTATTATTATTATTATTATTATTATTTTATTTTTTTTACGTTCCCTCTTCTATACCACCGTTTCTCTTACCTCCCCCTTTTGCTTTTTCTGCTTTTTCTTTGTGTATATACAAATTGGTATTTTATATATTTTAAAAAAACATATTATTTGTTGCTAACTCCACTTTCTCAAACCATTATTTAGTTTATTTTTATTTTATTGGATCTTAAAATTATTTATTTGCTTGAGCTTTCATGGATCCTCGTAGACACTATAAATAAGAGGTTTCCGGTTCCCCATTTCAAGACGAATTATAAGAAACGAAACCCTTCCAAAACTAGACAATAGAAAAAGGAGAGGAATTAGATGAAAACTGCCTGCAGAAAGTGGTCTCTACCGTGAACTTCTTCTTCTTCTTTGATTGAAAACTTTTAGTGATATAATAGCAAAGAATATGTCAGATCCTCTTGTGCTCGGAAGAGTAATCGGAGATGTTGTCGATCCTTTCTCTTCGAGCCATCGCATGACGGTCACTTACTCGAACAAGAAGGTTTACAACGGTCATGAGTTACTTCCTTCCTCATTAACCATCAAACCAAAGGTTGAGGTTCATGGTGGTGATTTGAGATCCTTTTTCACACTGGTATAGTTTAAATTAATACCACGCACATAGCTTTTTATTTCTTATTAAATTTCTTGTATATTTTCTCTAGTAAGTCTTTATTTTTGTTATTATCTATCTTTTTATTTATATATTTATTCTTGTTTATCATATTATTGTTTGAATCTTCTTATTTTAATACAGGTCATGACTGACCCGGATGTCCCTGGTCCTAGTGACCCTTACTTGAGGGAGCACTTACACTGGTATACCCTAAAAAAAAAATCCCTTTTATAATATTTGTCTTCTTTCTTTTGTTTTTGTTTTTGTTTTTGTTTTTGTTTTTTTTTTTTTAGCCATTACAAAAGAGTGGAATAATTTTAATTTCCTTTTCTTTTCATATTTAATGGCAATATCATGCATCCGTTTTTTATTGATAATTTCTCTCTTGTATTTTTCCTTTATTGGGTTTTTTTCCTTTAGGGTTTTACTAGTTAGAGATTTTAACGAGAAATCCTTTTGATTCTCGAAAATGATTATTTCCTCTTTAATTTTGGTTGTTGCTTTTGTTTACCTTTTTGTATCGGACTGCTCTTGTTTTATTGTTTTTTATTTTTAATTTCTTGCTCTAGTATCCTTTGTGGTTGAAATTTTTCAAAAAATTTTTAAATTTTAATGAGGAATTTTGTAGGTCAAGTTGCCTAATATAGGTGCCAATTTAATTAAAGGGATGGTTTATTAACACCTCTTATTTACTCCCCCCACAACTCTACTTAAACCACCCACCATCAAAATTTTAAAATTTAGATATTAGTTGTGAAACCACTTTTTTATTACAAAACAACACCTACAATCAAATTATAATTTTTTTTTCTGCTTTTTCAACCCATCAAATTAATGTCAATTTTTTTTCACCTACATTTTCTCACTAACCAACCATATCCCACGTTATTTTTCCTTCTCTCTTTTTCTTTTTTGTTTTTCTTCCCGTCTCTCTCTTTTTTCCCCTTCTGTTTTGCTAATTATCTTTGTCTAAATGATATTCTTTGCTTTATATCCAGATTTGAATTTCAATTCCTAATATATATATATATATATATATATATATATATATATATATATCCAAGCTCTGATTTCCAGAGAACGATTTTGGAAGGCATATATCACAACTCCACTTGTGAACCTCCACCCACCCCCAACTATCTCATTCTGTCAAACAAAGCACACTTTTTGTTTTTTTTTCCCCTTTCTGATTTTGAAGGTATATAATATTAATTTTTAATTTTAAAATGAGGTGTGAGAAGAGTATATTTTAAAACACATCTATCCTTAAAAGTAATTTTATTTAAGAGTATTTTAGTAATAAAATAATTTGTTAAGTAAGGGTAGGAAGAGCAAACAAGAGGGTGTCAATAGATCTCCCCATTACGTATTGGTTATCATTTGTTGAATTGGAGCTAATTAAGTTGGGATGTGCAAAAGTTTGTCAACGGATATCATATATATATTTCTCTTTCTTATTTTCTAGGCAAATAATAATAATAATAATCATAACAAAAAAATATTCTGTCTAATTAGTAGTGTATTTTTTAATCCATACCAACATTCACAAATATGATATACATTTGTTGATTAGTAATTTTTTTCCCTTTTATGAATACTAGTTTCAAGTTGTGTGCTATAAATTAGTTGCAAGGCAAGTGGATCCTAGAATATAAACATATATAGTTCTAGGGAATTGGCTGTGTACATCATGCACACGTCATTAGGGCTTACGTTAATTGTGTTCTAGATCATAGGATAATTATGCAATATAATATTATATTGTTTCTATTGTTGTCAAGTACTCATAGTTTCAAGATCTCAACAAAAATTTCTCTCCGACTTTATAAATAGAAATTAAAAGAAAGCTGTTAGTTTGATAGCCATGTATGTCTAATCATTGATGTGTCAGCATACACCCATAAACATTGACTAAACCAGAATTTTTTTTTATAAAAATGGGTCATAGTAAGTAAGTTTTCATTTTTAAAAGGGATTATTATGAAATTTCATTCCAATTTATAAGGTATTTTCAATATTACATTTTGTATTTTAAATATACACAATTTTTTGTAGTACCAACCGATTAGAATAAAGGGATGTGTCAGTTTTTTATTAATGAGACAAACATTTAACTAGTAAATGGTATAAAAACTATTAACTATAAATTAACAAATCACATAATATATACTTTAAAAAAAAATCACATATATACTGCTTTAAATATTCCAATTTAAAAGAAGTTTTTTATGGTATTATATACTTCATATGATTTGATAGTTTTGGCTAATGTAATGTAATAAGAAGTATTTAGAGAGAGGACTAGATGTTAGATAATTTTTTTCTTTTGCAATACAAATTGCATTATTTATTAATTATTTCTCAATACAGGATAGTGACAGACATTCCCGGCACAACTGATGTCTCCTTTGGTAAGGCCACTCTCTGCTGTAACATTATTTAATTTTTGGGCACTTTTAAAGTATTTTCACCAAATCATAATAGAATATTGGATTGGAAAAGAAAATAAAATATTAAGAAAGATAATCATTTTTTACTTTTTTTAAAAAAAATTGTTTACTCCTATTAGTCGATGTCGTAGGAAACACAATTCAATTCCCCTTTGCACAATAGGAAAAAATTAAGAAGGAAACATTTTTTACTTTTTACTGTTTTTTAAAGTTAAGAAGGTCAATCTTACAAATAAAATTACTACAATATCATTTTGTACATCAAACAATCATCGATACATGAGAATTAAGATTATATAATTTAATTTGACAATTATTCCCTTTAACAAGAAGTCAACACCAATAATATATAAGGATTGGCTCCTTCTTTTTCTATTGCAAATATTGTACGTAGGGCGCCTCTTAAACTTTTGTTTTCTATTTTAAAAATAAATACATGATTAAGTAAAAAAAAAAAAAAAAACTGCTAATAATGGAAGTAAACGCACCCTTATAGTTAGATAACTGGTTGCTGGCACTAACAAGAATATATTGACCTTTTTATCATGAAAAATAGTATGTTTTTGAACTAGAAAATGTTTATTCACAAAAATTCACAACTCAAGGGGACTGTACTTTTCATTTTTCTATTAATTTCCCCCTTTTATATAACTATATTTATGATGATTACTTAATAACTCAAATGCGGAATTCAACAGTTTATAGAGAAATAACAATCAAGCAAGTAATCCAAAAACAAAAAAAAAAAAAAAAAGAAAAGAATAACGACATGTAGAAATTACTTAGGTTTGGAATCTCAACGTGAGATCCTACTCTTGCAATGAGGATCTTCTATATACTATGTTCATTCACAAGTGATTATAAGAATGATACAAGAGTACTCTCAAGAAGAAGGCAGTATATTGATAAAGATACATATACATCTTTTTTTTAAAAAAAAAATCAAAAGAACGATTGGATTGCAAAAATAAAGGAATTCTAAATGGATTTTTTTCCTAGAATGAACCTAAACCAATTAGGAAGAGAGGCTAGAGAGTCCGTTGATGAATCTTACCTTTTTCCAAGGTATCGATTTTTTTCTTACTATACATACATTGTTTTATCTGTATCATACTATATATTATTTGATAAACCCCCCCCCCCCCCCCCACCCAAAAAAAAAAAAAAAAAAGACCATTTGTGAAGTCCCCAAATCATTCCTATTCGAATTGATCAGTTTCCCAAAAACAGAGAAGGGAAACAAAATAAAAAATCAAAAAACGTAACTTGGTTTTTTTTCCTTTTTATTTTTTATTTTTTAATTTTGGTGTCCCGATCAAGTTAGAGACATTCCTCACAATATTCAACGGCATTCCAAGTTATCAAAATTCAGCCACAAATGATTTAACAAGAAAATAAAATGACAAACAAGAACAACGTACACAAAAGTTAAACGAAATTGACAATAATCCAAATATAAAGGATATACTCTTTTTTATTAAAAGAAAAAAAAAATTCAACGAGGGGTTTCAATAATTAAAATCCTCTACCAGTAAATTAAAACCGAGAGAAGTAGATCGATTTCTATCAGTTTTCGGTTAAGTCTAAAATTTATAAAGTGATCAATAATATGACAGGGAGGGAGGTGGTGAGCTATGAAATGCCAAGGCCAAATATTGGGATCCACAGGTTTGTGTTTCTTTTGTTCAAGCAGAAACGCAGGCAAACAGTGGAAGCTCCGCCGTCGAGGGAGAGGTTCAGCACCCGTACATTCGCAGAAGAGAACGAACTCGGCCTTCCTGTGGCTGCAGTTTTCTTCAACGCCCAGAGGGAAACTGCTTGTAGAAGACGCTGACAATAAAACATTATCCAAATGTCCAACGCCCAGAACGAACTCTCTGGTACTACTTTGTAGCTCTCTGTATATTTGCTATATATGCCAAGCAGTACGGATATAATAATGGATATTGCAAAGAATAAGGCAGCGATGTCGAAGATATATTTTGTCGTAAATCTTGTATTGGTTCCTGTGTTTGTCGTTGTTTGCCGACTATATAACTTTATGATTATGAAACTCTTGTTGGGTTGTAGTAAAGATATTATCAAACCATTAGGTTTATTGAAATAAAAATTATCATCAGTTGATTTCTGATGCAATGCAACAAGGTTTGACTTTTATAGCGCGTTGGAACCATCCTAAGACCGAATAAGACAATTTTTTGGTTTTCATAAGATCTATTAACGGTATCGGATTCGAACAAAAATGTAGTGTTTTCTGAGTGAAAATAGGCCTACCAGCTATACTCACGATATACGTCATTTTTTGGTCACATTCTATCGTTTAGGCCTTCAAAATACTGTCTTTTTTTTTTTTTTTTAATAATTTCTATTTTTGTAATAAGTTGACATAGAAATTTCGGTTTCCAACTCCGATTGCGTTTTCATATACTTAAAGTCTAATAATAGTTTCCATTTGAGCCCTCCATTCAGTACTCTGCTTTTTTTTTTTTTTTTTTTTTTTTTTTAAAGAAAAAATTTGGTGTTTAATTTTAATTAAAAATTTTTTTTTTCGGTGATAGGCTGTTTTAGTTTACCGTCTATATTTTGTCCTATAAATAATGACACCCTCTTTTACAGATCTTGAATGAAATTTAAAATGTTTAATCTCTTTTTTTTTTTTTTTTCAATTTTGATATTCTTGGTAAATCAGTGAATTTTGATTTCAATTTATGACATTTTATAATTTGAATCACCCGATTTTGAAGCAATTTTCCTAATACTTACTGTCAATTTATAGGTTAATTGATCTATCTTTTTTATTTTATTGTTCTTATTTTTTTAATGTGCACTTCCACTACATCAATTTTCCTTTGGATGTATTTTATCAAGAATTATGATGTAGCTTTCTGTCTGTTCGGATTTGTTTTCTTCTAATTTTATGAGGTGGGTCTTCAAAGATAGAAATTTCGTCGCTAAAAGTTGCTAGCAGAAGTCCATAACTAAAACATTTAGCAATAACATGAACAAGTTTTGTATCGCTATATTAAGACTAAATTATATTTGAATATTTGTTTTAAACTGATTTTTCAAACTAAAAATTCTAGTTTTTTGTGAGTGGAGCCAGTATAGAAACACGTCATGGGATCGTCAAATTGTAGATGGACGTCATATATGACTGGAGTTGGCAACAATATTTTTGAAATTGCAAGATAAGTTTAAAATCAATCATGAAAAAAAAAAAAAAAACGTATAGCATTCCAAAAAGAATTTAAAATCGTCAATATTTTAAAATCAAACTTATACAAAAACAATTAAAAGATAGTCAATACCATCACATATTCATCAAAACTTAGAATCATCAATGCATAAAACTTTAGACAAATTTCACATTTTCCCGCCAAACTTTCGGCATTGTTATAAAAATGCTAACTATAATTTAACTTGTATTACTTGTTCCCACTTTGAGTCTTGAATCATTAGTAAATTTTCCCCTTCTGCTATTTTTTTTCAATGAAAATTGGGGAAATTTTTCAATTTTGTCCCCCAAATTTTGGAACTCATTGCTCCCTAAACTTTGAAACATTAGCACAATATTCCCTTATATGAGTCTTATTAACGAAATTGCCCCATGTTAGTCTGAATTAAAATGATATAAAATAATAATTTTACCCCATTGACGTAAATTATAACAAAATTTAAAATATTAGAAGGTTTAACTATTCTTCTTAATGAGAAGGAAAAAAAAGTCTTATTTGTTTAAAAACTTAAAAGAATTTAGTTTTTTTTTTTTGGTGTTATTTGAGTTTTTTTATTTATCTTCAGAGTTTTTTTTTTTTTTTTTCAGATGGCATTTTTTTCATTTTACACGAGAATTGTTTAAAAAATTTATGTTTTCACAAAATGACCCTTTTTTATTTTGTCCTTTTGAGTGACACATGACAATTCTGTTAACAAAACTAATAGAATGGAAAATTTTTCTAATGTTTCAAAGTTAATGGGATATTTTGTGACAAATTAAAATTTGGGGAACTTTTTGTGACAAAGACTAAAATTCAAAGAGAAAACGTGAAATCTTTCCTAAAATTTATCCTCTTTTCATCACAACATATCGTCATCATTAAAAACTGATAATTCCTAAATAAAAAAAAACTCTTCAAAACCAAGAATTATGTTATTCATAATCAAAATGCCAAAATCTACATCAAGATCACGAAACTGAAATTCATTCGATTATTCAAACTATAACCCAAAAAAAAAAAAAACACACACACACACACACACTACTCACAAAAATAAGATCTAATTAAAAAAAATCCTAAATTAAAATCTTTAAAATTGTAATATCCAGAAAATTTGCAACATTACTTCGTGAAGTTGATCAAGAATGTGATTGTAAATTGGTAATTACAATATTATGAATGGATGATTTCATGTCATAATTCAATTATGTGAGTCTTAAATGAGAAAAATTCAATTTCTATAACTTGTGGAAATTTTAGAAATAAGGCCATATGCTAAAAAATTTTTAACCTCGTCATTTTAACGTAATGTTTTTCTTTTTTTTTTTTTTTGTAATTTTTTTAATAATTTGATATTTGCTGAAACAAAACGTGTGACTTAAAATTCTTCGGGGAGATGATAAACATTCTTGTGTAAAAATGAAAGATAATCTGGTGGATTACCAAAAGTGTTATACCGGCTTACTTGTTAGTGCCGATGATTGAAATCGGCAACAATCGACCAAACATCAAAAATAATCTGCTGGAATATCAAAACTAATCTACCATATTACTCTACGATAGTGGGAGCCTAAGACAATTGGCCATATTTATTGAGAAGAGCATATTATCTCGTAGATATGTAAAAACAATCTACTTGATTACTCTCTAACAACTGGAGCAATTGAAGTTGGAGATGGTCAACTATATTTTACTGAAATCAAAAGAAAATTTGAAAGATTATCAAATGAAATCTAGTTGGATATCAAGTAATCTTCCAGAATACTCTCGAGACACAAGAGACCAAAGGCCATTAATCGGTGATGCTGATTTTGATGGAATCTAGTTAATTGCCGGTGGTTATCTACTAGATTTAACCAAGTAAATAGAAAGATTTAAAATATTTGAAGTAAACAACATTCAAAAGCAAATTTACAAAATTGATAATTTATTTACTACATAGCCTACATGGATTAAAAAAAATTAAATCTACCGAATAAATTTATAGTTTACTGCTATTTATTATAAATATTTTTAAAAACATGTTATTTGCTTTAACTATTTTACTGTAAATGCTATTTATTTCTTCTTCCCTTGTTCAATTGGAGGTCAAAAAACTAAAACTACTAAAAACTATCATCCCACGGAGGATGCCAGTCAGAATCATGAAGGTTAATAAGTAGAAACTTCAGGATATTAATTTTGTGTTCCAAATACATGACTTGACATTACTCGATCCAAGGCATGAATCTATAGCATTGGTGGAAAGAGCCCATTCAAAATAGCAATGGCCGGCCTGGTGGAATGCAAATTCCCACGAAGCCCCAACGCCCGGTGAAAGGAAAGGCCATTCCCATGTCACGTGCAACATTGTACTGCGTAATGATGCTCACCCCCTTTTTTTTTATTTTTTTTATTTTTTTTTATTTTTTATTTAACGGTAAAGACAATCTCTTAGGATCCCATTTTGATTTGAGCAACAAAGGAATAAGGACAAAAACAAAAAAACAAAAAGACCAAAAAAATCCTCTTCTTACTGTTTTGCTCAACAAAATCTTCTTCAATTATGACCCAATATTAAATTGTATGAAGTATACGATCAAGTTCATAAAACAGATAAAATGTATGCCAGATAAAGTAATAACATAACCGTAAATATTTACCCAAAAAAAAATATATATGTGTATATATAACTTAAAATCTTCCGGTCTCAACTTGAATTATTAACCTTATGTACATAGGATGATATAGTTTTAAAAATCTAATATGGTCCAAAATATTTAAATATAGTTAAATTCGATATAATTAAATAAAAGAAATAGCACATGAAAAGTTTATAATTTTAGGATTATTCTATGTAGATGAAACATCTTGACCACTTCATTTCTGGGCCATTGAATTTTGAAGCCACACATCCATTATATCAAATTCACATATGTCTTTGGTAATTTTAATGTACGATGCACATAAATTTCGAGCTACTAAGTATGTACAACTTTTGTAGTTTTTTGTACGCACATCTTAACTTTTAACCATGTCAATAATGTTAGTTCATTTGTAATTTATGCTGTTAAAAAAATAATAATACATGCACAAGTAGAAAAAACAAAAAAAAAAATCTTTTAAAAACAATAAATAGTCATTAATCAATAAAGTAATAAAATGGTTCGTTTATCAATATAAACGCATAGCATAATCCGTTGAAAATATTATTTTTTATTTAAGAGTATTATTTTATGGGAGAGGAGTGAAATGCCTTACCTTTCTCTCTCTTAATCCCAACGTGTCCAAGTTATTTGTGATCAAGTATCATGCGAATCATCACTATAAAGAATATATAACTTTGAAATTAACCAAAAAAAAAATTTTGACGACTGAAAAAGGAAAAGGAAATAGTAGAAAGGAACGGTAATGGAGTTTGGGTGAAGATTTTGGGTTAAAATCTTCAAACAAAGACACCAAGTCAAATTATTATTATTCCATTTCCTTTGTCCCAATTTCTTAGTTTTCATGATGTAAATATAGACGTGTCCGCACTCTTATGATCTTTCAAATAACTACTTAATGCCAAAACTGGAGTTGAAAATTCATCAAATTCTGTATGAAGACAAACGATTGAATATATATACATCATATAAGATTATTTATTATTTTTTGGTATGGGGCGAAGACTCCTAACTCCTACTTATTAAAGAAAAAAAAAAAAACAAAAACACTTCCAAATTTCTAACTTAAGAACTATTGTGTAAATCTATTTCCTTCTATTTGCTGAACAAGTCCCAGTTGAATAAGGTTCACATTAAAATTTGGTAGGTTTCTCTGTGTATTTAATTTTGTTATGACCATTGTGTCACCTTTAATGTTGGGATTCGATTCACACATTCACTTATTTATGTCATTTTCATATCTCTTTAATAATATTGTATCACGTAGTTAATTGACATGATATTTTATTAAATGACACTCGATGTTATTGTTAGAAATAAAATTAGATAATAAAAAGGAGACAGTACTCCATAAATATA
Organism: Ficus hispida; assembly: GCA_025413025.1. Classification (NCBI taxonomy): domain Eukaryota; kingdom Viridiplantae; phylum Streptophyta; class Magnoliopsida; order Rosales; family Moraceae; genus Ficus; species Ficus hispida. Next base: position 2,196,201 of record CM046363.1, read on the forward strand.
AATATATATATATTTTTTAATATTGTAACTCCCATTTTTTTTTAAATAACTATTTGATTTTCGATCAATTACCAAATCTTACGGTGTTGCATAATTATTAAAGTACTTAGATTCAGGACCACTTACAATGTCCTTTCAATTACTGGAAAAATTTTAAATTTTCTTCTAATTTAGTTATTGTTACTGTCCCTCGAATTTTAACTTATAAGATTTGTTTTTGTAAATTTGAAAATTGTAAAAAGAATACCCATCTCTTAGATTTTTGGATAAAAGTTTATTTGTCAATCTATAGTTGACGGTAGTTAAAATAGTTGTTGTTCAATCTGTTCCACCAAAATAATAATAATAATAATAATAATAATAAATAAATGAAAGAAAAAAAGAAAAACAAAAAAAAAACATTTATTTCAACATATTAGTTAATAATAAGAAATTAAAAGTCTAAAAGGCAATGATGGTGATTGAGAGTATAATTTACATTTTTCAAAACAATTTCAAAGCAGGAATAGCAAAAGACCTAGACTTGTCCCACACTCGCCACTCTGTTTGGTATCCTCCCATATAAGAATAGTCTCAACGTCTAAAATACTGTCATTACACACACACACACACACACACACACACACACACATATATATATATATATGAATATAAGTGTGGGTTAGAGATATTAGAGGAGAGGTCAAAGTCAACAGAGAAGCTGATTATATATCTCAATATTCCAAAAGAAATTTTTGGCCACCTGACTTGACCCATTATTAACATTAGAATTGTTTTTTGTTTTTGTTTTTGTTTTAATTTGTTTTTGTTTTGTTTGTTTTTTTTCTTTTTAATAATATTACTTGATAAATATTAGAGTTTTTGATGCTCATGCAAAACATTACTGTAGGGATAATTTTGTTTTACTTTTAATAGTACTCCATTACCCTCTAGAAACTTTTATTTGATCCACACGAGTAACACACACACACACACATATACATACACGTTCCTAGTCTTTGATGACGCATATATATAGCTGACCATCACACTCATTTCATTAGTAAAAGAGATGTCAGTATTACGTTTTATGACATAACTTATAGAATTGGTAGTCACTAAGACGACTCCCACAAAAGGCAGAGAGTGAAGAATACAAATGATTTGTGAAGAATACAAATAATTTATAAGTATCACAAGTTCTCTTTTAATTAATAATTATTTATAAATTGTAACTTGATAGGATCTATTTATGGGTTCAGTCTAATAAGTTTTTTTCTCTTGAAGACATTGTAGTTAATTTAACCAGTGAAAATTATACGTATGTTGCTAAGTGTGATTAAAAAGAACAAAGAAAAAAAAAATTATAGAAGAGCAATTACTCGAGAATCCTGAGTATTCCATTTCCTGATGTTAGCAATGTATAGCGGTCAAATAGGATCATTTTCTTCTCAAGACCTTTTACTTTTTTTCACTCCCTCTTTAATCTTCTTCATGCCCGTCTCAGCATATTTTGAACCATAGCCAAAATATTTAAGAAAGGACCTTTGTTCGAAATTTTCGTTATCCTTCTTTTTAATTGGATGTTTTTGTATTAATCGTAAATCCTTGTTACCAATATGTTTCCATCTTCCTGGACCAAAAACAATCATAGACACATCACTTAAATTATCAATAGCATTATTCTACATTTCAATTTTGTCTTCCCCATCTGTTTGTTGATCTCATTCATCAGCATAATCGCACATATTTCATCATTCTAACTTCATGGTTTTTCTATCATCACTTCGTCATCCCCTAAATATAGATATATATATATATATATATTTTTTTTTTTTTCAATTGTTTCTTCACTTAACCTCATTACATTTCTCTTACTAATTATGAGATATTTGTCAAAAGCTCCTTTTTGAGATTGAATTAAACTTTCGATTCTTCTGTGTTTCTTGGCTTTGTCAGATATATCATGATGCATATTTTATACCAGACATATTTATTCTGAACTTAGGTATATACGTATTAAAACCCAATCAACACAACACAACATTATCAAATATATATAGTAAATAACTTATGTAAAAAGCAGTAGTTACCAAGTCGATAAGAAATCAGTAAGACAGACAAATCTGGACATTTTTGGCCCAAATAACATAATATTTTTTCAAATTAAAGTCTTTCAATTATGACTTGTTTTTTGTGCTATATTTTCAATGATTTTTTTTCCCCTTCATCTTATACATGCATTGTCGTATAACAAAAATATAGGCAATTTTTATGAGAAATTTTTTGGACGTTCCTAAAATTGTAATGTTAAACAACCGCTTAACTCACCTAGAGGAAGGACCGGTATTCATTTTACTTGGACGCCCTCTAGTGACTTCTACTTTAATTTTTAATTAACTATCTGTTTCTTGTTTCTTGACCACTAGGATGTAATAATGACTGACATTCTTTCATTTAAATTTCACGCTTCGAGAGGAAATGGAAACTGAAAAAAAAAACATAACAATTTATTTCTAAAGTAATATTAGGTTCCAAGTAGGGTTCTCTCCTTCTCTTTCTCTGAATACGAAAAAAAGTTACATTGTTTGGTTGGAGCCTTGGCACAGCCTCCGAATGCATCGATGGGCTTCTAACCCTGAAGTTCAATCCCCAGACTCATATTTACGCCGGCTTTCTCATGATGGTGGCTGTGTGTAGAGCGGGGTATTCGTTGGGGTGAATCTAATTTGTCTTGGAGGTGAGTTGTCCTTCTAGGATAGCTCCGCTCGATCTGACTGCCGTTCAACTGTCGATGGCTTGCTACCGGTGGATCTTTCTTTTATTTTGTTATAATAAGCGTGTTGATTCCTTTGATGTGTGTTTTTTTTTTTTAATTTACTCTGGTGCTTTTGCTTTGGTAATAATTAAGGTGATATCCTCCGCTTGTGTCTCTCATCCGTTTGTTATTGAATATCGTGGTGTCAGTGTCCCCATTACATGAGGATTGGTCTCGGTTGACTGAGCTAGTCTATTAACTGTTTTGATGTTGTTTAATGAGCAACGGTCAAGTTCGAAGTTTATGTACCGAGCGGGTCTTTCCCCATTTGAGTCTCAGTACTTGTATTTACCCCTATGATATTTTGATCTTTACTGATGGATCCGATCTTTGATTTGGGATTTAGTTCCTTTGTATTTGGGGTCATTTGTGTCTTATGTATTTTTTTTTTTTTATGAAATGAAATTTTTCTTTAAAATATATATATATATATACACATATATATATTAGTTTCCAAGTCTATATATATATGTTAGGATTTGTATCATAAAGTAACACAAATTTGACGTTTTAATTGTTATAACAATTTTCTATTAATAAATGTATATGTTCGAATAATTTATCTTCATTGAGAGTATAAACTCTGTTTCATTAATCATGTGTCATGGGTTTGATTAACGACCCAACAAAATCACCGACACATTAGCTTCTAATAGGTTATGCATATGTGGGATTATGTGCAAGAAGATACACTTTTAAGGTGAGTACTCTAAATTAAAATCTGCAATCGAACCCTTTATTTTTATATAAATTTGTGATAGCTGTCTACGGGAGATGGTTTATGTTGTCATTTATGTGACTATCTTAATCGAGGAGTCAGAACTATATTTCAGTTGATGCATACATTAAAATTCTTTCTTTTTTTTTTCAGATAAAATAAATTTTAGTAAAGGTTATATGAGAATTTTTAATTTTTAATGAATTTATATGAGAAAGTATAAACTTTTTTTTATATAAAATTAATATTATTAAGAATTATGTGAGAGTTTTATATTTTTAATAAGGGACTGAATGAGAATTTTTTAAAAATTATTAACTTTTTAGAGCAAAATTAAAAGAACAAAAAATCTCAGTGGGACTACAGCCCCCACTGACACCACTCTAACTCGGCCCCTGATCTTAATCTGATTGTATAATCAGCTATATATGTACGGATTGCGTCTTTTAATATGCCAAAGGGTAAAAGCACCCTAAATTTAAAGAACATGAACGAATGATATATTATCAAAGACAGTGATTTGTTCAGGAATCATTAAATTTAGAATATTAATTGCGTACATATAGAATTTATAACTCTTTTATTGAGGAAAAAAATTTTTAATGTTAGCTTCTTAAAACTTTATTTGAGATTCAGATAACTTTAATAGAGATCTCGGTCATTATTTAATTATCTTGTGCATATAATTGAATTATTTTATAAAGTTATCTAAGATAGAAAAAAAAAAAAAAAAGGGCACTATAAGATCAATATAATCAAGAAAGTACTTAATAAATCATGTATATCGTCTGGTGATGTTAAATTCAGTTTCAAAAATATAGGAACTCGGAATCTGCATTTTCATATGGAAATTTGACTTGTACAAACAATTGTAATGATGTACATATAGCCCAGGTTTAAGCAGTTCAGAGGGCATCCCACCAACATGGAGAAATTATGTGGAAAATCTAAATATAAGATGACATTAAACGACTTTTAATAGGGTTGGGGAAAACAACAATAAATAAGACGGAAAAGGTGTGCATTTGACATTTATAATTTTATTTCTTTTATAAGGTAAAGAATTTCCCTCTTCACATACTCACATTATAATCATTATTATTACATTATTATCCTAATCGTCGTTATAATTATTATTCTTATTATCATTATTGTAATTATTATTTGGATTATTGTTATTGTTATTATTAGTTGGAATCATATACATGTGTATATTTTTTGTTGAATTTTTTTTATACGTGGATGTAAATCTATTTTTTCAGTTTTTTTTTTAAATTAATATTAGAAACAAAAAGTAAAGATCAAGAGCACATTTTAGACTTTCAAAACAAAAAAAAAAAAAAAAAAAAGGACACATTTTAGAAAAAGAAAAATTTAGAATAGGGATTAAACAATAAAATTTTTAGGGATACGCATGGAAAACTACTATTTGACAGAGTTACAAGAAAAATGCTTAAAATACTAGTTGAGAACATATTAGAGAAAAATTATTCCAATAAGGACAAATTAGAAGGAAAAAAAAAATTATCGAATATATTATTCTTTCTAAATTTTTTTTCTTGGTAACAAAAAAGGTCAAAAAGAGGGGGGGAAAATGTATACTCCAATTCACAATTTAATACTTTACTTTTGCTTCCTATTGGGATACATTACAAAAGTACTTAACATAATTAATTACGGGGATTAATGGATGAGATGGGGCTCTACATAAATTCTATGATCTATGACGCAAGCAAAGCTAATAATATCTCAAATTTCTTTAGTCAGATTTTGTATTCTATAGGAATCATTTGTTGAAAAAGGATTGAACAGTTCTGTTGTTGACGTGGTAGAGGTGGAAGATTAGCTCGACTTGGATTTGATCTTACCGTACACAAACTGTGAAGAAAATTTATATATTCCTAAAAGAACGGCTCCGGCTTCACAAAAGCCCACTAAATCAGGTAGGATTTTGGTATATTCTTCTTTGTCTGAACTGCCTGAACATTCAACTATCCTTGTGAATAGGAATGGTGTTCCCACTGAGACAACATTATTCTCCGATGAATAGCGTCTCGCCCGAGCCTTCAATAATATTGACTGCTAATTACGAATCAACAGGTAGAAGTACTGCTACTATTTCTGAATCTACCGAAATCTCAAATTGGGATAGCAGTGCTTCGCAAGTCAGGAATAAAGTCCTCAACCCTACAGATTAAATATCTGGCAATCCTTCTATGACGTTGATTTTAGTATCATTATAGGATAAAATTTAGAGTGCGATCATCTACACCTTAATGATAATGTGTCGGTTCATTCAAACGAAATTTCTTATCAAGCAAGTACAATTGTCTGGTCTTCATTTTGAACCTTCGATATCGCTTGCTAATACTTGTTACGAGATTAGCAGTATTGCTCCCAAAAATTGTGTTGGTCATGTTGATGTCAAAGGTTTTAGACTTTAGTGCAGTTAATAGGAAGAGCCGAAACAAGAAAAATGCAATGAGCCAGTAAAAACAAGATGGAGCTCCATAATATTAGTGTCAGTGGTTATACTTCGGCAGATTTACAGATGACAACTCTTCTGAAAATCGAAACCTTGATGACGATGATGCTATGAACAATTATATTATTACTTACAAAGATGAAAAAAGTGTTATTTCATATTCTTTAGCGAAATTGGAACATCATATTATGAGGAAAAAAACTAGATAAAAATCTGGTCAAGAAAATTCATCATGCAAGCTTAATACTCATAGTAAAAAGGGTTTTAATTAAAATATAATGGTTTTTTTTTTCTTATTTGCTTGCTTTTGGTTTTGTTTTGTTCTCCTTTTTTTAGAGGATTTTTTTTTTTTTTTAAGTTTTGTAAGACCTACTTGTTTTCTTCTCCTTGTACTAAAATTCCAGCTTATATCCCTCACCATTAATAAGTAATAATAATAATTACAAATTTAGCTTACACAAAATAAGGAATCTTCCATTCACACAAATTTAGCTTATTTCTTATAAATCGCTTTTATTATAAGAAACTTATTTGGTTTTATTTATATTATTTTCCTAAAATTCTTAATAATCAATCAGGGTATGTGCAAATGGAGAAACACCTGCAATGAACTTACCCATGTAATCATATGCCAGATGACTTGGTATAATGGGAACTTGAAAACAAGCTTCTTGTCTTTTTGTGGTCAAATACGACATTATATTTGGACGAAAAAGAGTAAATGGTGGTATTTATAGCTAAGTCTACTAATTAATTAGTATATTGACATAGATTAATTACTTATAATTTATTGGTGGCACAATTACTATACCATCTTCTTCTTAAAAAAAATAAAAAAATAAAAAAAGAGAGAGAAAAAAATAAAGAAAGAAATAAACCAAAAAAAGAAAAAGAAAAGAAAAAAAAGGGATGAAAGGAAAAGATGAGTTCTAGTTGCCCAAAAATAATTTCAAGTTAATTACAATCAATCCATAGGGTTACTTTTTCACATAGTACTTTAAAAAAATGTATTTCATGTACCATGTTAATTAGTAATTCTAACAAGTATACATTGTATTGTAATTATCAAAATTACTTATTCAATTGAACCTACCTCGTACAATTATTATAGTACTATGCATAATAATGACTTTGGTAATATTTACAGTAATTACTGAAATAATTGAACCTGACATGCATTGACAAAAAATAATCATTTTTTATTAATTACAAAAAAAAAAAAAAAGATTGTAAGTACTATTTTTTAGGGGATCATATACTAGTTTTAATTAATATTATAAAAAAAATAATGTTCAAGGAAAAAATATTGGTTTTGTAAGGAATGTGAAGGTCATTATTAACAAAAATATTCATACATAAATATGAAGATCACGGAGTAAAAAATAAATAGCAGAAAATTTAAAACATCACGCGAATTTTCATAGGTTTCAAGGGGTTTTTTTTTTCCGCGTCCCGCCACGTGTCGGGTCCTAAACCCATTACAGGGCATTTTTAAATAAAAAAATTAATTTTTTAATTAGTTCTTTAATTTTTTTTTTTTGCTTTGTTTATCTATTCCACGCGATTCTAAACTCGTCACGTGACAATTATAAATAAAAATTAATTTTTAAAAATTAAAAAATTAATGAAAATTAAAAGTTAATTTTTTTGTTTTGCTTTGTTTTGCTTTGCTTGTTTGTCTATTCTACACGTGTTTTGTGCATGCATTTCAACTATTTTAATAAGAAAGGCGAATTTTTTTGCGATTTCAAAACAACATGGTGAATTTTATTTTGTTAGAAAAATATAAGAAATAATTGTATCATGTTTTAAAAGTATAAGCTGCATTCTTGTTATTTTATTCTTTTGAATTTGTGGTTTGAGATATTTTAACTCAAAATGTTGCGATGAAATTACTATTAAATCATGTTTGTAATAATTACATTTTTGCATTTCAATTGAATGAAGAAGAAATTTTATCAATATTCCTTAAAATATTTGGCATGAGGTGTTCACGTAAGCATCACAAAATTGAAGGGTAAAAGGTGATTTTGTTTTTTCTCAAAGGAAAGAAATAAATATTCATGTTCCAGACTTCACTCTCCTGAAAATCCGCCATTGAATTCGTCTCTGTCGGCAAGCACTTTAACTTTCAAGAGTAAGCTTCATGCTAAGTTATGGCTCAAAACTTTCTCCAAAAAAAAAAAAAAAAAAAGCCCAAAAACCAAAAACCAAAAACAAAAACAAAAAAAACAAAAAACAAAAAACAAAAACAAATATAAAAATAAAAAAATATTAAAAGTATTATTGTAACGACATGTGCCTCCTTTAATATGATATTGTTTGCTTTGGGTTCATCCTAAAAGGTCTCGTACCATTAAAAGGAGGTATATTTACTTATGATCCATCACATATATCCATCCTCAAATAATGTGTAAGTGCACAGTTTACCTTTTTCCTTCTAGAGATTAATAACTATCACAATCACCCATCTTTTTGGGGTCCAACGTCCTCATTGACCGCACTTTCGGTTGAGTATAGGCTCTGATAGTGACAGTACTTTTAGTTTTTTTTAGTTCACTAAAGATAGATAGGCGTAAGATGGTAAAATTATGAGCATTATGTCATTTTGATTTTTAAACTTTAATTTTTATAAATTACTTCTTGAAGTTTAATTTTTTGATAATTTTAGTCCTTAAAACTATAATTGACGAAGAATATTACTCTTTTATCGTCTGATAACTTGAGATTTCACAAAATTGTTACATTAAGTAAAAACGTTCTTTATGAATGTTTGTTGACAACCGTTGATAATTAACTAGAAAATTACGCACTCAGTCTAACTACATCTGTCAAACATTCGGTTATTTTGCGATAGGTAGGCAATAATCTTTATTAATCTCAGAATTCCTTTTATCAATTTAGTGCTGAGGACTAAAACTACCAAAAAAACAACAATTCAAAGAATAATTTAAAGAATTACAAAATTTCAAATACTAAAGTGATACAATTCACATTGTTCAGGGACTAACAGTGCTAGTAACACTTGTACGATTATGTAATACAATTTTATTATAATCACGGAGTGCAAAAATTAATATGTCAATTTATAATACAAACAAGACTATATAATAATGATTATTAGTGATAGTTTTTTTTTTTTTCTTTCTATTGAATGGTCTTAAGTCGGCGGTCCTAGCAAATGAAACTTTTTTTTTTCCTTCTCAAATTCATGTACTATTAGTCGATTTATGTACAACGTTTTATACTTAATATGTAACACATTAAATTTTAGAAAATTTATTACTCCAACTAACATGTATGAATAGAAAATATTACGTGCTAATGAGTTAGTATTACACGATATTAGTCTCGATATATAATACATTGGTTTGACTGCATGATTATCGGATTTAAGACCTTACTTATGTATTTATTTATAATAATTTATTTTGAAGTTCTTAATATTTAACAGAAATTTAAGACTTTACTTATGCATTTATTTATAAGAATTTATTTTGAAGTTCTTAATATTTAACATAAATTCTTGCAGTGTCATTTTTATAATTGTTATTATGATAATGATAATTATTATTAGATTTGCTTTTCTGCTGGCCCCCGAAAAGGTCATAGGATGTTACTTGGTTGCTTTGGCCATATGATGTTGACTCAACTAATTTTTAACAAAACTGCGCGTTTGGTGTTTTACATTTTATCTTTGACGCGTTTTCATATTCAATAATGCAGTTTCTAATAATTCCCTCAACCAAAACAAAAAAATAATAATAAATAACAGATAAAATAAATAAAGTGAGCTTTTATGTACCAATATTACTAATCCGCGTAGCCTTTGCCCATTCGCCTTTCTACTGGTTGTTTGATTGAAGTATAGTATCACGAGACCTATCCAAGTTGTCCTTATGTTGGACACTCCTTATAAGTTTGTATATTTGGAACATCGATTAATATTCCGTTTGAATTATCGGTTTGACACTGTTTAAATTAATATTTAAAAAGTTTTTAATATTTTTTTTATAAAAATTTGAATTTATCATTCGATTTTACTTTTCAAATGTATGATCCGAATGCGTATTTAATAGGAGGCATTCCAAACTTCTAGTTCTGCAAGAAATAAGAGGTTCAGAATGATAGTTTTACTTCACGATAGTTGGGAGGTTCCTCGAAACCCCAACTTAAACCTGGTTTTATTATTATTTTAATATCTTTATTTTTATTATATATTTATATTTACACCATTTAAAATCTGATTTTTTCCCCTAATATCTTCATTTTTCCTTTTTTCGTTTTTAAATTTGTGGTAATTACATACTCGTGTACATATAGTTCTATGTTTTCATTTTGCACTTTTTTCTTTACTAGTTTTCACTTCTCACTTTCCTGTAATAATAAACAACTAGTGATCACTAAAATTAAGCACATTGCCACACGCCGTCCCACTAACATTCAAAAGTTAATCAGTGTTCATCATATCCCTTAAAGCAAAAATTTAATACCAAAAGACTATAGTTTTCTGACCATCATCACTAATACATGTTCGGTGTATCGTGTTAACCTTCTATACTATTTAAAATCATATAATGTTTGACAATATATACTCTTTTCAATTTAATACGAAATTAAAAGTTAATACAACACACATACTGTGGTATCTAATATAATGAAAAAATATATATTAGACTGTATTGTATAATTTTACCTAAATAATCATATTAAAAAACATGTAAAGTATTCCAAATACATCAAATTTAATAATGGAGCCAGAGTCTAGGAATGTATCTAAAATTGGAGTTCGGGTAAGGATCCATGATCGGGGTCAAGGTCGAGGTTGGGTTTTGATATTAATGTAGGAATACGTCAAGTTTTGGGACCAGGGTCATGTTTGGGTTCAGGGCCCCATACTAAGTTTGGGTTTCAGGACCTGGGTTGAGGTTGTGGTTAGATTTTGGTACCAATGTTGAGTCCTATTAGAAGAATGGTGCAGGAGTCAGGTTTCGAGACTTAGGCCAGAACAATTTTGAGACTTAGGCCAGGGATCAAAGCTCAAATTTCCGTATTGGGTTTGGGGTTGTATACGTTTCTCAATCGGGGCTTGGCTCAAGTCTTGTTGGGTTTCGGACTAGGGTTTTAGAATAAAAAACATAAATATTTGTTCATTAACCGGTGAATAAAGTTGGACACTTCATTCTTTCAAGCTTGTGATGTTGTCTACTTGAGATTTATGGAATGACTTATCTGGGTTTTTTGCAAAGATGTTGCAAAATAGAGACATCTAGTCGTTAGAAAATAAATTGAACAAAATAATGTTAGAATATGTTCTTTATCAAGTGTCACTCTCATAAAATAACTTGTATTATGTCAATAGCTGGTTAATTAAAGTAAACCTTACTCTTCAGTGATTGGCAGACTCACATCAATTGTGTTGAGACATCAATATATAAGTGAAGACATTTTGTATATCAATTATATCTCGGTGTGGAGACATGCTATATTAGGTGGTAGGAAACTTCAATCACAGTTATGTAATTTATAATTTCACCTAAGAAGATGAACGGCATCCCCATGTTTTGTTGATTCGGAAAACTTGAGTGAACAAGATCTCGTGTTTACTAGGTTGACTAAATTTCTCTTTGATGTGCTCAAATGTAAGACACTCATTAGAGAATCAACAATACTCATGAAAAATATGTAATTGGAGACGTTAGAGCTATTTACTACACATAGCTCCAATTACTATTATTGATTGAGCTACATATATACCTCGGGTTCCTTTACTATTTCACAAAATTTTCAATAAGTGAATCGAGATAAATTATTTAACTACAAGATAAGTTGGAACTCATCTAAGTCCTGGGTAGATTTGTAGAAAAGTGCCAACCTACCATAAGGGTAGGTGGCGTTCGCGTCTGGCACTCCCAGAAGGGACTATGTGCAAGGGATGGCAGTGTTTCCCTTGGGAATGAGGCTTCGCGGGGATCCATCCCAAAGAAGGCAGGGATGGGATTGGGGAATGAGGTAAAATTTTATTCCCAAAGGTTGGTGGGGCGAGAACGGGAAAAGCACTCCTAGTCTCGTCTCCGCTCCAATATATATATAATCTATATATACATATATATAATACTATATATAATTATCTTTAAACGTTATTAGTATTTTCATTGAAAAAAGAATAATAGACTCTACCCAATATCTAAGGAGGCTATCAATATCCAATTGTTAAATGTATTAATCAAGCATAATTGGTTTTCTTTTTTTTTTTTTAACTAAAAAGAGGATTAATATATATTTTTTTCAGATGCATAATTATAATAAATGGTCAATGGGGCGGATTTGAGGAAAACCCCCAACAGGGAATCCCCATCTCCGGCCTCACTTTTAGGGATGAGGATAGTTTTGGGGGGAAGAGATGGGGAAGGAAAAGCATTCTCCAGTCTCACACCGCTCCGTTGCCATCCCTATATGTACAATTTTGAATTTTTCGAGAGAGTTAGATGATTATATAGATCCATGAGAATTAATTACTTATTATGAAAACAATAGTTAATTATTCAACTTTAAATCAAATATATTATATTGTTGGTAAATAATTAGATATTTAGTTTATGAAAGATAGATAACTAAATTAATTACCTTGTACAAATAAGTACATAATAAAATATGATTCTTTATTTTTAAGAAATAATTACACAAAAAGTCCATTTTTATATTACCGTTTTAAAATATATCTGTTTTTTAATAATATTACATATATGTCTATTTTTTAAGAAATAAATGTCTATAATACCTATTTTATTCTTTTACTATAATTGATATCATTTCATTTTATATATTCTTTATTTTCCTTTTTTGACTTCAATGATGAATATTTTTTGTTGATAAATGTAAACTACTTTTAATAAACCTAATTTAGTTATTAATATCAAAATAATTATCATTAGTACAAAATATTTACTATAAAGATGATGATTTGGATTAAGTAATAGACAAACCACAATGAATTCATTATGAAAAAACCTACTTATTTATATAATATACTACAAATCAAAATTGAAAAATAATACAATAGTATCGAATTCTTTATGAAAAATCCCTATTATTAATATAAACTAGTAGGAATGAAATCAAACCTCTTTTTATGATAAAGATTGATTCATTATACGAATTTTTTTTAGATGTTCTTTTTTCTTTATTTAGCTCATTCTCATTAATATAATTTTTAAGAAAACATTCCTTGTGTGGTTCATTATGAAGATTTACACCTTCTTTACGATAAATAAATAAAAATTGTATATTTTCCTTTTATATCATTTCCTTTTGCAATTTCATTAATTAAATCAACTTTAGTCCTCTTTGATAAACATCTTAGATTCCTTTTTTCTTTTCTGTTTCTTTTTTCTTTCTTTATAATTGTTATTCTCAAAGATACCAAGCATGTAATTCTGATCTTGATGAAGACTTTTCGTGACAAAACTGCAAGTGAATGATGTCAAATTTTAATAGCAGAAAAGTGAGTAGGAATGCCATCCTTAAGAATTATTGTAATCGAATTTTCACCAAGTGCTATACTTAAAATAATCCTCATTTTATCTAGACAATTCAATCACAATAATGAAAACAAAAATATAAAACTAAAAACAACGATAAAAAAGACAATTTAGAAGATAAATTGAGAAGAAATAAATATGAGAAAAGTTTAGAGGTTCGATTTCACCTAGTTGTTAACTATGTCTTTTCATGCCAATTTATTACTAAACAAACTTTTTGATTTATAAGCCAAGAATCATAGGACATTCAACTCCCTCTCCTAAGTGTCAATCTAAAAATATTATTAAAATTTGATTTTGATATCCCTATAAGAACTGAAAAAAATAAGAATTCATTATGAGCCATTATTCTTTTAATTGAATTCAAAGGAATTATAGGCCTCTCGAATTCTATAAAAATCTAGGTTGTATTATCCTTTAACAATATTTAAAATTTTCACTCGCGAGTATTAAGTTCTAAATATAAAATTATCTAACTCATAGCCAATAAATTAGAAGCATTAAGAATGAGATAACACAAATAAATTAAATGAAAAACCTGTCAAAATAAATTTACGATCAAAACATAGTGTCAAGAAGTCGGCCACATCTCTCTTCTAAAATAAGAAAAAATTATCTCATAACGAAATTTAAATAAACAACAAACATGTTCTCAAACATCGAAAGAAAAGAAAAATAACTAGAGAGTAAATTCGAGTTAAGCTTCTCATGTTCGGAATTCGCCGTCTTCTTCTTCGTTCCCACAATTCTTCTCTTTGAAATCGGCACTTTAATTTAACACTGCAATAGGATACTTCAAGGATGTAGGCAGCGGGGGCCCGGAGGGGCACAATATTCCCCCTTAACAATCTCTTAATTATTTTTTTAGATGTACCATTTAAAAACAAAAAACTTCCTTTTATTAATTGTTTCAAAATTTAAAATCTTTTGGTTATTAATTCCTTTATCAGAATTCCTACATTGAATAAATTTTGGATATTAGCCAGCTCTAAAGTATGAATTCAAAACTAGTTTATGAAATTTAGGCCACATAAATATGACAATAATGGGCTAAAAATGGAGAAAACAAAAACTAAACACTTGTTTGATTGGCTAACTTAAGTTGAAAATGTTAAGTTAAAATCGATTAACTTTTTAAAAATTAGTTAAAAAAGGAGGTGAATTTTCATAAAAAAATAGAAAACTGAATTGAAATTTTTAGATTGCACTCGGTGAATAAACCATAAAAGCTTAAAAACAACAAAGAATCCAGGTACAGTACCACTATTACCAGGATATGGCGTCACATAGACATTGCCAAGTGAGGTTAATCTTCGCACCGTACATATAATCTGGAAAGATTTTTTTTTTTTCCTTTTTGGTTGAAAAGCAAAATGCACTCAAAAGATTGTACCGATGCTATTTTTTAGATTTTGATCATGATACTTGAAAGATATTGCATAATAACTCCATGTTAACCGAACACTGAATCGCAACCAAAACATTACTAGTCATCTATTTGCATTGTGCGCAGGTGAACCATATTCAGTGTGTATATTAAAGGTCGAAGTTTATGAAATATAAATTTATATAAAGAAAAGGTATTCTATCCGATCGGCAGATATATTCAGTAATTATAATTGTAACAACTAGGACGTAAGTTTTTATCTAAAATCTTATTACATGATATTTTCTATTTATCAATATAAAGAATATCAATTAAAAATATTACATTATAATCACTTAATTGTTATAAAGTCATAATATATCCAAAAATTAATAATAAATGTTGTTTTATAAAGATGGTGAATAACAGTTCATCAATGTATATATGTATATATATACACATATATTTTATACATACACGTAGGCACGCATATACGTCCACAATTATTTTATATGGACGGGCTTAATTATGGACTATTCATTTATCGTTGCACTAAAGGACAATATGTTGCTCTTCCGCAGCTTATGTTGAAATTAACTTAATTTTTTGACCTTACAAACTAGGAGAAAATATGGGCCACTGTCCATAATTATATAATATTATCATGTGATAATGGAAGTTAAACTGTAATACGCGTATTTTTCACATCAATCAACAACCCTTTCAGTAGATAATCAATTTTATTACTATTTGTTTTTTAACTTCTCTTAAAATATTGTTTTCCAATTCTTTTAGGTATTGACTAAATATTTGTATACCTTTCTCTTTCCTTTTTCTTTCTTCAATTTTCAGTTAATCAGCTCAAGCATAATTGCTCTAGTCAATAGTTTCTTGAGTTGTTAAATAAGAAAATGAGTTAGTGCATATTGTGGTCAAATTTTCTGATATTATCAAAAGGCAAAAAATTCATATTTTGAAACTTAAAATTAAGGATAGTAATTTCAGACTATTCTAGGATTCTCTTCTTTTGTTCAATATTTTTTTGCCTTATACAAGTCATTTTCCTTAACCCCACCACTACTTCTCTCTCCAATTCCAAACAAAGACCAAAGTTGGAGAAAAAGAAAGAGATGAAAAGGAGGAAAAAAAAAAAATTGAAAACAGGTTCCAAAAAAGACAAACCAAACCACCTTTCATAAAACCAACCATATAAGTGCTCACAAAAGGGGTCTGGATATGAACCCTCTCTGAGGAGAGAATTCAAGGGAATTACTCTCTGAAGAATATGGGGTTTTTATGGAATCACCATTTAGATGAAAATAATTTGTGTTTCCAAGCTCCTACTTTCATAGAATGGCTTAAGCCAACCTTACCTTACTCCAACTCTTCCTCACCTTCATCGTCACCGACGTCATCTTCTGTGTTGAGTTCTAATACTTTTTCCCAAGATTTCGATCTTCAGAAGAGTCCAAGTAGTACCATACAATGCTTACCTCTTCTAAGCAGGCTTACTGAGACAAAGCCTCTGAAAGTAGAAGAATGTTTTGGAGTCAAACAAGAGAAAATAGAGAAAGTTACAGTGTCTTTACACATTGGATTGCCAAACAACACAACAACAGTTGATTCTTCATCATGTGGTGCTGATAATGAGAAGAAAGTGGTAATTCTTGATGATAACCTCAAGAAAGAAGAAGATTTTCAACCGATGAAGAAGCGCTTTCAATTTGGTTGCTCTTTCAACATGGAGAGTAGATTTTGGATTCCAACTCCTGCACAGATTCT
This sequence comes from Ficus hispida, assembly GCA_025413025.1. Lineage (NCBI taxonomy): Eukaryota > Viridiplantae > Streptophyta > Magnoliopsida > Rosales > Moraceae > Ficus > Ficus hispida. Next base: position 2,212,890 of record CM046363.1, read on the forward strand.
TGTTGGACCAATGCAGTTTGCTTGTTCCATTTGCAGCAAGACCTTCAATAGGTACAATAACATGCAGGTTAGTTATGTTTCTTTACTCATCCATTGTCCAATTCTGCCTGTATTTTTATATTTGTTATTATTCTTTAAATTGTCACTTTATAATTTGGTGGGGGCAATTGTTTTTGAGGATTTTTCTACCTTGTCGTGCGCAATATATATCCTGCTGAAGCTAGTTCAAAGGATGGGAAAGAGGATCTGCTGTATCAGATCACGGAATCGAAACATGAAAAGTCTTCTTTCAGAATTAAAAAAATGGGTGCCTTGAAAAAAATTTATATATATATGGATGATTTAGTTTTTCTCATTTATATTTAGTAACTTGCAATTTTGTTAGATTTTGTTGATTTTTTTTCCCCTTCTCTTTTGCTTGCCTTGGGAAGAAAAACTCCGAACTAGTTTTAATTATTGAGTTCAAGAATCTCAGTATTTTCTGGCCACTAAATATCTTGATATGTAGAAGAGCGCAGCACTAAATTTGTCTTTTCACTATTCCTATTTCCTCGGTAATACTTCATAAACCTTAATTATTTATACTTAATAAACTTATTTATAGTTTTCTATGCAAAAAGATATAGCTAAAATATGGATTCTGGCAAAGTCACAGTCTCAAGTACATTAATTGGCGTGTGTGTATATATATATATATATATATATATATTTGTATGTAGTTTAGAGTATATGTGTATATATTTGATATATCAAAGAAAAAGAGAGGATAAAACACATACATGTGTCTAGATCTCTTATACAATCCCTTGTACTTTACATTCATCTGTTGAATTGCAGGTCTTCATGATGTTTTTCTTCTCTTTTATTTAAATCTCTGTCATCTTATAAACTCTTCCCGATCCCCCTGAAGTTTTTCTGTGATCCCATCCCATTTATGATGTTCTCTTCGGAGATTTTTTTAGATATCTATAAAGCTGTTTTTTCGGCCTTTTACTACCATTATAAAATGTATACGTCTTATCATGATATTGTTGATTCAAGATAAACCAAAAGAAACAAAAAAAAAGTGAGTGCAACTGGCCCCTACGTCCGGGTTGCATTATAACGGGTGATTTTTCTTTTTTTTTTTTTTTTTTCCTTTGGTATGCACTGTATAGTGCCTGGAAAAGTGGATAAATTACACTCCGATTTTTTGTTGTAGGAAAAATAATAGTGAATTTCAAAGATGAAGGAAATAAAAAATAAAAAATAAAAAAGTGTGCTAAATTTATGTAGTGCTTAAGGATGTTCAAGATTTAGAAAAGTCTTTGTTTTATTTCTTTCTTTTCTCGGCTATTTTTTTTTCTCATTTCATTTATGTTCAAAAATGATTTCTGCTTCTGCATTAGAAAGATTTGCTTGCTAGTTAGATCAGTTTTCCAATTTAACCACCAACCCCTTATGGAATATATCGATCCAAAGATGCTATATATATACACACACACACACCCCCTTAATACCAAAATGTTAAAATTAATACAGCATTATAACACACTTTTAAACATTAAATGAGACATGGACATGGGTATCGAATCTGACAAAAACGATATTAATAAAGAGGCTGTCTTCGATCACAAGGTGTAAAGTTCGAATTTCCCACCTCAAGTTAAAAAAAAAAAATCTCGGGTAAATTTGCAAGTTTTGTTACCGATCAGCCATCTCATGGCAATTTTGTGGGCAAAAATGCAAATAAAATGATGCTTTCGAGCGAGCTGAAATATACTGCGCTTATTGGTTTCACAGATGCATATGTGGGGACATGGATCCGAGTACAGAAAAGGACCAGACTCTCTCAAAGGAACGCAGCCAGCGGCAATGCTGAGGCTGCCATGCTACTGCTGTGCCCAGGGCTGCAAGAACAACATCAACCACCCACGAGCGAAACCACTCAAAGACTTCCGAACTCTCCAAACTCACTACAAGCGCAAGCACGGCACGAAGCCCTTCAGCTGCAGGAAATGTGGGAAGACTTTCGCCGTCAAAGGGGACTGGAGAACGCACGAGAAGAACTGCGGCAAGCTGTGGTACTGCACTTGCGGATCGGATTTCAAGCACAAGAGATCGCTAAAAGATCACATCAGATCGTTCGGAAAGGGGCATTCTCCACACCCGTCTCTCGAAGGATTCGATCACGATGAAAAGGAGTGTGTTACGGGTGGTTCCGAGGACGAAGATCTCGTTCAGGCATAATGACAAACAGTTGGTGGGTGTCTGCCTTTGTTTTTAAAAGAACTGGCTTTCTTTGAAAATTACTAGGAAGATGAAAATTAGGGTATTGCATAAAAAAAGTTAGTGATCATTATGGTGTCCCCAAAAAGCTTGTGCTCGGTAACAAAAAATTCTCATGGATTTTGGGAGCGGTTTGCTACGGAGCACTTAGCTTGCTGCATGGACATTTATGGACAAAAAGATAATCAGTATAAAAATACACTGATAATATATAAATTTATATATATATATATATTATAGAGAGAGAGAGAGAGAGTTTGTGTAATAGTGGTATGTTGTAATAAGTTTGATGATTACCTCAAGGGTCGATGAAGCAGATGAATTTTCTTTCTCAATAACCCACGCAAAAAAAAAGTGATGAGAATATTGGGGAAAATTTGCCTGCTTCATTGCCAATTGGTAATCTTTTAAAACAGGATTTGTATGCTTCCTAATTTGTCTTGTTGATTAATTATCTCGTTAATTAATTATCTCTTTCTTAAATCTATCTTTCTCTCTCTCTCTCCATGGATGCACCTTTTACCAAATCAATCTACTTTTTTATTTTCCTTGATAAAAGGTGATGCGTTTGCAATAATTTGACATGATTAACGCCTCCTTTGAATAGATAGCTAGGTAGCTGGAGATAGACATGCTGTGTTGGCACTCTATGCCATCCCTAACAATTCTTCTTGGGACCAAAACTTAACATGTGTTTGGTTCGTTATCTTGAATCGAATAATTATAGTTATTTTGATTGGGATTAAATTAGTTTTGAAATTATACATTTTGTTAATTGGAGTTAAAAATAAAAAATAAAAACTTTAAATGTATTCAAAGAAAGATATCAATATTGATTTTGTATCGTTCATTTCGAAGTTTTGTACTAAAAAAAACTCAATTAGATTTGGAATATCAAAATTATAGACTTTTAAAATTTGAGTTTATAAGTTATGATTGGAGTGAATAGTAAAACTAATTTAACTTTTTAAAAAAGACAAATAAACCATTATAGTTGAGTTAAGTTGAGTTGGTGCGCCAAACATCCTCTTAGACCGCGTAAAAAGGTGATTGAAATGAAAGCTTCTTTTAGAGCACGTTTGAATAACACACTTATTTAATATTATATTCCAATATAATAGAATTTGCATTTGGATCTTCATATTTTATAAATCAATACGATTTAATTTGAATAGTAAATCAGCTCAAAATACTATTCATTTATTCCCTTTTTCTACCTATTTTTAGCAATCATAACACATGCTCTCTCTCTCACACACACAGACACATAGACACCAATACATATTATAATGATTACTCAATGTAAATAATCCAAACATTTATTCCATATGAATAAAATGGGTAAAGAGAACATCAAATGCATATTTTAATACATTCGTTAATTACATTGGAATGTAATGCTAAGTGAATGCGTGATCTAAATGAATCATTACAGTATGTTTGGTAAGAGAGAAAAGTGAAGAAAAAGTAAAACGATTTTGATATTAATGATTGTTTGGAATGAGAGAAAAAGGGAATGAAAAGAGCAGAGGAAGAGGAATGGAGGGAATGAAAAGCCCCCTCTCAACTTTTTTTTTTTTTTTTTAAATAGCCTACGATTATAAATAAAATTTCATTTAGCTTCCGCCCCTTACCTCCCCCTAAAAATATAAATTGATCATAATAACCCCTTGTTACCAATTATATAATTATTAGTCTCTATAATAAAATTTCCGACTGTCATTCTAGAGGATCGATCCCAAATCTTTCAAAATATTCAAATTTTGATATCATAAATTAGAGAAATTATTGAATGGATTGTGTGCTAATCATCATTAGAGAAAGTCATGTCTCTCTTTTCTTGTTTATCTTATTTAAGTGATCTATCACTCCATCTTCTTCAGCTTCTCTCATTCCTGTCAAACACACCCGTAACCTTTATTAGGATCATTGTACTTAAAACACTGGGAGTTTTACGAAGAATTTTAATAGGTCATTATTTTCTTCGTGAATTTACTGTTTTATTTTTGGATTAAACATTTTTAATACATAAAAATATATTGTTGAAACTTAATTTAAATATACATTTAAAAGCATTCATTAGAAGTACTGACGCAATTTTGCTACTTTCCAAATTTGCCCTCGAAACATAGGCAGGTGTAACAGTTAAAGCACATGTGCAATATATGTTTTTATGCAAGATTCTTATATCCTATATACACTTTCATATAGTGAACTACATTTTTTCAGGAGTTGCATTATACAAAAGTTTTAGTGTTCCTAAACCACAGCATGATAGGTGGTTCTCAGTATATCCTAATGGTAATTTTATACTTGTTTAATCACAACACTTAGAGTTTTGAATCTAATTAAATAATAATAATAATGATTGAACAATAAAGTAGAAAGTAGTCACATTCTACAGGGGTGGATGGGTTGGTAATGATGATGACTTTTCTAGCTTCCCCCTTCATTCACCCGAATTCGATTCCCATTTACTCCCTTTAGGCCCCGCCTCAGCTGTAGCTGTTGAAGTATAGTTTTGTGATGGCAGGGTAAATCCCGAATAACCAACAGAGAGAAACTAGTATAAAGAATATGTCTCCTTACCATATATTAGAAAAGAGATTTATGCCTATGAGGTTAAAAACCTGAAAATAATAGATCCACCAGATTCTTTTTATTCACAAAAAAATAAAAAATAAAAGTAGAAAGTAGTCACATATAAATAGATATAATGCTTTTCTGTGGATGGACAGTGACATTAAATAAACACGAATTGATTAGCTTTCGGCGCTAATGTGCACTCACGGGTGATGTATCAATATCTTTTGGCTAATCAATTTAATATATATATATATATATTTTTTTTTTTCATTTCAAAATAACAATGAAAAAACCACAATTAGCCAGTCTAAAATATCTGATGCCGGTAAATATACAATTGCTCTATGACAAAATTTTCAAAAACCAGGTGGAGAAGGTTTGTTATGAGTCCAACTTGGAGGCAGATCTATATATGATATATAGAGACACACACACACACATCTACCAAACTAAACTATGTGCCTCACAATTAATAAAAGCTATACTTCGAATGATTGTGCATTAATTAGCGGAATTGAACGCGTCCGACCTTGAGGACTAAATTACAAATTCCCTATATATATATATATATATATATATATATATATGAATTTTTTTCTTTTGAGATTACACATATGGTAAAAATCAACCAGTTGAATTGGTAAATCACTTGTCGTTGAATCTAAGTATCTGTATGGTATTCATATGTTCAAACTTTTTACCTATGAATTTCAACATAACGTGTTATTGGTATTCAAAATAAAAAATAAAAAATCAATGACCAGTACAAAACCACCGCACAAAAATTCTCAATAATTAAATATGTGCAAGGTGAAGAAAGAAACATAAAAAAAGGTTGAAAGAATGATTGTTGTGTGAAAAGGAGATTTCGCACAAGGACTTTTTGTTAATGTAAAACTTGAAAGAGGGGGTTGAAATGTGAATTCCTTTTGAGGTAGGCTTGACTTAAGGGAAAAGTGTGATGTGTGGGAAAGAAAAAATGAAGAGAGAGAGAGAGAGAGAGAGAGAATTGAAAGATAAAGGAGAGCTCCACCATAGTTTGTCGGGAGCGTAGAAAACTGGATTGATCAGAAGGAGAATGGGGAAAAACAACAACTACGCTTTAACCCAAACGACTATTCATTTTTTGTTCTCATTTGTTTAGCTCTTATATCAATACCTCTTTTCACATGCAATTGGGGCCATGCATTGCGTGGGTACAGCCAAGCATGATCTCTCCTTTTCTTTCTTTTCTTTTTTAGTTCGTTTTCTTCTTTCATAGATTATAATTACAAACCGTCGGTATTTTTATTTTTACAACAGTTTGTTGCACCACAATTTCACACGTACAGAATATACAAACAATACAAAACAAATAATTAAAAAAAAAAGTATCATGTGATAGTGATTAAACTGTCACGTGATGATAACAAAACTATCACATGACAATCCTAGAGCAATGATGATTGGAACTGCCATATGACAACCCCACCGCAGTGAAGAAAGTCATTGTTGAAGAGTCATTTGCTCTTATAAAGTGCAATATAGTTTTTAAAAAAATGATTTATATTACTATTTTGTGTCAATGTTATTCAGTTATTACCACAAGTTAATATTGTAATATGGTATGGTATTAGAAGCAAAATTCTAGTTATTTGACATGCAATAATATTTAGCTTCTTAAAAATGACGAACTGAGTGATTTTGCTACCAGCTTGATACATAAAACAAAAATTGTTTTTTGTGAATTGAGAAGCAACTAGTATTAGCACATCTGAATTAAATTAACATCCATTAAATTACCTCTAGCTTCTCACTCATAATATTTACATTTTTTTTTTTTTGTAACCAACCATGATTAGAGATAAAATTCTAAAAATAAGTGCAAATCTTAATTACTTTTAATGATTGTGACATAGTAGATGACTTGCAGTTAAGCAAATGGTTTGCCTTTGTGTTTATTTACTTTTTCTTTTTTCTTTTTTCTTTTTTTCCTTCTAGCTCTATATTGTCTTACTTTTTCTTAAAAGGTCAATATTATCTTACGCTTATTATCTGTTTCTTTCTATCTTTTTTTTTTTTTTTTTTTTTTTTTTTCGTTTTCGTTAGTAAAAACTTATTAATTAGTTTTATTAAATATACGTGTAGAGTTGAATTCTATTAGTGGATACCATATTGTTTGTTTTTTTCTTCTAATGTTATATTATGTGTTTATGTATTATAAGTTCAGTTAATCATTTTCTTATTCTCAGTTTTTTCCAATTCCAAAAATATAATGTTCTTATGTACATAGAAATTCATTTATTTAAGGGTTAATTTCATAAATAAGACCTATGGAAAAAATATTATTAAAAGTAGCACTATTTTTATTTCCTTTCAATACTAATATTATCAAGTAATTTTCAGTAATTGAGGTGGCTTTGTGTTTTCATGAAGTATTATGATCAATGGGACGATGTATCGAGATTTGTTGGTAGTGAAATAAAGGGAATAATGATACCCCTCACCGCAACTTATGTTGGTCTTATTGCATTGGTAAGGAGTGTTGCTGGATTGAGGGGCTAAGAGAGGACTATAGTAATGAAATACGCCATTAAACCTAAAATGCCTCCTGTAAGAATACGGTCTAATACCAACGTTAATTTCTACGTACAACTAAAGAAAAGATCTTCCACAAATCAGAGCACTATTATATGATAGTTTTTACTTATATTAGCACCAATTTTTTATCCGTTGACATTTTGACTCTATCATCCTATTTTTCGTGCTTTCATTTTACTATAACTTTATGTTCGTACTTTTAATTAAGTGCTACGTTTGTGAGTTCGTTATTTAGATGTTATAACTGTTTATGTTTGGTTATCTGTATTTGTATGATATCTTTAATCGTAGTTATCGGTTTGAATTTAGTACATGTGTTACTACTTATGCTCGTCTTTATAGGTGTTGAAATAGACCAATAGATAATTATTATAAGTACTTTTAATTAAGTGCTACGTTTGTGAGTTCGTTATTTAGATGTTATAACTGTTTATGTTTGGTTATCTGTATTTGTATGATATCTTTAATCGTAGTTATCGGATTTGAATTTAGTACATGTGTTACTACTTATGCTCGTCTTTATAGGTGTTGAAATAGACCAATAAATAATTATTATAATGACTAGTGAGTCATATTCATAATAACCTCTGTTATTTATTTCATGTGTTGTTATAATCAAATGAGTTTTCAAATGCACAAATTGGAGTTGTCCTACTTAATGTTTAACGTTAAAACTAATGTTGCATACCATTTAACATTTTAAGATCATATTTAACTCAAATGGTCATTTTAATAGTGATCAATTGGTCAATTATATTATGTCCTTATTCTTGATAACTCCTTTCTATTTAACGGTGTGAGAGTTTTCAAACACATAATACCGAGACAACATGAATCATCTGTAATGCCAGTATAATTGTAAAAAAGAAAAAATGTTTGAGTATTTATTTCAGTTTTAGTTTCGTTTTATAACATTTACAGTATATATGACAATTATTTTAAATTACGTTGTATTTTTTGTGTTGTAATATTTCCTGATTTGTATTGTTATAATGAATTGGTCTAACAACGGTTTCTTACATTAAAATTGAAACAAGCAGTTCACCTTTTTTTCTCTCTCTGAGAAGTAAACTTCATTAACGAGATAAGCAAAAACTTCTCCGAAAAAAAAAAAAGACGCAAAAATGGCACCTGAATACCAGAAGTGGAAGCCCACTAAAGAGCAAGTCAAAGGAGCAAAGCTTAGTCAATATAAAGAAAGTGACACTGGTGAGCATAAGCACAAACACAAGTAAATTGCTTTAGTTAAAACAGATAATATATATGGTTGAAGAAGCTAAAACAAAAAATGAAAACACAAAAAAGAAAAGTTTCCTAAAAAAAATCTAACAAGCCAACTTCAGTTATATAAAAATGTTCTAATCCCCTCACTATTGTATTTCAGTCCACTACGAAAGATGAGTTTTCGTTAGCACATGTAAAAAGCTTAAGAATAACAAATGACTTGCGCCTTAAAAAAGAAATTGCCAAACATCACAACATCATAGAGATTCAATCGATTTCTATAATGATAGAGGCAAGATGAATATGATGTGTAAAAACCAACAGCATTGTGACTGGATTCCGATGAGAGGAGCAACAGCTAACTTCGGGACTAACGGCAATGTAGAAACCCAAGACGACCTGAGTTGGGTCTGAACCGAGTATGAAAAACCATCGGTGCGAGCACTTGGCAGAGATCCAAATTCTAATGATAGTGGCAGCGAACTCTGGGCAACGGTGGTGACGAACTCTGGGCGATGACGAGACCAAATTCTTGGACGGTGGTGAACTCTAAGGAAATGCCTCTCTTGGTCTCTCTCTTTCGTATTTTAGAAGTGCTGTTAATGAAATTAACTCTTTATTAATTATTTTGATACTCAGTTTTTCTTTTTCTGTAAATATACCGTGTGTTTGTGCATACAAAAATTGAATTATTTTTATTATCAGTTTTTTTCTTCTTTATGTTAATGGCTTTGTCCATTTTTATTTCTTTTTGTTTATCCATAGGATCATGAGCCTATAAAGCTACTTAGCATTTTTTAACAAAAATTTAAAAAAAATCCATAATGAAAAAGACCAAGAACGGGATTCATAAATAAAGGATTGAATTTTTAATTTTGATTCTAGTTAAATAAAAAATTTATAAAAATCATGTTAGCAGGTTAATAACAAGTTACTCATCCAAGATTGAATTTAATAAACTTCCCAATTTCAATGTTCATTAATTATTATTAATTTTGTTGTCAACTATGTAATTTGTTAAAACTATCTTATGTGTATCACATAATTGAAAAACGATACTTACTAATAGATAAATATTAGAATAATCATTATAACTACAGCCAAACCTATTAATAAAAACAACCTCAGAACATAGGAAGATAAACCTAGAAATCGTTAAAGGAATATTTAATAACGGCGAAAGAAGAAAACTCCATCAAAAAGCTATAAGATCAACTGTAATTCCTTCAGCCAAAAAATAAAATAAAATAAAAATCAAGTGTAATCCAAGCAAGATCTCATTCAAATGGTGAAAACTTAAAAAGATACCTCGTAAAAAATCTTATCCAGTAGAAGCAAGTGGGAATATAAAGATAAGAAAAAAATCATAATTATTGCTAAACAGTGGAAAAGGGACATAAATGAAATTGAACGAGGGGATTTTGGAAAAAAGAAAAAAGAAAAAAAAAAAAAAAGGAAATCTTAGGATATTTTGGTAAGAGGAAAATTTGGGATAGAACAAATTATAAATCTATAAGATCCACTTTTTCCAAACCTACAAACTTGAAAAGGGAAAGATAAAGAAAAATTAGACAAAACAAATAGGACGCCAAATAACTGTTTTAAGCCCAATCACTAATTCTCTTCTTCCTCAGAAGTGTGTACTTATAATATCCAAGAAAATAGACATTTTCTTTTCTCTACTCTTCCTTTTTGACTAAACCACATGAAATAAAATATTATTCCACCCTTTTTATTTTTCCTTTTTTCGCTATTATATTTCTCATTTCTTTTTATTTTCCGTAGTTCCTCTCACCAAACATAGCATTAGTGGGACAAAAGAGCTGAACAACCATAATTGAGGAGAGACAAAACAAGTAGGGATACCTTTTATATATTACACAGCCACTTCATCCAACCAAAAGGAAGGGCAATTAAACCATCATTAAAAGAGTCCAAATGAACTGTACCTTTGTTGCAAGTCGGTCGGCAATATAATTACCTTCTCTATAAAATCATCTCTAATATATTTATCTATATCAATATATATTAATTACAAAATAATGAAAATAATATTATCCTATTTTATACTCCAGTGTATAATACTATTTTTAATAGTATATTTACTTTTTTGTCCTTATTATTATGCTTTGAAACTCATAAAAATAAACTTCAATCTCCAAGTGGCATTATCCGTGTTGATCCCAATATTTTTGAATTAGCGAAACCACAAGTGTCGAATCACACTCAGACCATAGTCCATCCCAATCCAAATTATCGAACATATTAAATATCGCGTAGATAACTCCAAGTAGTTCATCTTCATAAACATAAGGAACTACCAAAGCGATCTTAAAGCAGCCCTTATAGAAACTTTTATAAGAACGAAAAATATCACTACAAAAAAAGTGCTAATTAGCAACCACTTATTTAGGGATGAAAATTTGTTATTAATAAAAAGCTAGCTTACTGGCTATGACTTGCCATCGTTCTAATACATTTCATTACCCAGAAGAAAAGGAAAAAAAAAAAAGAGGCATTGACATCTAAACTTCTATAAGTCATAACTAAAATATATTAGCATCACATATCGTCATTAAAGGTTGATTAATGTCGTATGTGAAATTTCGTCAGGAAATAACTTACCCAATATTTTTTCTAGCAAACCTCTGTGCTGTCACCAAAATATTGTGTGAAATTTTTAATTACTTTAAGCTTTTTTTTTTTTTTTTTTCAGTCTTTGAATTCAAATTAAATAAGTGTTAAATGATAATTTCACTTATGCTGCCATTTTTCATTTAGAAATTTATCGCGCTTATGATTACACTAGAAGTATGAACTCTTCTATTTCTTTCCTTCTCTTCTTTTGCCACTGCTCTGCCGCCACCACAAATCTAAGGCCTCGCTACCGCTCCTACAGCCTCTCTGTCGATCTTATCTCTCCCTCTCTCCACAGTCCTTATCTCTGCCCCTTACTTTTGCTTTCTCTCTCCCCTCACTCATCGTATGCCTCACTTTCTCTCCACTCCAACAGCACATCGGTCTACCACAATTCGTATTCATCACCATCCTCCTTTTAGCCTCGTTGTTAAAGTTTTGCGGTAAGAAATTATATCGAGATATTATGGTTTTTCCATTGATTTTTTTTTTTTGGTTATTTACTTTTATTTATGTGGTAGTTTGAAGATTTAATGAATTTTAGTTATGTGATGGTGATTTTCAAGGTTTCTACTACGGTTTCTTAATTACTTTTTCTAACATCGTACTGTAAAATGTGGTAGCGACACATGACATATTAAAATAGGTGAGAGTCTGGCAACCGAAGGCATGGGTAAAAGGCACTTGAGGCTAAAATAAATGAGGGGTTTGGTTGAATATACAAAACATTGTCAAATAAATGGGGGAAGATTTAAAAAAAAATCGACAAAAATCAAGAAAAATGGAAAGTGGCATAATAAGGATAACTACAGTCGGGAAAAAATTGAAAGAGAAATTGACATACAATAAACGAATCAAACACATTGAAGATAAAGGGGGAAAATCTTGATTTAAATAACTAAGAACAAATATTTTTTTTGTTGAGAAAGGAAACTAGCAAGCAAAGGAGTTTAAAAAAATGTTGAAATCCAGTTATACGGTATCAAACGATATAAATATATATATATATATATATGTGTGTGTGTGTGGTCGTTGTAATTTCTAAAAGAAATCATAAAATAAAGCAGATTGTAGAAAGAGTACATGACGATTCCAGAAAAATTTAGAAAGTCAATTCATTTTGTATTTACGCCAACCTATGCCGCCTGGCCAGATTGACACAGTACCCGCTGCCTGCATCAGCACTAGCATGCCTCTATGTCCCCCGTCACCAGACCATAGGGACACATGGCGCCGGCCTATTGCATGTACGGTGTCTGTGCACCTGAAGCATGTCTATCTGTCGGGAGCACTCGGAGTTCAACCCAACAGGGTCACCCGAACACTCGAGCCTGTGGGGAACACCTATAAATAGAGGGTCAGTCCACTTATTCAGGTATGGACAACTTTTCCTTGCCAAAGCTCTGCCTTTCTGCTTGCGCATTAGTGTCATTACTGACTTAAACATTGGAGTTTCCGTGGCCCACTGGTGTCCCCATTACTTCGAGCTGCTTCCCTTTGTCAGGCAACCAAATGTAGAGTATCTGTGTAAGGCCGGCCACATCAGCAATCACTTCGGGTGTTGTGTCAGAGATTTTCGGCATCAACAATGATCATTTTCCATAGAAAAAATGTATTACACTGGAAGTAGCGGTAAATGAACCCTTTAAATTAGTGGAAATAGGAGATCGGAGCGGTCAAAGAGTACGGGAAAAAAGAGGGAAAAAAAGGAGACAAAAACAAAAACAAAAACAAACATTAAGGTAAGTCCCAAGGAAAAAAGGATACAAAAACATATGGGAACACCGAGGTAAGGCCCACGATCGCATTACGAGCTAGCCGATCCCATAATATTTCTTTCTAAGAATTGCAATATATATTTTAGAATTCAATCCTTGGGTTTTTTAAAGTAGGTCTACTGCAAAATCGGAATCAGGCCAGTGATGAAGGCTTTCAATGATGATGTATTTAAGTTAAAATCATGAAGATGAAGAAAATCACATATGATAATTGTGATATGTGAAACGAATTAAGTATTGAACTTCAAGGGTGTCTTCAGCGCTAAGTACTGGTATGCCGAAAACGACACGAAACATTAAGATGAACCACAAAGACGATATGCAAAACACTAAATACACATTTTAGCTTGCGAAAGCTCATAATGCTACGTGTATAGAAGGAAAAAAAAAAAAGACAGTTAGCTACAGGAACTTAAAGACTAGTAGAAACGACGTGACAAACACAACCAAAAAAAATAAAACAGACAAGAAACAAATTAATTAGCAATGACATTATTACCAACAACAGTAGTCGTCTCTAATGCTCACGTAATAGCGATGGCATGTCATCACTAATTTCATTCCGTAACATTGATTTAATATTTTTTTACTTGCAATATAATGTTGTCGCTATTGAAATTAGCAGCCACATGTCGTCGAAAATATAGTATTATTTCTGAAGCCCAAGAAATTCCTATACTAGATTGCATGAATCATTATCATTAAATCATGGATTTCTTCCATTAATAGATTTCTAATGAACTATTTTGATGAAAATTAAATTTGAAGATTATGAATTATTTATATCATGTCTCATTCATATGATGATGTTGATACTCTAACAATATTGAATTTTGTTATTTAAATGGGAAATTATAGATACAATGAAAAGAGGTCAAATGATATACAAATTTAGGTGAAGAATTATTGTGTCGTATTATATGAATAAGTATTGAACATAAAATTAAGAAAATTAAACATGTCACATAGTTTGGAAATGAATGGTTAGGATTATTAAACTAGGAGTGAATCCAAATATGGATGATTGATCAAGAGATCAAGGGTTGTGATTAAATTTAGAATTAATGGTGTAGATTTTATGTGAAGTTATGCTACGCAAATCAATGGCCAAGATTTACATTTTTAAGTGACCAATGAGAGTTTAGGACAAGGATTGGTTTGGTGGAAGATTAATGGTGAGAAAATTGGAAGAAAGAAAAACAAAAATAAAATGAGATATTAAGGGGGAGAATCGGATTTGTTGTAGTAAAAAAACAAGAAGAGATTTGAACTAAGGTAAAAAGAGAATGTTCTGCATGCATGCAAAATCAAGAGATGGTGTGGGTGGCTTAAGTAAAATCACACAAACAAGGTACGATTGAAAGTGACCATTTCTCTTCCATTTTGTACAACAAAAATTCCACACAAAACCCTCCTCAATCTGGCGCCATTTCAATGAGAGTTCAGCAAATATTTTCCATCTTAACCCCTCAAAATACAGCTCCCTTTAAACCATATGTTGGCTGAAAATAAGCCCCACTCTCTTATTTAATTCTCACACACAAGTTTAAGCTCAAAAGTCTAGCTCTTCTAACCATTACCAACCCTCAAATACCACCAAGACAGCTCCCTATCTCAAACACTCCTCTAGACCACTCCCCATTTATTTTCAAGCTCCAAGCAATCCTATTACCAAGTTCGAAGAAGTATGACGTAGAGTTAGAGGATGTATTACTAGAGGTAATCTATTAGTTTTCTTTGTGTGTTGATCACTTTTACAAAATTAAAGCATGTTGTTTAGTTAGAATCTTAATGTTAGACTTCTTCTTACCTATAACAAGGTTTGGAGAAGAACTTTGAAGGTCCAAGATCTTAGAAGATCAATGGAGCATTTCTTTAAGATTTACAAACTTTGTTAGAGTTTGTGGTTGTTATGATGACATGACATAAATTAGAAACTTTAACATAAAAAATAATTATATAGTAAGATTTTATAGAGAACAAGCTTTATTTTAGGCTTTGAAATCACTTGAATTATGTACTTGTGTCTTAAGTTATGTGCATTTGATGTTATAACACAAAACTAGAAAAAGAACTACTAGAGTACTATATAACCACAGGTTTCTGAAATCTGAACCTATTAAACTCAAAATTTTGAATCATAAGTTATGGATTTAAAAATAAGATTCTTTAAGCTTTTCAACAAGATGTCATGTGTCTTAAATAGATAAATATGTGAATTTTAGTGAATTTTAAAAATTACAACTACATTTCAAAGAGATTTTACTGAAATCCTACACCAGTCACGAGTTTTATATGTTTTCGATTAGTAAACCATAATAATTTGCAAACTTTCTCATGTATAAACTTGATACTTTAAGCTATCTAATGATATAATGTTTGCCTAGCTTATTTGGATTTATGAGTGAATTGTTATAGTTTTTCTAAATTTAACCACAAATCTAGACATATAGTGCATTTGTGGGAGTAACAGTAGCAAAACCTAGATATGCGATATCAAAAACTTAAACGCTTAAGAAAATAGCTTTGTTGACATTGTAAAGTATACATCTCAAGCTTTGAAATGAGCTATCATATGTTTAAAAAAGATACAAAAATTTTAATAAATCACACAATATTAAATTGTAAACTAGTAAACTAATACTTTACTATGAGACACTAAGGAAAACATCTATATTACGGTTTGAAACCCTTGAAATTTTGAAATCAAATTGTAAAGACCGAAACTAAATAATTCAACCTTTCAAACAAGTTATCAAGTATCCAAAATGGAGTAATACACAAATTCGAAGAAATCTTACAAGTTATTCCATACAGACAAAACGAGTAAACTATAAAAATATGACGTAAGTATAAGTCATAACATAGGGGCATAAGAATTGATAAAATGAGTTAGCCATTAATTGTATATCTACTACTACAAAAATAGGAAATCACGACAGTTTTTAATTGTTGTGGTTTCCAAGGTCGTGGAATCTATTCAGATTCCATGACGGTTTTTTAACCGTCGTGAAATAGACAAAAATAGCGTCAAACGATGAGTAATTAGGTATATTCCACGACGGATTTTGGAAAAACCGTCATGGTATGTAGAGATACCATGATGGTTTTTATACAAAACTATCGTGGTAGAGTCATATACCACGATTGTTTTTATATAAACCATTGTGGTAGGTAATACAGTGAAAAAAAAATTCACAATTCATTCAATTTCCCACAGGTTACAATTAATTTTGTGTCACAATATATAACAATTAATACAAAAACATTACAAAATTTATATATTGTTTTCTAACTATATTGTATGGACCGCATGAAAAAAGTAGCTCACTTTTACCTTACCAAACTCATGTCAGCATCAATATAAAAGTCCTTAGTTTGAAGTAAGGTTAGTGCAACAACAGTCAAGGTTCACTACTACAAAAGTTAGATTACATGACATAAATTACACGATGGTTTCATAGAAGCGTCATGTAAACGGATGATTACACGACGGTTAAGACAAAACCGTCATGTATTCTGAGGATTACACGATGGTTTGAGGTTATGTCATGCAACTGGAGGATTACATGACGGTTCTATGAAAACCGTCATGTAAACCCTAGGTTTACATAATGGTAACATGAACCGTCGTGTAAACCCTAGGGTTTACACGACGATAACAAGAACCACCGTGTAAACCCTAGAGAACCGTCATGTAATGTAATGTTCCATATTACACAACAGTTCTCGGGAGAACCGTCGTGTAATGTGGAGAACCGTCGTATAATGTTATATTATACGACTGTTCTCACGAGAACCGTCGTACAATTTTGCTTCAAAAATTTTTTTTTTATCTTTCTCGTTCATTGTATACATTACACAACGGTTTAGAGTTAGAACCGTCGTATAATTACTACATTACACGATGGTTTTGACTCAAAACTGTCATGTAATGTAGCCAATTTGTCGCTCTCTGCAACTGTATTCCTTGTTTCGATGACGGTTTTAACCGTCGTGTAATATTAAGATATCACGATGGTTATATAACCGTTGTGGTATCATCTACGATGCTAGATTACATAACGGTTGTTTAACCGTTGTGTAAAAATTACATAACGGTAAATAACCATCATATAATCTACAATTTTTACTAGTAGTTATTTCTCGCATAAAGACTAATACAAAATAATTGCATTCTACATGACCTTCTTGTATAGGATAACGAACAATATCAATCAACGTTTCATAGTTGCGTCGCTTTCTTATTCATCTTTCCACCATAATCTTCCAGTCATTAAGTACCCTAACAATTTAACAAAGTTCAAAACAATTAAACAATAATAATGTAATATCAAATCTCATATTAGAACATAAAAAAAAATACTTACAACTTCATTAACTCTTTAAAATCATTACCCGATTCATTTCCTAGAGGATTAAAATACAAGACCGAGTCATCTCACGGATCAATAACTACCAAGATCCAATGTTGGCCGCTGTTATATGGCATGAGAAATAGCTTTCCTCTTGGTGCGTATATTAAGATTCGTAGAATATTGTTGTTCTCTCTCGAATATAGACTTCGTGATCTACATTCTGTTGAACTGGTGAAACAAGGACTAGAGAAATAAACTCAAACCGTTGATCAACACCTGCTTTTGCAAAACAATCCGCTAAATAGACGTAAAATAATTAGTCAAACTTATTACGAAAAACAACATAAGATTAACAAGGAAAAATAAGTATTATTTGAGGATATATCTATTGCCTAATGTAAACCATTTTATTATTTGCACTAATGTCTTGAAATGTTATGAAATGGTATACATCTTCAAACCCAATATACGTCATGCAAGGAACTTTGTGCGTAATATGCCAAAGGTCTCAAGTTGAAAGAAATTTCACTAAAGTTGAACGGAGGTACTTCCTGCTGCGCAATTTGTTGTTGTACCTCCGGTTGTGACTATATTTTCTTTTTCTCTACTCTCTTTTTGATTCGTTTGCTTCCCTCAGCTTCTCAGTTAAGAGCATGACTAGGACCTTGACTTGCCTGGCTTAGACTTGTCTTAAGGACGACTAATCTTTTCGGCCAAGCAACAAACGCACCAACAACTTCTTCAATACATGTTGCTTCATTCGTCGGAATTGGGAGAGTACACGTTTTAGTTTTAGTTTTAGGACTGTAATTGTCACTCGCACATTCTTCTCACATAAAGAAATCCCATGGATTGTGTCAGTTGGAACACAGTCATTGTATTCCCTGCCGATTGCAACAAACACATCTCCTACATTAATTAAATCATTAAGAAAGAGTTGGAATTCCTTACTCACATTCGGCATGGGCTGTGGATCCGATACCCTAGCTTCTTTTTCATTTTGGATGCAACTAGCCTTGAAGTTATTATGTTGATCAACAGTTGGTGCGGTCATCTCCTCAGCTATAGTCTCTCGATTGATACTATATTTCGCATAAAGTTCCTGTACGGTTTTTCCAATGCGGCAAACTGCCGTTTCACTTCTAAGACTTTAGCACTTTCCCTTGAACTTTACACAATGTTTAAGTAATGTGACTGCGTGACAAACTTAGATTGATCATGGGTCCGACCTGAATTCTCAGCATTACTTAATGACTTGGTCCATATGTCATTTGTCCCCACAGATTCGAAACTTCCTTGTGTCTCTTGTTCACTGAAGTCATCCTGCAACAATTAGAGAATATGTTATGAACATGTAAACATAAAGGAGAGTGAATTAGAATATATTAGACCATGGGTTTGTATACTTACTATCATATCGCCAATAATTCTAAATGATGGATTCTTGAACTCTCCACCGGGTTTGAGGCGCATGTCTAGCCACACAGTATGTCGAGTTGCCCATTACCCCGTCTTCTCAAACTGCTATTTATTAATTACCATTAGTAAACACAAAGGAAAAAATAGAAAGTACAAATACCGTTGAAACATTTTGTCCAAGTAATTCACGTACGAGTTTTTGATCACGTTTCATATATCCGTCTCGGCCCATGATTGACCCATATTTGCTCTTTTTTCTTATCTCACATCCTTGTTCGGATAGTCTTTTGAATTCCAGGGCACGTCGATATGCAATGAATCTTTCCCAATCATCCTGGCTAATGGAGGGATAATTGTTCACCATTTTAAGTGGTCGTTCCCACAGACTTTCTTCATCAATATGATCCCTGACAAAAGCCTTACAAAGTTCATATCTAAAATTTATTACTGACTATGTATATGACTTTAAAGCTTGTTTTTTAAACGAAAGTTCCACAATGAAAGAAATTACGACTTCCACCCATACTCTTTCTTTCTTTGAGACTAAATCGACACTTCTAAAGTTAGCTATTCAAATGGAAATGTGCTCTCGAGCAAGCACTCCAATCTAACTCTATAATTCATCTCCTTCCTTCCCTAATGGTTGCCTTTTAGTACCGAATGAAACTACAATTCTTTCTCCCTTTGTCCTAACAAGGTGAACTCTTCTCACAACTCTTCGTTTACCATCTTCGTCAGGATTGAATCTAGGTGAGTTTGTTCATCATGGTTTTCTAATTTGAGATTTCGTTGACACTTCCTCCTCATCTTGTGATATTTTAAATCAATCTAAAACAACTCCGCACTCAAACATGTAAAAAAAACAAAAAATCATACATTAAATCATTATAAAATCATGTCATTCAAACACATAAAAAGCACACAAAATCATATTTGTGATATTGTAAATCAGTATTCTAAACAAAAACTTTACTTAGTTATGGAAAATACACAACCTAATCAAACGGACATTTTATCGAACATGTGATATGCAAAAGCATAAATCACAAAATTAAAGCATTTTTCAAGAAAACAATACAAACCAAATCCGTGCCCTAACAATTTTAAAGTAATGTAAATATAATCATTCTACAATCACATAAAAATCAAACAAAATCATATTTGTGATATTTTAAATCAATCTAAAACTAATTGTCACTGAAAGAGGCATATTGTCGAACATGTACTATGCAAAAATTCAACAAAGTTATCAAAGCTTTTTTTCATTAAAACAATCAACCAAAATCACAATCACAATCAACAATCACCAAAAATCAAGTTTACAATCAATCAACGAAATTCCATAAACCGTGCAGTGCAAGAGAGTGTGAGATTTATCAAGTAGTCGGGCATGGGTATAGGCAGCTCGGTAGTGTCATAGGCGATGGATGAGTCACGACAAGAGAGAGAGGGAGAGGTGTGTGAGTGAACGAATGGTGGAGTAGAGGCCTGCAGAGATTAGAGCTGAGAGAAAAATGGAGCGGCGCGATAGAGAAAGGAGATGAGGTAGAGATGGAGAGGATAAGAGAGAATAGAGGAGAGGTAGAGTGGGAGCTGAAAGAGAGAATGGAGGAAGGAGTCACAGCACGATGGAGGAAATGGCCTAGGGTTTCGAGGGAGAGTTTGTAGGCAAGAGTGAAAGAGGTGTGAGAGAGAACGGGGAAGGAATAATAATGATTTAAATAATTTGAATGAGATTATCATTCAAAAATTAATGATAATGTTAGATGAAACAAATAAATTAGTTCAGCTTTTTAGAAGCATCAGAGATATTTATAAAAACAATCAAATGCCATCAATGAAACTAAGAGTAATTGGAAGACGACAAGGAGATAGTACACAATATGATCTGCCAACTTCAACAGATATAGGTGGTTTAATTGTTGGAGATTTTAGTTTGTATGAAAAAGGTAGAGATATTATTATTCATAGTTAGATTGGAGAATTACAAAGAATCAATATACTTCATCCATCTTATATGACATTGTAATATCCATTATTATTTCCTTATGGAGAAGATGAATATAGAACTGATATAGAATGGAATCCAAATTTTGTTGGTAGACAACCACGTAGAAATCGAATATCAATGAGATCATTTTATGCTTTTCAATTTCAACAATAATTAAATGAAGGAAATACATTATTTAGAGCTAGATGGCTTTTCCAACAATATATATATTGTAGGTAGTTATGCTTCTATTGAAGAAAATCGTTTAGATTATGTTAGACAAAATCAAAATAATTCAAGATCTGAAATTTATAAAGGTATCTAAGATGCTATAATAAAAGTGATACAGGCGCAGAAGCAATAGGGAAAAAAATTATTTTACCATCATCTTATACAGGAAGTCCAAGATATATGATTCAGAATTATCCAGATGCAATGGCAATTTTTAGATATTATGGAAATCCTGATATATTTTTAACATTTACATGTAATCCTAAATGACCAGATATCAGGAGAACTGTAAATATAATCCTAAGATAAAAATCTAAAGATAGACCAGATATTATAAGTCGAATATTTAAAATAAAATTGAATCATTTATTGAATACAATAAAATCAGGTGATATTTTTTGAGCTATAATAGCAAGTAAGTTGGTTTATGCTATATAATAAAAAAATAAACTATTAATTATTATTATAATACTCTATTGCAATAAATTAAAAAAATTAATATTATTATTTTATTTTTGTTGTTTTTTTTATCACCTTTTTTTTTCTTTTTTAGATCTATACATGGTAGAATTTCAAAAACGTGGTTTGCCTCATTGTCATATGTTGTTTTGGCTACATTCTGAACATAAATATCACAATGCTGCACAAATAGACAAATATATTTTTGCTGAAATTCCAGTCCAATAAATGATCCTATAGGTTATAAAATTATAATTGAATATATAATACATGGACCATGTGGATATGCAAAAACAAATGCATCATGTATGAAAAATTCTAAATGTACAAAAAAATTTCCAAAATAGATTAAATAAAACGAAACAACTATACAAGAAAATGGTATTGTTCTTTATCGTTATAGAGACACAGAATTTAATATTACGAAAGAAGGAATTAAACTTCTTAATCAATATATTGTTCCATATAATCGAACATTATACTTAAAATATAGTGCTCATATTAATATTGAAATATGTTCCCAATCTATGTTAATTAAATATTTATTCAAATATTTAACAAAAGATCGAGATAGAATACGAGCTGTTATTAAAGATAATATTAACACTGAAAATAACAAAATAACAACTTATAAAGAAGTCGATGAAATAAAAGCTTATCTTAACTGTCGATATATCACACCTTATGAAGCAATTTGGAGAATATTTGAATATTCAATCTATCATAGAAATCCAGCTGTTCAATGACTTTATATTAATTATCAAACATGCAAAACATCACATTTAATAAAAATCAATAACTTCAAAATATAATACGTCAACCATAGATTCAAAAAACAACACTAACAAAATGGATAGAAATTAATAAAACTAATAAAGATATCCAATAATTAACTTATACAGAATTTCCAATGAAGTGGGTGTGGAATAATAAAAATAAAATCTGGACTCATTGACAAACTGGTCATATTATAGGAAGAACATTCTGTATTCATCCAAATTCAGGTAAATTATATTATTTATAATTATTATTAAATCATCAAAAAGGTGTAACAAGTTATGAATCACTTCGAATTATAAATAATATTATTTATCCAACAAATCAAACAGCTTGCTATACATTAGGTTTGTTAGGAGATGATAAAGAATGGGATGAATCAATAAAAGAAGCATCATTTTGGTCAACACCTGCTCAACTTCGAT
The DNA here is from genome assembly GCA_025413025.1 of Ficus hispida. Lineage (NCBI taxonomy): Eukaryota > Viridiplantae > Streptophyta > Magnoliopsida > Rosales > Moraceae > Ficus > Ficus hispida. The sequence continues at coordinate 2,235,622 of CM046363.1, forward strand.
AGCTTTTTGTCATTATATTATTATTTTGTAATATTTCTTATCAAACAAAATTTCTTCAAAAATTTTGGAAACTAATGTGTGAAGATATTTTATACAAAATGAGACAATTATTTAATAACCCAAATTTTGAAATCCCAGAAAACGAATATATAATTTCATATTATATGAATTAGAAAAATTATTAAATTTAAATTCTTCTTTATCATATTACAATCTTCCACTTCCTACTAGATCATTAATTGAAGACTTAAACAATAATCTTTTAAGAGAGCTCAATTATGATATAAATAAATTAAAAGAATAAAATATCAATTTAGTACGAAATTTAAATCAAGAACAATATTTCATTTATAACAAAATTTTAGAAGCGATTGAAATCAAACACAATAATTTATTTTTTATATACGGTTATGGGGTATAGGAAAAACATATTTATAGAATACTATTATAAGTAAAAGTAGATCAAATAGTGAAATAGTATTAGCTGTAGTATCATCTGGACTAGCATTATTATTGTTACCAAAAGGACGATACCTCTTTCAATTGACGAATTCTCAACTTGCCAAATTAAAAAAATCTACTCAATTAGCGAAATTAATAGAAAAAACCACATTGATTTTATGGGATGAAGTACATATGACTAATAAATGTTGTTTTTAAGCTTTAGATAAAACAATGCAAGACTTAAAAAATAATTATGATCATCCTTTTGGAGGAATGATAGTTATATTAGGTGGTGATTTCAGATAAATATTACATGTCATCCCAAACGGTACAAATGAAAATATTATTGATGTAACTATAAATAATTCTTATTTTTGGCCATATTTTCATTTACTTACTTTAACAGAAACATGCGATTAAAAAGAAATAATTACTGTATTTAATAACAAATAGAAATTATTAATTTTTCAAACTGGATATTAAATGTTAGTGATGGAACGGTAGATGGTATAAAAGATCCAGAAAACGAAGATGCTATTTGGATAGAGGTACTTGAAAAATACTTAATACAATATAATATAAATTCTATTGAATTTATTTCCACGACAATATACAATAACTTTCATAATAATTTCTAAAATATTGATTATCTAAAATAACGTGCGATTGTTACACCCAGAAATAAGACAACTGATGTAATAAATAAATATATGTTATCTTTGGTACATAAGATACAAAAATTTGTTATAGTTGTGACATTATAATTTCATCATTTGGAAATTTAGAAGAATTAAATATTTTATATCCTCTTGAATTTTTACATACTCTTAACTTTAATGATTTGCCTCCACATGTCAAGATTGGAACTCATGTTATGTTAATGTGAAATCTTAATCAATCAATGGGTTTATGTAATGGCACCAAAATGATTATTACACAATTAACAAATAGAATTGTCGAATGATGCATAATTAATTCTAATGATATAAGTGAAAAATTTTATATATCTAGAATAGAAATGACAATACATGAATCAAAATGGCCGTTTGTTTTAAAAAGACGACAATTTCCTTTAAAATTTTGATATGCAATGACAAAAACAAAAGTCAATGTCAATCTTTAAATGAAGTTGAACTATATTTAGAAGATGAAATTTTTAGTCACGGACAATTATATGTTACTCTATCCAGAGTGACTTCACCAAAAGGTTTATATATTTTAATACACGATTCGATTAACAAATATTCAAATCATGTTAAAAACATTGTTTACAAAGAAATATTACACAATATTTATCAAAAATGACAAATTTCTGTGAAAAAAATAATATAATATTAATCATGTTTCAATTTATTTTATCACAAAATAATAATTGCAATTTTCAAAATTTAATACATATTTATATATATATATATATATATATTCTTGCTATATATAGAAAATGCTCAGTCCAATACGAATATTGAAGCCAGGGGAGACGCATCGAACCATATGTGCTCGAGTTTGTTGACTGTGGAGGAACACAAACTATATGATTGGACGATTAATAAACCTTGATTGCTTATTAGTTGACAAACAAGTAACTCAATTTATTTCTTATAAATATCACACTACTAATAAAATCCATCTCAAGTTATTATTTAGTATATAAATAATAATAATATGCAAATATGTATTTTTTTTTTTACACAGGATGAAGCAATACAATATTTTATTCGTGTGAATGATGCTGAATTCATAACAAATAACATACAAGTAGCCAACATATATGAAATCAGCAACTTCTTCATTACGAACAACAAACAAAGGTACAAGATTGTTCCTCATATGGCGATGTTGCAATTCGCAAGATCTACAATATTCAAAAACGTTAAGGAAGACATACCAGAGATACCTCAATACAAAATTTAATTTTGTGGAGTTCGATCAATTAACATCAAAAATCGATATCAATGATCTTCTATCAGGTAAATTATATATGATATTCATATTTGTTAATTTTATAATTAATAATTAATAAACTAGTTTTTATAAAAATTAATGAATAATAACTTCTTACTTATTATGTTGTATTAGATGAGATTGGTCGTGTTATCTCAATCAAAGATATAGAAGAATCTACTATAAATCACAGATCGGTAAAAATATGAGGTTTGGTTATTCAAAATATCAGGCAAGTATAAATAATATATTATAATAAAACATGTTTTTAAAAATCTCATAATTTTTTACAAACAAATTATTTATTTGTATTTATTTTATTCAACAGAGAAGAAACACTTAACGTCACTCTCTGGGGAGAAATTGGAGAAAACCTTGATGAAAATGCAATTCAAATAATGTCTGAACCAATTGTAATGGCATTTTCAGCAATAACGGGTAAACAATATATGGGTAAGTATATATACAATATCTAAAATAATTTTCCTGCTCTCCTAAATAAAAAGTATTAAAATTTTATATCATTCATCATTAATTATTATAATGATCTTTATACAGGTGAACTTTATGTTGCAATAAGTACCAGTGATACTTCATTCTACCTTGATCCAGACATTCCTGAAACCAAAATTTATCTTAATTATTTATATTTATTGATTTTGATAAAATACTAAATTATTTAATATATTAATTTTCTATAGAGTCAACCATTCTATCCAAGGAATTGATTTTATTGCTGGATCAACAAAAAAGACATTACCATTAAGAGAACAAAAGACTCTGAACCGAACCACAATCATAGAACTTTAAGCTCTAGATCTATATCAAAATCAAGTAAATATTTAATTATTAAATATAAAACATAAAATACTATTTAGCCAATATTATTAATTTTAATTATCGAACAGGAGATAAAATTCACTGTCAAGGCAGCCATTACTAAACTTGATACTCACCAAGGTTGATTCTACAATGCATGTCCAAGGTGTTACAGACAAATTAAATAATCAGGGACGTCATGGTGATGTGACAATCATGGATATCTAACTACAATGCCAATCACTTGGTAATTTACTTTATCTCTATTATTAAAAAAAAAACATATATCAATACCTAAGTGATCAAAAATTAAATAAATATTATATCTTTTTAACAAGTACAAATTAATTTATGAATCAAAGACGGCACTGGAGGGATGAACATTGTGATGCTTGCGAAAACTATACAATCATTAATAAATAAAGTTTACACTATATTGACAATCCAAGAAGGATACATTCATCGAACTATTATCTCTCATATCCTAAACCAACTGAAAGGCATTTCAAAAATATTTGTCATTCAATTTCGTGTCAGAGGAGCTTTAATTAATCCAATCATTGTAAGAACCTTCGATGATGATGTGCAATCAATATTATAGCCTACACCAACAACTATGCCTTCTGAGGAAATTCCACCATCCATAATCTCTTTTGACCCAGAGACACCCCAGCTAGGAGGCAAAAAGACAACAAAATAACAGCTTTGTGATGCTTGGAAAAACTATACAATCATTAATAAATAAACTTTACACTATATTGACAATCCAAGAAGGAAACACACATCGAACTATTATCCCTCATATCCTAAACCAATTGAAAGGCATTTCAAAAATATTTGTCATTTAATTTCGTGTCAAAGGAGCTTTAATTAATCCAATCATTGTAAGAACCTTCGATGATGATGTGCAACCAATATTATAGCCTGCACCAACAACTATGCCTTCTGAGGAAATTCCACCATCCATAATCTCTTTTGACCCAGAGACACCCCAGCTAGGAGGCAAAAAGGCAACAAAATAACAGCTTTGTGATGCTTGGAAAAACTATACAATCATTAATAAATAAACTTTACACTATATTGACAATCCAAGAAGGAAACACACATCGAACTATTATCCCTCATATCCTAAACCAATTGAAAGGCATTTCAAAAATATTTGTCATTTAATTTCGTGTCAAAGGAGCTTTAATTAATCCAATCATTGTAAGAACCTTCGATGATGATGTGCAACCAATATTATAGCCTGCACCAACAACTATGCCTTCTGAGGAAATTCCACCATCCATAATCTCTTTTGACCCAGAGACGCCCCAGCTAGGAGGCAAAAAGGCAACAAAAAAACAGCTTATGTTTACCGAACCTATTATCAAAAAAGTAGAATCAAGGTATATTGTTATCTATATTTTATTTTCAATTTTTAAATTTCCTTATTTAACATATATATTTTTATATCATAAATTATTAGCTAGTTAAATATATTATTATTTTAGTCCTCAGCATCAACCTCCTCCATCGTAAGTTCAAATTCAATCTCCAACTGATCCATAAAAAAAAAAACGAAAAGAAACTAGGTAATGATATTTTTTTATGCATAATTACATAATAAATTCACAAATTTATTTTAATTCATATATTAACCATAAACATCATTTTACTAACATATAGAAATGTTTTTATTATGACAGGTCGGAGGAGAAAATGAAGAAAGTTAAATATGAATAGCACCAATCAGTTGTACCAGAACAAATTTCATGTTTGAGAATTTTATGTATATATAAATATAATTATATATCCATACTAATATATATAATTTTGATATTTTAATATAAATTTGAATACATAAAAAAAAAAACTAAATCCTTAAACTTATTGTAATCATATTATCAGCCTTAATTAATTACTCTTAATGTAAATTATTTATTTTCATACTTTGTCTTTAACTTTTTTTTTTCCTATACTATGCAATATACGGGTATTAAACTCGTTAATTAACTATAACAACCTAATTAAACTGTAATTGGTCAACGTAGGAATAGAAATGAATTGCCGCTATGTTCGTGAACTTTGTGGATGTGTTAGTAACTGAAGTGGATGGTATTATTAGCTCATGAGACCTTTTTACATACTTTACCGATACATCCTTTCAATTCATTGAATATCTTTTTGTTCCTTTAATTGTATTTTCTATTTTCTTTTTGGCCAACACGCATCCTATTCCTTTATATCAACTAGTTAAACCGTGCGTGCAATCTCGCATAAATATATTGATCTAAATAATTTGATTCAAAATTTATAAATTGATGTTTGAATTATAAATTTGAAATCAATGATTAAAAATCATGTCGTATTTTTTGTGTTACATTTAAAAAACTGCTTCATTAAATTTGACATGCAAAATTAGAAAGTAATATTTTTCTTATAGAAACGAACTCAGCGCGAAGGAAAAGAGTTGCAAACAAGTCAATTATAAAAAACAGTGACTACCACACGCTAGAAAATCAAAAAAGAAGAAAGGAAAATATTGAAAATAAAAGAGGAAAATATGAAAATAAAAAATAAATTAAAGGTTAAAAAAGAAGACTGAGGAATGTGAGAGTGAAATAAAAACTGAAATTGAATGTACCTGTAATTTTTTTTACTTAATCAATATGGCATCTAAATTGTGATAAAATTTATGAACCATTTTCCATTTCTTTATAATCCAATGGAATATATCAATTTGCTATATATAGCAAGAGAGCTTCAAAAGGATTGATTAATTACAAACACATTATGAGAAGACACCATCTACAGCAACTGTATCTACCATTGGGTGAGCAGAATTTGTAAAAATGTCTAGACATAGAGGATGATATGAATTGAAAAACTCCTCATTTGAGAACTTTCTTGTACATGTAGATAAGGATGTAATAGGGCCCACTGCCTCTAGTACATCAAAATTTCAAAGATGGAAAATAATCAAACTCTCAAAAAGAAATAAACCTTATCCAATTTGAATAGCTGCTGGAAGAAACCAATTCTTCTGGAGGATCTTTTTCAGATGCAAAAATTACTTTTTCTTGGACGTGTGTTCCAGTCACTAACAAGGCAATTATCGTACCTTGTCAAGGAATACCAAATTGTGCATCTCTCATATGTTATGCCAAAAACTTGTAAACTTCTTTGCATGTTAAAATAATAAAAGTGTACGTGTCTTAAAACTTAAAAGCTTCATTAGATATCATGTAGGATAAGTGAGTTTTGATGAGGCTGTAAAATACCATGCCAAATTGTCGAAGGTATCATGTAGATATTAAATGTTGTTTGGTTCTTAAAATCGGTAACAAAAACTGATTAAATGGTAAGCTATTCTAGTGATCCTGCTATATATTTTTCTCCGGTATTGTCTATCTTCATGAAATGCAATGCAAAAAAAGCATTACTATATAGCTATGGAACAACATTAATATAGTACAAAACCAGTACAATGGCCTGAACCGGTGCAATTGTTGGAGTATGAATATTATATATTCTCTAAAAATGAAAAAAAAAAAATTGTTTGGAAGAAAATCACAAAGCTTTTATATTTTTAAGCACCAAGCTACAACCTTAAGCAACATAACCGGATTCGACATCAAAAACAACATGCACTGTTACCCTTCACCATTGCGACTCAACCAACAAGCAAAAAGAATAAAAAACCAAACACAATTGAGATTCAAGAATCAGAGCTCAAATGAGATTATTTATTGGAGTTGGCATGTGTTGCTTATAATTCTCAAACATTTGTTCTCCATTTACCAAATCACACAACATCCTCATTCGAGGTAGTATCTTTCCCAACTCTCCTAACAAAATTAAGCTCTTCCTCTCTTTTTGAAGTTTTATAAAATTGTAAACTACAACCGCAGATCAACTACAGATGAACCAACAACAAATTGAAGCAACATACCCAGATTCCACATCACAAGCAATTATTACAATCTCGCATGCCTTCACCATCGGATCTCAATCAATACACAAAACAAAATTCATAAAAACAAATAAAAAATAAGCGTTTGTTTCCTTAACTGTAAATTTTTGCAGTCACTACATAACAACATTGGAAAAGGGGAAAAAAAATGCAAAAGCCTACTTGCATACTCAAATTCACGTAAAAGAATTTCCAAAAGGCAATCTCAATGAAGTTTTTGAGCAGTTGCACAACAACAGCCCCAAATCCATACACAATTAATTAGAAGATTACGGAGGAAATTTAGAACATTAGGCATGAAAAGCTAAAGTCTTCAAAGACTCACCTCTCAGTAATTTTCATCATTCGATCAGAAGCTTGCATTGTTGTAGCTTTCGTCCGTGCGGACCTGAGCTTAATCAAAATCATATAACAGCCCCAATGACACGCTTCCTTTGTATTAAAATATGCAAAGACAAGTTTTGGGTTGGTCAAAAGATTCAGTTTCTCGTTTCATCTGACTTCACAAAAATTAAAAATCAGTAGACACTTGCACACAGAGTTGGACTCGAGAAAACTACAAACAAGGCTTGTAAATGCCACGGAAGTGTGTAGAAATCCAAAGAAACCATGGTTGTAACCAAAAATAACTAATGCAACTTGATTCAAACAAACAGATTGATCAAAAAACATTACCGTAACAACTTGAATCATGTTTGTTTGTAACGACAATATATGCAAAGGTTGTGAATTGCTTCTAAAAATACGTTTAAATCAATTTGTATTGGAAGATGAACAATTCAAAATCAAAACATTTGAGACAATAGACTAAAACATTCCAAAAGCGGAGAAAGTCTCAATTGAAAAGTCAAAATCAATACCGTATGTGAGGAGAAAGAAAGCTCAGTCGCTCAAGCTTCATTTCGATGCCCATAGGCTTGGAAGGCTAGGACTTCCCACTGCCACTTGAAAACCCCTTTATTCTGATGCTTCATCCCTAACTCTAGCAACTGCTTCATACGAAAAGCGCTTGAAGATGTCAATTCCAAGGAATTCAAAACTGAACCTTGAATTCATAGCTCAAAGGAAGGGAATTATAGAAGAGTATTGGGAGAGATAGAGCAAGAGAGCATAGAAGAATCTCTTTACCATATACAAAAGAGTGAATGGGGATTGGGTTTCGTCCACACGTCAGTAAGTGCATCCGAGATTTGCAAAATTAAAGCTGATAGAGTTTTTTTTTTTTTTTTTTTTTTTTTTTTTTTTTTTTTAAAAGGTACAATGGAAGCATAAAAACATAGACCAATTTAAAGCAATAAAACTCAAATACGAATTTTTAAAAATGCATAAAACGAAATACCTATTTGCAGTAGAAGTTTAATCCATTGGAGAAGAATTTAGAAATATATAATTTTTAATGCAAAAGCCTGGTTACGGCTTCAGATTGAAGACCATAATTAAAAAATAAATAAATAAATAATCAAAGAAATTAAAAAAACAAATCACATGTAATGGGTTGGTTACATAACCACACTAAATGCGAGTAGATTTCACCTGAAATTAAAAAATCAATTTTATGAAGTAGAAGGAGTAAATAAATGAGATGCATTTTAATCTAACAACTGAAAAATTGCAATACTGAACCAGGAATCGAGACTAATAAAAATTCAGAATTCTTAAAATAACAGTGCTGAACATCTGAAAGGTGAAGAAGCAAACATGCAGATTATTTCCAGCAATCATCTCATTGAAAAGCAATTAAAATGAGTCTTCTACAAAACTTGCTCTAAATAATGTTTTATCTAACTCGAAATTCCTAAAATACTACTAAATGAATCGACCACTGATCCTCAATATTAGGAATCATGCAAGACTGAAAAAGAAGAACAACATAAAAACAATATTTAGATTTAATCAAACAAAACCCTAAATGCAAAAGGAAAGAAATTACATGGGGGAAAATTATTAGTAAACCCAAATTTCTCAGAAAACCGAATAAAAATTGGAATTTATAATCTGACATTACAGAAAATCCAAACAATTCACCAGATCCATCGATAAATTAGTACAAGCAATCGAAAAACTGTTAGTTTATGAACTTTCTCAAAAGCTTAAGGTTTACATTCTCCCAATTTATAATTTATAATTGGAAAAACTGTCATAATTTACCAATCTATAATTGGTAAAACTGTTAGTTTATAATTTATAATTCCAGCCTTAATTTATAATTGGTAAAACTGTAAGTTTTACCAATGATGAATATGTTACTAAATTTACCAATTTAGTTTTAGTAAAACTGTAACTAAATTGGTAAAATTTAGTTTTACCAATTTATCTGCTGTTTTACCAATGATGAACGTGTTTCTAACTGTTTGTTTTATAAAAGCCTTAATTTATAATTGGCATATTCCAGCCTAATATTCTTTTTTTTTTTTTTTCCCTCTCTGATTCTTCATCATGTCTGATATCCCACCACCTTCATTATCTCCACAATCATCAACACCTATCAAAACAGATCCTTATGCCATTCATCACTTAGATAGCCGTTTCTACTGTTTTTGTAACATTTCTATTGATAGGATACAATTATGGATCATGGAGCCATGCAGTAACATTGGCACTTCGTGCAAAAAGCAAGCTTGGCTTTGTTAATGGGTCACTCCCAATTCCAAAAGAGACAGATGATATTTCCAACTGGGAACGATGTAATGATTTGGATGGAAGTTGGATTCTTAATTCAGTCTCACCAGAGATCCATCCAAGTATCATGTATGCTGAAACTGCACCATAAATCTGGACAAATCTGAGGGATCGTTTTTATCAATCAAATGCTTCTAAGATCCATCAATTGAAATAATCAATATTTGTCCTCAAGTAGGAAGGTATGTCGGTTTCATTATATTTCACACAACTCAAATCTTTATGGGACGAACTCATTACTATTATTTATGTCACTCCATGTATCTATAGTAATGCTAAAAGCATTATTGATCAGCAAAATCAAGATCATGTCATGAAGTTTCTTCAAGGACTCCAAGATCATTTTTCAGCCATTCGTAATCAAATTCTCTCGATGGAGTCGTTTCCTTCAATTCAGCGTATCTACAATTTAGTAGGTCAAGAAGAAAAAGAACAAAAGAATAATATTCAAACAACTCCTGCGGTTGATTCGGCAGTGTTATAGGCATCTAAACCACCATCTCGGCCTTCGGGAAAGTGCCAACGTCCTTTTTGTGAACATTGTAACAAGCATTGTCATACTCTTGCTACAAGCTACCAGATGCATGGCTTCCCAGATAAGCAGATGAAGAAATCAGGGCCACCGTCATCCACTTTCGCTACTTTTGCTAGTCAATTAACATCTGAACAATACAACAAGCTTCTTGTACTTCTAGCCAAAGAAGAATCTAGTAGATCATCAATCAATTTGGCAAGTACAGCTCTCACTTGTTTATCCTCTTGTTGGATTATTGATTCAGGTACTTCTAATCATATATGTACATTTCTTTCATTTTTTTTCTTCATATTTTACCATTCATAAAAGTATATCAGTTCAATTGCCTGATGGTTTCCAGGCGCCTATGACACACATAGGCACAATTCATTGTTCATCATCACTTACTCCCACGAATGTTTTTCGCATTCCATCTTTTAAATTCAATTTGTTATCTATTTCACAATTAACAAAGTCAACAAATTGTGATGTAAGTTTTTCATCTTCTGAATGTATATTTCAAGACCGAGCAACGAAGAAGAAGATTGGTTGGGGTAGTGCTCGAAATGGTCTTTTTTAATATAAATGCTAGTTTAGATTTTAGTTCTACTTTTTCTTTCATGCATTGTAATAAATTGAACCTATGGCATTCTTGCCTTAGTCATCCATCTAGGTCTCATTTTGATTTCATTGTTAAGAGTTCTCCAAGTATTATTGCAAATAAAAATTTCATTTATGACATATGTTCATGTGCTAAACAACCGCATCTTTCTTTTTCTCAAAGTACATCTTGTTCTTCATTTTTTAAATTCAATCAATCGTCAATTCAGCTCAAAATTTTCTCGTATCAACTCTAGTAATGGGGACATTTTTCTTCCTTAACTTCAAACCATTCGTTCAGACAATGGTTGTAAATTTCTTTCTAAACAAATTCAAACATGGTTTCATGACAATGGAATTATTCACCAACGTAGTTGCATTGCGACCCCCTCAACAAAATGGTGTTGTGGAACGTAAGCAACGGCATCTACTTGATGTTGCTAGAGCTCTTCGACTCAAGCGAACTTGCTTATTTCCTTTTGGGGTGAATTTATTCTCACTGCTGCCTTTCTTATTAAAAAAATTTCAACTCTAATCCTTAAATATAAATCACCTCATCAAGTTTTACTTAGAACTATTCCATCATATTCATCTCTTCGAGTTTTCGGATGTTTGTGGTTTGCTAAAAATATGAATATCCAACATAAATTTATTGATGAGCGAGCCAAACCCAGTATTTTTTTGGTTATCTGTATGGTCAAAAGGGGTATCGCATATATGATTCCAAAACTCATCAAACCTATGCTTCTTGTGATGTCATTTTTCATGAGTCAATTTTTCCACATCATGATCTTCCATCTCCATCGTTTAAAAATTCAATTATCATTACTCCAATTAATGATGATGGAACATTTCACAACACTACACCACCTATTGTTCCTGTAACGACCCGACTTTTCGAACCGTTAACTAGCTTACTTATTCTTGTTCAATTTAATCTTAAACACTCATTTATATTTGATTCAGAAAACACATAATTTTTTTTTTTTTGGACTACGAAAGTTAGGATTATTAAAATTTTATCGGAGGAAATTGAAAACCTCTAACAACTAATTATCCAATTTAAAATCGTACTTAGATGATATTTAAAAAGCTATAACTTCATATAATTTATAAAAAGAGAGTCTAAAGTCTTTTCTTGTAAAATACTCATACTAGTTTAGTAGTACCAAAACATTGTAACATAATTATAAATATAGTCGATACAACATAGTTTACGAAATCTAAATGCGGAAATTTAATTCGTGGTGGTATCCCACTCCCATCCTTCATCGCCTCTGCACAGCTTTTGCCAGTCCATAACATCTAAGTAATGGCCTGCTTACCCGCGTTACCTACAGCACGAACACATAATGATGAGCTTTCGCTCAGCAAGTACAAACAATATCTCACAAACCATTTCTATAAAATCATATCATCACATGTAATATCAAGAATGTTCAAAAATGCATATGAAGTACGTATATTCCATTATGCTTTATTATTTACATATCTTGTCTACTTAAGGGCCCTTATGTCGTACCCATATGCGCGCATCCAATGGGGAGTTAAGGGAGCGACCCTCCAACAGCCACCAAGGTCATATTTTATAACTTTCGTTCTTATCATATCCTCTCACTAATTGGAGGTTGGTACGACACTTAATCCTATCTTTATTTGCCTCATTCTTATTAATCGTGACAATATGTAGATTTATATGTCACTATATATCTATCATTATGGCATAAATATATGTGAAGCATACCGATCATGTCAGTGCAAGAGGAATTTATGCACATCAAATACTTAATCAAAGCAATACGCATAACTCATATACTCATCACTAATTGGAGGTTGGTACAACACTTAATCCTATCTTTATTTGCCTCAATCTTATTAATCGTGACAATATGTAGATTTATATGTCACTATATATCTATCATTATGGCATAAATATATGTGAAGCATACCGATCATGTCAGTGCAAGAGGAATTTATGCACATCAAATACTTAATCAAAGCAATACGCATAACTCATATACTCATCACATCATCAGGTCAAGTCATAGCAAACGTAGAGCATCAACAAAGAAAAACATTTTATTCCATGCTGTAGGTGAGGTTTGTACTTACTTGTCTTATGTACTTAAGCTTCCGGAGTTGTATCTCCTACTGTATCGATTTGAGAAATTGTCCTGATTTAAACAATATCTCATTATTAGATAGAATTATAGTAATATTACTTTACTCACTTTATAAACTTAATTTACTTCTATTATCCTTAACCTTAACAATTATTAATTTTTAATTAATTATTAAGTGTTAAAATAAATTTCTACTAATTATTATTTAATTAATTATTTTGATTAATTAATTAATCAATTGATTAATTAATTGGTTAACTAATTAATTAAGTAATAATTAATTATTATTTTATTTAATTGACTAATTATAATTAAATTAAATAATTTTAATTGACTTATTAATAATTATCTTGTTAATAATTTAATTATGTTACTTAAATATTCTTTCCCATATAATAGTTAATAATTATTAATTCTACTAGTAATAATTAATAATTTGATTAATCTAATAATTCATGTTTGGTTAATCTCAATCATCCATTATTACTTTTTTTGATTATTACATCAATGATTAATGATTAATTAATCTATAATTATGTATTATAATTATGTAGTTATTCAATATAAAAATCTTGATTATTATATGCTAACTCTTATAATTAATTAATTAGTTATTAATTAATTAATTATTTTATTAATTACATTTAGTTATGTATTAATTAATTAATTAATTAATTAATTAATTAATCAAGATGACAAGGAGTCACCTATGGGTATACCTCTATTTTGTTATTGGGCTAGCCCAACCCCTAAGTTATGTTCATCTAGTTGGGCTAAGGTAATCTCTTGGTATATGCTCGGTAACCATCTAGTATACTTTATCTTGGCCCATTTAAAACTTGTGATTTAATTTTATAAAGTTAGGGTTTTCACATTATTTGATCATACACCTAAAAATCAACTCATTTCATAACTAAATATATTCATATGCTATGACTTACCATTACGTCACATTTTAATGTTTAATCGTTTTATCGGTGTAGGATTTTAACTTGTAAGATTTATTTAGACTTGAGTATAATTCCGTTTTGGATACTTGATGACTTGTTGGAAAGCTTGAAACATCTAGTTTCTGTCTTTTTAACTTGTTTTCCAAGGTTTTAAGTATTTCAAACATCAATGTGGACGTTTTTTCCCAAGTATCTTATGGTAAAATCCCATATTACCAGATTATACTTCATTTTAAGGGATTTGTTAAAATTAATGTACTTATCCGTTTTAAGCACACGATATCTTATTTTGAAGCTTAAGATGTCTATTTTGCAGTGGTAAAGTCATTTCCTTTATTACTTGAATGATTTATTCCATCAACTTAGGTTTTGTTACTGTTGGTTTCACATTTGAACCACAAATCCAGATTCATAGGTAAGATAAGAAAAATCATAACAATTCACTTACATGTCTAAATAAGACAAAAGATATGTCATTGGAAAGCTTATAATGTCTATTTTATATGATAAGAACAGTTTTATAAGAAGTTAAGGTTTACTAACTCAAAAATTACAAAACCCGTGGCTAGTACAGGATTCCAGCAAGGATTTTCGGTTCATAGCCCAAACTTGTAAAATTCGTCAAAAATTGCATATTTATCCGTTCAAGGCGTAAGATACCTTTTTGGAAAGCTTGAAGAATATAGTTTTTAGATCTATAACTTATAATCCAAAATTTTGAGTCTAAAGGGTTCGGAGTACAATAAACCCGTGGCTATGTTGTGTCTCGGATGTTCATTTTCTCTCTAGTTTTGTGTCAAAACTTCAAGGGCACATAACTTTAGACATATAAAAGCAAATCAAGTGATTCCAAAGCCTAACATGAAGCTTATCTTCTGTAGAATATTAACATATAATTTATTTTTCATACCAAAGTTTCTAATGCATGTCACATCATCATAACTACCACAAAATCTAACAAGGTTCTTAGAACTTACCGAAATGCTCCGGGGTTCCTTTAAGATTTCGAACCTTCCAAGTTCTTCACAAAACTTTTCCTAGGTAAGAAGAAGTCTAATATTAAGATCATAACTAAACATCATGCTTTAGTTCTCCAAAAATGAATAAAAACACAAAGAATACCACTAGGTTACCTCTAGTAAAACGTCCTCTAACTCCGTCTTACACTTCTTCGATCTTAGAGACGGGGTTTCTTAGAGCTTGAATATGGATGGAGGAGGGTATTAGAGGTGTGTTGGAGGTAGAAAATAGTGTTGGTGGTTCTTCTTTTGTTTTGAGCTTGGTGGTAGTTAGAGAGCTAGGGTTTGTGAGTTTAATTTGTGTGAAAGTAAAGTGGGATGTTAAGGGTTTGTGCTAAGCCAACTTTCACTCTAAGAGAGCTGTATTTTGAGGGGCAAGATTGGAAAGTTTTTGGCTGATATCTCCCTTCATTGCCGCCACTTCAAAGGAGGGTTTGGAGTGAAAATTTTGGTTCAACAAGCTTGAGACAAGGTGTCACTTTCACATGTCTCTTCTTTGGGTCAACTTGCCCAAATAAGCTATGCCATTTCTTACACAAGGTTGCATGCATGCAACACTTCCTTCTTTTCTTCATTTGTTCAGCTTTCTTCTTGTTTCTTGAACCAAAAATCCGAATCCTCCTTAGCCTTTCTCATTTTATTTTGTTTTTCTTTCTTTCAATTTCCACCATTGATCTAAGGTTGTCTTCTTCATTCTCATCCATTAGATCTTCCAACACACTAATCCTTACTCTAAGTTCTTATTGGCCACTTAACATCCAAAGTTTGACCATTGATTTACCTAGGATTCTCTAGCATTAAATCTACACCATTGATTTCAAATCAAGCATAATTTTTGATCAATTTTCCACCTTTGGATTTCCTAAGAGTAAACACTATTAATTCATCTTCTATCCATGTAACACATTAATTCCCAATCATGCTCTCAAAGCTTGACTATTGATATGATCAAAATAAGTACTAAGATTATTAAATCGACCGATTAATAAAAATCGGGATTCTTCCTAAAAATTAACGGTATCCCCCTAATGCGACATAATAAATTTTTCGGACAAATTTATATGTCGTTCAACTCATCTTTTATGTATTTAAAATTTCTCATTTAAATAGAGAAATTCAACATCGTTAAATCATCGACATCATCACACTGATAGCATATGTGCAGTCGTTCATAATCTTGAAATTTGATATTCATCAAAATAATTTATTAGAAGCATATTAATGAAGGAATCCACAATAATAATCCATGAATCAAGCTTATGAATTTTTTTTTTTAGGGCATCACAGTTCCAACCGATGTTTCTTCTAGTGATTCTATCCCTCAGAATCTAGTTGATTATTCCAATGATTCTCCACCGTCTATTCCCACATCTTCTCAGCTTGATAGCTCAACAAATTCTCCATCTATTTTTTTGGTTATTCTCTCCAATAATTCTCCTTCAACGGCACCTACCCCTATCATTAATAATCATCTTCAACGAATTCGTCACCTACTAGGTCATCTCAAGGATTATATTTGAAATCATATTTCTCACTCAACTAATTTTCCGCTAGTGAATTATTTTTCATTGTCCCATCTAAGCCATTCTCATTATGCCTTTCTAACAAATATCATTGAAAATTGAGAACCAAGATCTTATTCTCAAGCCATGAAGTATGCCGAATGGCATGATGCTATGGTCAAAGAAATTCAGGCCCTTGAATCAAACAACACTTGGTCTTTATGTTCACTTCCCAAAGAAAAATCACTCATTGGTTGTAAATTGGTCTACAAAATTAAATATCAATTCAATGGTTGTATTCAGAGATATAAAGCTCGCTTAGTTGCTAAAGGTTATACCCAAGTTGAAAGAATTGATTATCATGATACCTTCGCACCTGTGGCCAAACTAGTTACTGTTCGTCTCTTTCTTTCCATTGCTGTCATTAAAAATTGGTCACTACACCAACTTGATGTCAACAATGCATTTCTCGAATGAGTTCTCAATGAAGAAGCTTATATGAACCTTCCCCCTGGATTCTCTAGTAAGGGGGAGACTCGTGTATGCAAATTAAATAAATCTATCTTTGGTCTGAAACATGCTTCTCGTCAATGCTTCTCTAAATTCTTAACAACTCTTATTAGCCCAGGTTTTTGTCAATCTATTTCAGACTATAGTCTTTTTACATATATTCATGATCAAACTTCTATTTTTGTTATTGTTTATGTTGATGATATTATTATCATTGGAAACAATGATGTTGCCATCTCTGACATCAAGCAATTTCTTGCTCAATCTTTCTCCATAAAAGATGTTGGCAATCTTCAGCATTTTTTAGGTATTGAAGTATCTCGCTCTAAACAAGGAATTTTTCTATGTCAATGAAAATATACTCTTGACATGTTATCTGATTCTGATATGACTGGTTCTCGACCATCTAATTTTCCTATGGGACAACATCTTCATTTACTCCCTTTCCTGATCCAGTAATCTGTCATTGACTAATGGGACGTCTTTTATACCTCACTGTAACAAGACCTAATATTCAATATCTAGTAAACACACTTCGACAATTCATGCAATTTCCTTATTCCACTCATCTTGATGCTACCAACCGGGTTCTTCGTTATCTAAAAGATACTATTGGTAAAGGTTTATTCCATTCTACATCTAGTTCTCTTACTTAGTCGGAATGCTGACTCTAATTGGGTAGGTTGTCCTACTACTCGTCGATCCACCACTAGTTATTTTACCATGTTAGGTTCTAGTCATATTTCTTGGAAAATCAAGAAACATCCAATAATTTCTCGTTCTTATGCAGACGCAAAATATCGTTCTCTCTCTGCACTTACTTCTGAGTTGTAATGGTTAAAATATCTTCTTTCGAATCTTGGTTTCAACCATCCACAACCAATTCTAGTTCATTGTGATAGCAAAGCTGATATTCACATTGCCGAAAACACACCAAACACATTGAAATTGATTGTCATTCTGTTCGAGAAAAAATTCAAGCAGGTATCATTGCTCCTTCCTACCTACGTTCTAGCGACCAATTGGCATATCTTTTTACCAAACCACTTGGTGGTGACGCTTATCGCTGACTACTTCACACACTACTACAGAATAAGGATTTCATGACCGAGCTTCCATGACCGTTTTTAAAAAACGGATGTTGAAAGTTATACAAAAACACGGGGTGGAACACGGTTGCCGAAAA
Source organism: Ficus hispida (assembly GCA_025413025.1). Lineage (NCBI taxonomy): Eukaryota > Viridiplantae > Streptophyta > Magnoliopsida > Rosales > Moraceae > Ficus > Ficus hispida. The sequence continues at coordinate 2,253,864 of CM046363.1, forward strand.
CCATCGTGGAAGCCGAGGCTTCCATGACGGTATTTTAGAAACCGTTGTGGAAGTCCTGGCCTTCCATGATGGTTTCCAGAAACCGTCGTGGAAGCATGAATCTTCCATGATGGTTTCTAAAACACTGTCGTGGTAGGTACGAACGAGGGAATTTTTCCAAAAAAAACTTTTTTCTCACCTTACCACGACGGGTTTTGGGAAAAACTATCATGATAGGGCATCTACCACAATGGTTTTTAACAAAAACCATCATGGTAGATATAGTGAAGGGAATTTTTCCCTTTTTTTTTTAATTTCTCACCCTACCACGATAGCTTTTGGAAAAAACCGTCATGGTAGGTCAAATTTTTTTTTGATTTTTCACCCTAACACAACGTTTTTTTTTTTTTTCCAAAAACCATTGTGGTAGGTATGAAGTCGGGAATTTTGAAAATTTTTGAAATTATTCAACTTTTCGAAGCGTATATTAAAACCTTAAAAAATACCATCTTTCCTACCTCATTACATTCCGAGCCTTTTTCACTCTCTAATACAAACTCTAATTCCAAACCCAAAGCCGCCCATATCCTCCATCCATTTATCTCTCTTCGTTCTCTCTCTACATTCTCACGGCCATTTCTCTCTCTCTTTCTAACTCCGAGCCTTTTTCCCTCTCTCTCTAGCCGCCATTCCTCCCTCTCTCTCTAACTCTGAGCCTTTTTCCCTCTCTCTCTCTCGCCGCCATTCCTTTCTCTTTCTCTAACTCTGAGCCTTTTTCCATCTCTCTCTCGCCACCATTCCTTCATCCCCTACATTCTCTACCACTCTACCCATACCCACGCTTGACAATCCGGTAAGTTAAAATGTATCTTGCTTAGGTAAGGCATGGATTTGGGAATTTCCCATCCAAAATGTTGATTTTGTTGATTGCGGTTATTGATTGTGAATTTTCCATCCAAAATCCAAAATGTTCCATCCAAAATGTTGATTTTGTTTATTATTGATTTGGGAATTTTCCGCCCAAAATGTCCAAAATCCAAAATGTTCCATCCAAAATATTGATTTTGTTGATTGTTGATTTGGGAATTTTCCGCCCAAAATATCCAAAATCCGTCCCCTATATTTTCGTTGATTGTTGATTATGGTTGTGATTTAAATTGCTTTTAAAATTGTTTGGGAAAGGCACAAATTTGGGAATTTTTTGGAAAAAGTGTTGATTTGGTTTTCAAAAAACCGTCGTGGTAGGGTCCACCTACCATGACGGTTTCGGAGAAAAACCATCGTGGTAGGTCCGCCTACCATGACGATTTCGAAGGACAACCATCGTGGTAGGTCTGCCTACCATGACGGTTTTTTATATAGAACCGTCATGGTATGTTCTTAAATATCCACTTTTAGATCCTATTTTTGTCCATTCCACGACGGGTAAAAAACCTTTGTGGAATCTAAAAAGATTCTACGACCTTGGATTCCACGACGGTTAAAAACCATCGTGATATTCACATTCCGTATTAGTGGCAACTTGGGTGTTCTTGACATTTCAATCCCAACTCCAACTTGAGGGGGAATGTTGGATGAAATCAAGGAGTCCATAACAAACCAATATTTTAGGCTTTTAGTTACTATAACAGATTTGTTAGTTTCTAATC